>JAPSGF010000061.1:2546774-2616432 GCA_035772895.1 Perdix hodgsoniae | reverse complement strand
CCCCCCCCCCCCCCCCCAGTATTGGCTGCATCAAGGGAGTATTGCCCCCTGTCAGAGATGTGTGGATGTCAGAACCTGTAGTTCATAAGAAAGGGTAGTCATGGTGAAGTTTGTGCTGTTATGTAGAGTCTTAAGAAGAGACTACTATGACTGTCTTTCACTAAGGCCTTTATTGTTTGCAATACTTGTGGGTGTAATTCTTCTAACCATGAAGAGCTGCTATTAGTGGCCTATATAAAACTTCCTTCATGGTCATATAAAGAAAAATAAACACTTTCAGGACATGTTCTACCTGACATGTTCTGGACATTCTTAGAACAAGATGAATCATGCTTCAGAATTGCCCATTTCTCTCTGACCTACAAAAGGATCTTAGGCAGTTATCTCTGAAGTAAATGATAACATTTGATCAGATGAGTTTTGCTTTATGTTTTTGTGCAGATTCAGGTGGAAAGAAGAGGATTGTCTTGAGTCAGACAAGTAGCTTGGTGGTTCAGGAAAGGTATTCAACACTTGTGTTAGCATTGCAGACCGTTACATAAATGGGGAAATAAAGCCAAGGTAGAGCAAGATTGTTTGTATTCATGAGACATCCAGTTTTTAGTGCCCCTGTATAGAATCACGGACTATGCCTAGTTGGAAGGGACCCATAAGGATCACCAATCCAACCCCTGGTTCCACGCTGTGTATTCTAAGCTGTTTCCAGTGCTAAGTGAAACGGTTTCCTTGAACCCTTTTCTTCTACAAACTGAGAAGAGCCTCATTATCCTCTGAGTGAACAATTTATATATAAATAATGTTATTCCTCTTACAATCACTGTAAAAATATGATGTTTACTTAATCATATGAATATTGCTAAAAATAACTGTGGAGTATTTTTCTTTTTCTTTTTCTTTTTTTTTTTTTTTTGACTCATTCATAAATTTCTGAATTGAAACCAAAATAACAGTTTGGCTTATAGTAATGTGTGGCACTGCAGGAGTATTTGAGTAAATGCAAGTAATTTCAGATTGTGTACTGCCCATTTCCAGTATTGGAATTTATTGTTGCGTAAAAAAATAACTTTCTGTTTTTGTAACTAATTGCCCTTACAAAGTTTCTGCAGACAAATCAGCACTTCACAAATTCTTAGGAGCAGCTCAGAGCAACCCAAGAACATGTGACTAACAAAAAGGCTGTAAGCTTGCTCTAGACAGCTATCTTATTTTCTTGCATCTTCTGTAACTGAACTGCTTGGTCACACGAAGTAGTCTGTGCAGCAGTAATGTGCCAGTAGCACCAGAAGGCTCTCCCTGGGGGCTGGTGGCACCTGCAGCGCTCTCCATGAAGCAGGCAAACCCTGCAGTTTCAGTACTCCCCTTGGAGCCCCTCATGTGCCTGTGTCCTGGGTCCTGTAGCTGGTATGCTGTTTCTTCTGGGTACAGGTAAGGATTGTGGGCACCTGCCTCCCTCCCCTTGAATGCCATTTCATGATTGTAGACTGATGGATGCCTCTTTCTGATCATGGAGTAATGAAATTTCAGAACCAGATTTCTCTTATTAACGATCTCCTTGTTTCTTTTACTTTAGTGGAGACGAGGGGCTTTATCACAGCTGGTGTTTTTCATTATCAAACAAACTATACTGCCACACACTAGGCATCCAGACTAATTACCCATAAATCTTTGTTTATGGGTAATTACTGTTAACTCTTTGCAAATTAAATTCATTCTAATGAACAAAATATGAAGCTCTGACTTTCTGCCACTACAATTGATAGGAGTAGACTTGAAGCTTAGGGGAATAATTTAACATCTTCATACTCTGTTCAGGATAATAATAGATAAAATCAGAGGTTAACTCTCGATTTTTTTTTAATATTAATACCATAATGCCTTTCTGATAACAGAAAATGTGCTGAATGTTGTATTCTCTCTTTACGACCAAAATTTTAGAGGCTTTTAGTGAAGAAGAATACAGGGAACTGGAATAGCTAGCTGTGTTAATCTGTATGGGAAATGTAAATATTATTTCAAAAACTGTGTTGAGTAGATGGTAACAAATAGTGACTAGTTTCATCAGGAAACTAAGCACATTTATTGAGACAATGAAATGAGAAGCTGCTAAAATCTTTTCTAACCACGGGTTACTTAGCTAATGAACTCACCTGTGATCTCTCACAACACCAGTGGTATTTCCTAGCAATGAACAAGTAAGTCTAGAAGTTGCTCTAATCTAGGAATTGCCTTTGCAAGGGCCTCATCATTCTTTTTATATTGTGGAGCCAAGAACAGCATATAATATTTAAGGTGAATCATAGAATCATTAAAGTTGCAAAGACCAGTGGGATCATTTAGTCTGTCATCCATGCCTGTGTCTGCTCAAGACCACGTCATTAAATGTGCCATCCACTCTTTTCTTGAAAACCTCCAGAAATGGAGGGTAGCATGTTCCAATGCATTGCCACCTTTCAGAGACAATTTTTTAAATAATATCTAACCTGAATCTTTCCTGGTGCAACTTGACACCATTACCTCTCATCATTGTTAACAGCGAGAAGAGGATGACCCCCAACTCACTACCACCTCCTTTCAGGTAGTTGGAGAAAGCAGTAAGGTCTCCCCTAAGCCTCCTCTTCTTCAGACTAAACAATTGTAGCTCCCTCATCTGCTCCTTGTAAGGTACAATCATTAAGAAAGTGGGAGAATCTCCTCTTTTGCTTTGCTGACTGTGGTATGTTTAATGTGGTGTTTCTGTTCTCGCTTCCAGGGCACACTGATGCTTATGCTGAGCTGCTGTTAGCAGCATCCTGAGGTCCTTTCCTTCTGAGCTGCTCTCCAGCTGCTTGTCTCATGTGTGTACCTTTGTCTGACATTGCTCTGTCCCACATGCAGCACCCAGCATTTACCTTTGCTGAACTTCCTGCTGTTTCTAATTGCTGTGTGCTTCGACCTGTCTGGATGTCTCTGGAAGGCCTCTTGTCATTCTGTGGAGTTTAAAACACTTCCCAGTTAAATAAAGTGGCTAGTTTCTAGTCAGCAGGGACCTTGCCAGACTCCCAAGACATTTGTTAAATTGTCAGTTATCTATGGCTTTTTTTTTTTATTATTCTGAGCAATCTTGATATTTGAACAGGGAGTTTAATTTTGAAGTCATGGATAATTTCATTGATCGTTTGATTCTTCTATCGCGTATATGTAAGAAAAAAAATTCATGTATTTTAACTGCATATCTCTGTAGGCTACATAAAAATTCAGTATTCTCCATGGGAACCAACACAACTTCAGTATTACTGTGGTGCTGGAAGCAATGATTTCTGTGGCTTCATAGCCACGGAATGTTCGTTCTGTCACATAATTTAATTGGACAAACTAGGTTGTGTAATCGTTCTTTGACTGCACGAAGCACAGACTAATTTATTTTTAAAAAATCAATTCAGAACTTAAGGAATTTAATCCAAATGAAATTTAGAGGAGATTACATGCAGGAGTTTGTTTGTACTAAGTTGATTCAAAATGCAGAATATAATCCAGAGCGGCACAGTATGGCAATGCTGACCTATTAAAAAAAAAAAAATCAATTTTACCGTGTCTAGTGGAAATACTGTCAGTGCTGTTTCTTTCATTACAAAGACTGCAGCTGTAGGAATTTAGCTTTTCTGACTACCTGTGACCAAATAAATGTGCAACTATTTTATTTTGGTTCTCTTGTTTCAGAGGTAGAAGGGCTTTTTCTTGAGCTGGGGGAGAAAGATGTGTTTTCTCACCCAGCTCAAATTCTGAGTGTTTTTTTTCTTTGGCTTTTCTCTCCGCCATGAGTCCAAGCCTTGTTCTGTGAAATATACTTTATCTTTTATTGCCTTTAGGTGCAAATTCTGCTCACCAGTTCTATCTCCATAGTATCCCTCATGGGCATTCCATCTGTGTTCACACCACTATTTCTGACTTTATGTACTTTAATTGTGACTGTGCCTTTTCTCTCAGTTTCACAGACTGAATATGTGCATATATGCATGTATATGTATGCATATATTCACCATCTATGAAGAGGGAAGAATCAGTAGGATTAATTTGAAATATGTCAACACCATATAGTGAGTACTTTCACGGTCAGTCTCATCTGGAGTATGGTGAACTTAATTTCACGTTTCTGCTCTGAGTTGGAAAAGGTTGTAGCACATTCTGCTATGTGGATTTGCAAGTGATTACCAATTGCTTGGGCTTAGAGTCCTCTCAGTTTCTTCTGCTGAAACTATTCTTGCTGTAGGATTAAATATTCCCTAGCTGTGGTACCTGCTGCTTATCACAGAAGTACCCAAGGCATTGAATGTAGGTGGTCTCTCTTCTGTAGTACTGTTAAAATGTATTATTCATATGTAGTGGAGAATGCTTGCAGAAAGTAATGTGCATGTTGCTATAAGGTTTTTTGCTTTCTCCATTTTTATTTCCTGGCAAAATATGTCAATGAAATGTTTCATTTATATGTATTACATTCCAGCTTTTTAGGGTGTTACTGTTTGCAGTCATGGTCCGGTGCTGAACAATTAAAGCCAAGGGCAAGAGATTACTCCAGTTATCATTTCTCTGAGCTTTTCAGTTGTACAGAGCCTTTTGTTGGCGAAGCTTCCTACTGCTTTTGGTGATGACCCTCCAAGTCATACAGTCTCTGAAAAGCTATATGTGCTGATTCAGAAGAAGGCTCACCAAGGTTCAGCAGGAAGCTTCCTAGCTTCCTCCTGCACTGACCTTGGGACTACAGAAGCAAGCTGTTTGTGTCATACTACTGCTCATGACTATCTCTTATAGATGTACTGGCATGGGTTTCTTCTTGTTGAAAGATATGTGTGTAATGAAGTTCAGTACAGGAAGGTGCAGGGCTTTACACTTGTGCTGGAGGAATCCCAGGCATATATACAGACTGTAAGGAGCAGTCCTTAAGAGTAGCCCTGCAGAGAAGGACCTGGGAGTCCTGGTAGATGAAAAACTGAGCATGAGTCAGCAGTGTGTGCTTGCAGCTTGGAAAGCAAATGGTATCCTGGGCTCCATCAGAAGAGGGTGGCCAGCATGGACAGGGAGGTGATTACCTTTCTCTACCCTGCCTGCCTCTGGCTCCATCTGGAATAGTGCATCCAGGTCTGGGGTCTCCAGTACAAGAAAGACAGGAAGCTGTTGGAGAGAGTCCAGAGGAGAGCCACAAAGATGACCAGAGAGCTGGAGCACCTTCCCTACAAAGATGCTGAGGGAGCTGAACTTGTTCAGCCTGGAGAAGAGAAGGCTGAGGAGTGACCTCATTGCAGCCTTCCAGTACCTAAAAGGAGCCTATAAACAGGAGGGGAATCAACTCTTTGAAAGGCTTGATAATATCAGGACAAGGGGAAATGGTTTTAAGTTGAGGGTGGGAAGATTTAGGTTGGATGTCAGGGGGGAATTCTTTACTAGGAGAGTGGTAAAGTGTTGGAAGAGGCTGCCCAGAGAGGTTTTGGATGCCCCATCCCTGGAGGTGTTCAAAGCCATATTGGATGCGGCCCTGGGCAGCCTGGTCTAGAATTAAATGTGGAGGTTGGTCGCCCTGCATGTGGCAGGGGGGCTGGAGCTTCATGATCCTTGAGGTCCCTTCCAACCCTGGCCATTCTATGATTCTGTGATTCTATGTGCAGTACAGTTGGCTGTATGGTGTGTATTATATGAACTTCCACAGTGTATGTTACTCAGGAAGTTGTGTATGATAAGAGCCAGTCCTCTCTCGCTTAAAAATCTCCAGCTGTTTGCAAGTAATTAAATATTGGATCTTAGAAAACATGATGCATCTCCCAAGGACATACTTTGTTGCTTTGGCCTATACGGTCAGTGCTATTGTTGGGTCTCAGAGGGCCTTAAATACTGTGCATCCATGTAGCACATACATGTGCATACATGCAGCACTTCAGTGCATCCATTTTACTACTGGCTGACACTGAGTTGTTCAGAGGAGTCTAAACAGAAATGTTATAGAGTATAAACTGAATCATTTATAACCAGTATGGTTTAGCCAGAGGTTTTTCTTCTGTTTAGCCAGTTCATAGAATACAAAGGTAGTACTTTGTAAGTAACAAATAAAGCTGCTGGGACACAGCTGTTCTGGATCTCTGGAGAATGTAGTCCAACTTCCCATTCTGATAAACGTCTCCCAGATGCCAGTGCCATAACTTTATATTTATATAAGCTTTATATAACTTTATATATATATATAACTTTATATTATGAGTGCTCGTATTTAGCTTGTGGTGGGTCTTGAAAAGGACCTGAAGCTCTACACCCAAGTTGTTTGGTTTTGCTTTGAATAATCCTCTTCAGTTTCCTCTGAATTAATCAGAGTTCTGCGTACTTCATCTGCTGCCATATTTGGCTATTTGAAGAACTGGGCAGGAAGTACCACAGTACTTTTCCTCTTTTCTGTCTCCACTGCCATTTCTACCAGTAGTTGTTGAAAAACAAAAGAACAACAACAATGATAAAAAACAAAAAATCTGCCTTAACTAGTTGTTGCAAATGGCCTTAACAAAAACAAGATAGGGTCTCGTGGATCCAGGGCCAGCTTATGTTCCTTTGCTGCCACTGTGATGTTCAGTGTGTGCTGAGAGCCAGAGGTGTGACAGAGAGGTACCTTGAGCACTTGCAGTTCTATTGCCTGAATAATAACTGAACTGCACTGGTTTCATAGAGAGCACATTTCACTGTTGTTTTTTTTTGTTCCATGTGTGGGGAAAAAATGAGGTATTTTTACCTAGCATGGGAAAAGTAGAAAATGTTAGCTAGGGAATTCGGTTTATTGACATATTCAAAGAGATGTATGTACAACTATTCTTCCTTTTTTTTTTTCTTTTCTTTTCTTTTCTTTTTTTTTTTTTTTTTTTTTTTTTTTTTTTGGGGCTATATCCATTGTCTACAGATGCTTTTTTTTTTTTTTTTTTTTTTTTTACGCCATCAAAAAGTTGAAGAAGACAGTAAGTGTTTTTTGTTTTGTTTTTGTTTTTACAGTTTTTCGTTGTTGTTGTTGCCATTTAGTTGTTTGTTTTTCTTTTTTACTTTGGGATATGTTTGGGGTTTCCTGTTTTTCTTTCCTTTGGATGTGGTTTCTTAGTGGGAGGGAATGGACTAGGTTAAGGACCTCCCTAACATTTTATTTTCTCTAACTGGGATTCTTCTTTTCCTCATAGTTAAAACAGCTTTCAGAGGTAACGGTATTCTGTTGTGAATCTCTTGTCCCCCCAGATCTTGCTTCTGTCTTCATTTGGTGTTGTCTGTGTGGACCTGGATTTGGGGAAAGCATTTTAGAGAAAAATTTCTCCCACTATGTAAAAGAAATGGGTTCTATGTCATTCAAATTTTCTTTGATTACATATTGCTTTAGTATGTTGACTTGCTCAGTATAAATATAAAGTATAAATATACAAGTATAAATATCATCATATAATTTATTTTTTTCAGAAACAGATTAAAACACTGATTCACATTCAAGTAAGATTAAATATTTCATGGAGGCTTTTCTCCCCTACATAATTACCAGAGGACCAGGATCATTTATTTTTAGAACTCCATATATATCACTTCTAGCATGGCCATTTTTGTGTGTTACAAAATAGATGGTGGAAAGCATGAAGAGAGACTAAAGAGGAAGTCTTAGTAATGGACTGAGAAACTTCAAGCAGCACAAAAGAAATCATAGAATCATAGAATTACAGAATGGCCTGGGTTGAAAAGGACGATAATGATCATCTAGTTTCAACCCCCCTGCTATGTGCAGGGTTGCCAACCATTAGATAAGGCTGCCCAAAGCCACATCCAGCCTGGCCTTGAATGCCTCCAGGGATAGGGCATCCACAACGTCCTGGGCAAATGAGAGATGAGGAAGAGCAGTTCATGTTTCTAAGAAGGGAAGATAAATTTGAGGGGAAGGAAACTAACTGTGAGATATGAATATGATTTTTATTTGTGAGTGGTTTTGATTCAATTTATTCTAGTTTTAAAACATTTGTTAGTCCAGAAAGTTCAGTAGTGTTTGCATGCAGCAATATAATGAAGGGTGGGTAGGTGTGAACACGTCTAAATGCTTAATTAAATGGTGGTCTCTGTGCGACATATAACAAGCAGGTTCCACATGAGTAAAAGGTTGGTATTAATTTGTCATCTCTGAAAGTAAGCCAAAGTTTAAGCTGTCTTAAAAATTTGGTTTTGTTTGCTGCACTTGCATTAGTATCTGGTGCATTGCAGAAGCAGTCTTTGCATTGCTGGAGCTTTCTCTGTTAATCAAAATGCAGAGAACCGTATCTGTAAATTTTAATCAGTTTTCTATGCCTATGATTCTTGTAACAGTTTAAGAATATACTTTCTTACAATTCATGTTCTGCAGTGCATTTTGAAGAAAGATATGACTTTATATAGTTTATTTGCCCCTTTTTTCATGTTTTAAAGTTCAATTCACATTCATGATGATCACGTTACTACTAGATCCATCAAGTATGTGGTTCTGATTTTTCGCAGACTAATTGTAACAAAGATTTTGTTTTTAAAATGATAATAGGGGAAGATGGCAAGCAAGAAGAACATAGGCATATGGTTATGTATTGCAGAGCAGCAATAGCTTAGCTTAATGCAACCTTCACTGTATCAGAGGTGTGTTTAAGCAACTCATTTAGCTGATCTGTTCTGGTGTAATCATACACTTTGGGTGGCTTTATTGTGCCATTAGAACAAGTGAGATTACTGCGTGACTGGCTTATTTGTATAATTGAGAACATTAAAGGAGATACTGTAACAATATGTTGTGGTTTGTGTCTGTGTGCCATGAGTTATTGTAGCTGCTGTCCAAATTGGACACATTACCACAGAGACAGGACTGTGTTAGTATTCCCACAGCAGGAGGCCTGATATTTGCTCAGAGCCTATCTCAATTAAAATAATTATGTGGGCCAAATTATACACTAAAATGTTGATAGGCTTAAGTTTTCAGCTGGCTTTTTTAAACAATTATTAAAAAAAAAAAAAAAACAAAAGAAAAAAACAGCAACAAAAAACCTTAACCAGCAAAACAAACAGATGGCAGTTCAGTATCTGAGAAATGAAGGGAGAAAGAGGAAAAGCCTGAGACTGTTTTTGATACACAGTCACCTTTCCTTAATTTTCTTTCTTAAATATACTTAAGGGAGCTCTGAAGAGCACAGGAGATTAGAAGCCAGAGGAGTGAAAGAGCAAATTCTCAAATATGTCCAATCAAACTGCCTGATTTTAAACACTGCAAAGCACAGAACAAGAGTAACCTGGTGAGATGAGATAAAGTATCCAGGAGAACAGAATGGAATCAGGAGACAAGTGATCCAACTTGAACTGGAGGTAGCAGCAAGTGTGTGTTGCTTGCTGCAGTCTTCTCAGAAATTAATGCTTTTTTTCTCATGGGAGAGGCTTAGATAAGAAATAAATGATGCTTTTGGATTAAAGTTGTGTGCTGGGAACAGATTGCAAGAAACACCTGACCATGTTATTTTCATTTAAGTAATTAATTTTTCATTTGGCTTTTCATTTCATTTTAAAAGCAAATATAAGTATGGACAAGACATATCAGCCAATTCTCAGAATATAGATTTGTGGAAAGATGTAAATTCTTAGAATCTTATGTAATTAATATTTTTTCATTATCCAGCTGATTGAACCTATGAACTGAGGCCAGCATGAAGGCCATGTCATTGTTTGAGCAGGTAAATACCATCCAAGAAATAAGGTCCACCTCAGCCTTAGATTTCCTACAAAGTCTGGAGAAATTGCTTAAAAAGCGTTAGAGACTATTACCACTGGAGAAAATAGATAATCACTCCTCAGTGGCTTCCAAGTTGAGATACTGAGGGCCTGCTTATTTTTTAAAGGTACCAAGTTCTAACTGAAGTAATTTGGGAGCTATCGCTGCAGTAAAGCCACATGCTTTGAGAAAGGCAGAGTAGGATTCTAAGTCAGATTGTCTGGAGTTTGGTGCTCCTCTGCTCCAAGTTCAGCCTGTGCTTTTGGCCAAGTTATCTGCTCTTTTTGTTTCTGCTTCGTCAGCCATAGCATGGAGGTAATGTTTATTGATTTATCTTCACAGTAGTGCTTTGTAAGATAGCTTAGTCAATATTGCTAGATTTTAGTTGATACATATTTTCTCATAAGAACGGTTAAGTATTATGAAATGTTAGAGTCTCTGTGCCTCAATAATGAGGTATCCAAGTGCAGAGACTGCTTCGGAGAATTTCATTTTGTTTAGTATGTGAGTGTCCTCTCTCACAGGGCTTGCAATGTTTAAATAATATTTCTTAGGTTCTTAACATCATTTTTATGAAGCAACATTATTCTTAATACTTCAGATCAGAAAAAATAACAACAGTTTTTAGGCTACACATGCTGGGAATAGTTGTACTGGGATTAATGTAATTATTCTAATAAATTAGACTATTTGAGAACAGTGAATACTTGGTCTGTGGAGCAGAGAGGAGTATGAATAAATGGGGAGGTAGCAGCCTTCCCAGCTGGATAAATGAGGTTGGATAGCGAGGGCTAAATTTAAAGGTATTGTGATATGTGTATATGTAACAAACTCCATATGTTCCCAGTTGTACAAAGAATATAAAGATTTGGGCTTTTTTATTCTGAGTTGCAGTGAATTGGTGATAATAAATGCTAGACATGACGCTTGTGCGAAAGTTGAGTCTGTTATCCTGGAGTAGTGCTGTTTTCATTGAAATTCTCCAATTGAATGAGAAAGCAACTGCTATAGATGTGTACTCTGGAAAAAGAATGTAGGGACTGTGTATCATACTTGGGGATTGTCAAATTTATTAAGTAGGATTTCCAGTGACTTTTGGAGAAGATGTTGTGTTTGTGGCTACGAAACAGAAATTTTCATCTGCTTCCATGAGGCCTTGCAGGATTTTTAGCTTGAATCCCTGCTGCTGAATTTCTCTACTGCTGTAGAATCTCTGATGAGACTATATATACTGGTCCTTTGATGCAATAACCATCAGTACTTTTGCTGGATTGGCATCAAGGAAGAGCAGAGGAATAGCTGAGTAAGCTAGTCCACAGGAAAAGTGAG
The DNA here is from genome assembly GCA_035772895.1 of Perdix hodgsoniae. Classification (NCBI taxonomy): domain Eukaryota; kingdom Metazoa; phylum Chordata; class Aves; order Galliformes; family Phasianidae; genus Perdix; species Perdix hodgsoniae. The sequence goes on along the minus strand of JAPSGF010000061.1, from coordinate 2,605,355 downwards.
AGACAGTTTCTGAGTTACTTTTTACTTTCCTTCAGAAAAGGAAAAAGATATCACTCCAGAATTGAAAGAACTACTTGCATAAAGTTATTTAACTTGCCATCTGCATTACGATGTATTGTACTATTTCGCATTGTAGTGCATATGATGTGTAAAAAAATCATTTAACATAGAGTAATATTTTTTGTGTGTGTGTCACCGTTTAGATAGTATTGCTATGATCTTCCTGAGTAAGTCGTCCCTCAGGGTAAGATTTTAAGGAAGGAGAATATGTGTTGTATCTCTTCCTTTCTGCATTAAATTTGCACATAATTAGCTAAAATTATAACATTCTTCTTCTTCATTTCAGAAATGCATAGATCAATCAGTTAAAATAGGAAAATATAAAGCTCAGCTCATTTGCAGTTTGAGGAAGCTTTGTTTTGTTGAATTAGTACTTTCACAACACTTTGCATTGTTGAATTAGTACTTTCAAGAAGCTAAATAATATCCCTTAGATGATTCAGTAAAAAATTCAGTGAAAAAGAGACAATTGACAGAATCTTTTGTGAATTTATCTGAGCTACATATTTTTTTTCACCAACCCATCCAAGCACATCTTGCTTCCTTTTCACCTGCAGTGGTTTGTTTCTTTGATGACTTCAAACAGTTCTGGAGCAATGTATGTAGGTAAGTGTAGAGAGGCAAGATAGGGAATAGAAGTTAAATGTGCTAGTACATGAGGATATATTTAATGCTTGAAGGAAAGGTGCAATTCTGAAAAGTACTGAGCTGAAGGAAAGAGGTAAATACTGGTTTACCCTCAGATTATAGCCCTTCTTTCTAGAAACCCATCATTATTACAGCCAGTAAAGTTGGGAAGGTGTAGCTCAGAGAAGTCAGGGATTTGGCATAGATAAATGGTCCCTGGGGATCTCTGAAAGTTTTCCCTAATTGCATTGTAGGTGTGTGCAGTGATGCTATCACCAGAGGTGTGGCAGTTACTTATTTTGGAGGAGATGGACTCAGTTTTCTTGTTCTACATTGTTGAGCAAAGAATTAAGTAAAACCTGCTTTCATGTATGGGAAGGCCAAAGATGAGAAGCCATGGTTCTCTTCAGTGCAAGTAGTTCAGTTGTTAAAGTAAGACAGGAACAATTTGTGACTTAAACTGCATATCCTGGGTTTATTACCGGGATTATATTATTTATGGGTAATAAAACATTTTCCCATAAATGTAAAATAATGATAACCGTAATACTCCCTCCCTCCCCTTCTTTTTAATCAGCCATCAAATACTACCATTTGTTTCTAATAATCTATTCCATTCAACTGTGGTTATGTTGAATGAGACAATGTTTGAAACTTCAGCTGGTCATCTGTTACATAGTATTGTTGAAACCTTCTGGAAGCATTTACATAATTAATAGGAATTTACATAAATAATATTTTAAATTATTATTTTAGAAACATTATAGTCACTTTGATTTACAGTCTTATTGAGAAAATTAGTATTTGAAGTATATTTTAGAATTGCAAAGATTCAACTTCTGTGGATTTCTAAGCAATAGTCTCAGGGATATCATCTTGCAGAAATGTAGATTTTGTTGTAAGGGTACATAACATTTATATTGGTTGAACTGTTTACAGTGAACGGAACAACAAAGCTATGAGAAGAAATAGCATGATAATTTGTTGTACATTACTAAATTTAGTGACAAACACATTAGGACGGGATTTGAAAGTAAAGTTAAAAGAAGACACAATCAGAAGTACTCTGTGGCATAGCTTTCAAGTATTTGTGGGAAAGCTCCTAATTTCTGCAGATTCCTGATTCCTGCAAATGAAAAGTTAAATTATATTTAACAGAAATCTAGGAAAATAATACGTGTTACCATTACAGCTTATTTTAGTTATTCTTGTGAGGTCATTATAGTGTTCTAGCTGCATCATAGTAATAACAATAGTTCTTTCATGTTTTGTGGATGGAACGTAACATAAGGCACTGGGGCTAGCAGCTGGATATGGAATGAATTTGTATCCAGGCAAGTAGCACAACAGTGCATAAAGCAGCAATAATGACCTGCAGCGTACTTTTCTTCACAGATAAAATCTGTGGAAATAAGGTACCTGTGTACAAGGCTTTAGGTAACTTTGCTTATCTGTTATTTCAGTTGCCTTACAGTAGCTAACAGAATGAAAAGCTCTAAAGAGGGAGGCTTGAGTGTTATGTTTCAGTTTCTCTAAAACTCATTGGTGAAAGGAGCACTCTGTTGAGATTGGCGTTCAAAGCCTTTCAGATCTCTTGGTCATTACTTTCAAGGCTGGAATATGGATTTAGGGGATGGTGATGCCAGTGCTCTTATGTATTGCAGCTCCTTAGTGAACCACACATACAGGAGTGGGAGTTAGTTTTGTGTCCCTCACTATATGAGAGGTATAACTGTATGCCAGAAGAATGCCTTTATCAGCTATAAGTTTTTCTGCCAGTATTCTATCTGTCCTGTTAAAATGTTTCTGGGAGGCAGAAACAACACTTAAGGTTCACTTACTCAGTACAAAAGAAGGCACAAATTTCCTAATGATTGATAAAGGTTCCTTGTTCTTCTCAGTTCTTGATTTTATTTGTTGATGTTATGTGGTCAATGCAGAAATGTTCTTAGTGTTTATGGATGCCATGTTCGTCTTGCAACTGGTGTTATAAGACAGGTCTACTCTCTCTTTATATGAAATGTGTTCAAAGAGAGACTGCTGAATGTTGCATACAGTATTTTTTTCCCAGAGCTTATGAGAACATACGCTATAGACTATAGTAATTGCAATGAGGAGTTTAAATAACTTTGGTAGAAGGTCACAGGTTCTAGTTCAAGCTCACATAGTATACAACAGCCTACTTTCAGCATCTCCTCCACTTAGTCCTAAATTGTGTAAAGCATCAGGGAACCCAGGATTAAATAAATATGGAAGGCAACTTGTGGCTCTTTTGCGCAGAATTCACAGATTGGGATTTAGTCTAAACTGATCTGTCTGATCTGTTGGACAGAGCAGTCAATCTATGATCTCAGTCTGCTTGGTTACTTCTCTTTTTTCCTGTGTGGCTAGTAGATGCTGGTAGAGGAGGCATTAATGTAGTTGAGACATCCTCGATAGGAAATGGAGAAATTGAGAGACAGAAACATTCCTGCACATTCTAATACTCATTGATAGTTAACACTAACAAGGATTTCAGTTTATGGTTTCTAATCTATGAATGGATCTCTTAAAATTAGCTACAGGGCCAGACTTTCACATGTCTATCTACTTGTCCTAATCATCTTGCTGTATCTACTTGCTCCTTGGGATCTTCTCACAATTGTATCAAACATTTTCCATTTTCCCTACAAAGTTTCTGTGTGGGATTTATTTATTTATTTTTTTTTTTTTGTGATGATCTGCTGGTTTTCTATGTTACTTAGCTTAGAAAGAGTATAACCTGTAAATTATAAGCAGTTCTGGGGACATGGGCTCTTATGTGGTTCCCGTAATTGTAGAGTTACACATCTGCTATGAAACACTGAAGTGACTTTGTGACTTCAGGACCCCTCACTGTTGGTGTCTGGGGCTGATCTACCAGAAGACATCAACAGAGATTCAACATCAGGAGATGCTGAAGTCCAGGTCCAGGTCTAAAGATTCTGGGCAACTTTTCAGAGATAACATGCAAGACTTAATCCATACCTGAAGTTGTCAAGATTTATTCCTGTCTGATGTTTGTTAAAGAAAATATTCTCATTTGATCAGCAGAATCCCAACCAGGCATTACAAAGTTGAGTGGTTGAGTATGTATTTCATCACATGAAATAATCTGGCATCTGTGTTGGGGATTACAATAATAATGTAGCCCTTGTGTGTCAAACCTTCATTAAGTAGCAATGAAAGCTGAGATGTATCTGTGAGTGTGAGTAAATGCAGAGAATGATGTGAACATTAGCTTTATGTTTCTATGCAATTTCTTGAATTGCTGTGGGCATTGAAATCTGCTAATAATGTAAGTAAGAATGGTATATTTGTTCTCAGTTTTTCTGATGCAGCTGAAGTCTTGTACAAAAATATAATAGCTTTGAGATAAAATGATATAGTAGATGGTAGGAAATATTCTATCATCTAACAGCTTTCAGTTTCCAAAGGACTATGATTGACAACACCAAGATGAGCTGTGCAGTTGATATATTGGAGGGATGGGAAGCCATCCAGAGGGACCTGGACAGGACAGAGAAGTGGGTCCGTGTAAACCTGATGAGATTCCACACGGCCAAGTGCAAGGTATGGCATTTGGGTGAGGATAATCCTAGGTATTAATGTAGACTGGGTGAAGAACCCCTTGAGAGGGGCCTTGCAGAGAAGGACTTAGGGGTATTGGTGGATGTGAAGCTGGACATGAGCCAGCAGTTTGTGCTTGCAGTCCAGAAGGCCAACTGTGTTCTGGGCTGTATTAAAAGATGAGTGGTCAGCAGGGAGAGAGAGGTGATTGTCCCCTCCACTCAACTTTTGTGTGGCCCTATCCAGAGTACTGTGTCCAGGCTTGCGGCCCCCAATACAGGAAGGACCTGAAGCTCTTGGAGTGGGGCCACTAAGATGATCAGAGGGCTGGAGCACCTCTCCTATGAGGAAAGGTTGAGGGAACTGGGATTGTTTAGTGTGGAGAAGGTTCTGGTGAGAGCTTTGAGTCACCTTTGAGTACTTGAAGGGAGCATATAAACAGGAGGGGGACTGACAGTTTACATGAGTTGATAGTGATAGGACAAGAGAGAATGTTTTTGAACTATGACAGGGGAGGCTTAGGTTAGAGGAAGTTTTTCACTCAGAGTGGGTGGTGAGGAACTGGAACACAGAGGAGGTTGTGGATGCCCCATCCCTGTGGGCATTCAAGGCCAGGCTGGATGTGGCTCTGGGCAGCCTGGTCTGGTGGTTGCTGACCCTGCACATAGCAGGGGGGTTGAAACTAGATGGTTGTTATGGTCCTTTTCAACCCAGGCCATTCTGTGATTCTATGATTCTATGATTACATGGTGATACAGTTTATTTATTTGGAAATGTTGTGATAACTCGAAGTCTTACTAAATTCCAGATGCCTAATACTGATTGCATCATTTAGATTAAAACATAGCTTAATAAATTTTAACTGTGTTTGTAGATGTATAAGCAAAATTGGAAGAATGGGCAAGGAAATGGCAAGTACAATTTTCTAAATAATCCTTTAAAAGCGACTAATTTGAACTCAGGAAAAAAATGCACTTAGATTTGCACAAAATAGAAGTTGTTCTTCTATTTTGTGAGTGTCTTCCTCTATGCAGCTTTGGAAGCAACAGTAATGGCAGTGACACTATGAATAGTGAATAACTGGAACAAGCGGTTCATGAATGTCCAGTAGTCTGGAATTCGTTTTTGTAAGTGGTTCAACACTTATCAAACATATTTACATAAAAAAATCTGTATAAATTAATCACAAAAGGAAATAACAACAGAATTATTCAGATAGTTAGACTACAATGTATAGTAATATAGTAAAATAGTAATATGTTCTAATGAACATATAACTTATTCTGAACTTATGCAGAAAACACATTATTGTAAATCACCTGTGTTGTGTAAGCTGTAAGAGCCATGAAAACCTTGTGATTCATCCTTATGTGGCACCATCAAGTTAAGCAAAAGGATACTTTGACCAGGGTCTGTATGGTTTCGAAGAATATGGTTTGCCTATGGCGATCCTTACCCTTAAAATATTATGTTGTAATGTGGAGGACCTATTAATCAGATAAATCAGCACGTAACTTATTGTTTGCAATCTGTATAATCCCACAAACTATCTCTGTCCATCTTATAGCTTGTCTGCAAATGCATTGTTTTTTTGACAAACAGAAGTGTTGCTTCTTTGATGGAAAAAAATTACATTTAATATTAATAGTATTATCATATGAAAAAAATAACATTTTTGCTTCTTTCTTGAAAAGCTTGTACCATTTGCTTGTACAAACCCATCTGACCTGCATTTGCAACCAGCCCGTTTGCATACTAGCAGATCTTTAAGCATCTAATAAAACGTCCTGAAAAGACAAATCCAGGCACATAACTTGCAGTAGTTCCATGCAAGTCTGAAGAATGTGCATCCACTGAAGCATTGTAGATACAAATTGGAAGTGTGGACTTCTATATAAAGGCAGTAAATACTTGATTTAATGAGAAATAGTCTGTTTTCCTTGCATTAATAATGCAAGTGGACTTACAGAGGTTCAAAAACATTGTCAGCAACCTATAAAGTAAGAACTCTCTTCTGACTTTATAGAAGACATTGCAGTATTGCGCAATTACTTCTGTGCTTTATTGTATTGTTTGATGTGTTCTTCAGGGGCCCTGTGTTCGGCTTCAATAGGGATAGAGTCAGAATAGTCTGCTAAGCTTGAAATACAGAAAATATTATTTTCAATTTTTTTTTTTTTTTTTTTTTAGGTATAGTATTAGTCCAGGTTCAAACGTTTCTCCCTTTCAAAGAGAGAGCTGTTAAGAAGCTGCTGAGAAGGTCAAGCAATGACCTGGCAAGAACAGCCCCTAAAACATAGGACAAATTCTTTATTTCAAGAACTCTTATTTTCGTTCAAAAAAAAGTTACACAAAGAATCAAAAAACATGAAATAGGTGTTAAATAACTACTCTAATTAGAACAAAGAAGTATCCTTAGTATCCTTTTGTTCAAAAGGTTCATCTTGTAATTCCCATTATTTGGGACATGCTGAAATTAAAAAATGAAGCCTACAACTGACTAGAAAGTGTGTATTTTAAAGTTTTTCTCCAGAAGAGAAAAAAGCCTTCATGCGTTATGTTTGAAAACTTTCAAAAGAAGCTTGGTAACCTAGCAGCCCTTTGCATACTTGTCACAGTTGGAAACACACTTTCAGACTACCAGCAACTGTGCATCTCTGCTGGTGAATAGTTGTATTTGTGTATATTTTTTAATAAAAAACAAACAAACAAGAAACAATGATGTAGCTAAGAAATTATCAAATAAAATCATAAAGTCTGAGTAGAGGAATTCTTTTAACTGAGATGGACATATAAATTGTTTCTTAGAAACACATGTAGCAGAGTGTAATGGCAAGCCAATCCTGATTTGCAGCATGCTCCTTGTAAGTGCAAGGAAACACCTGTTCAGAGCCTAAGCTGCTGGTTTTATAAATTTAACATTAAAAAATAATATAATAATAATAAATAATATAATAAATAAACATTAATTTGCCAGTGATGAGTTAGAGGTGTTTGTATGAGTCAAGTCAGTAAGAGATATTAAATAAGAAGCTGTGCAGAGCTGGGGAAAACAGCATTCATGATGTGGACTGTGCCGTGAAGCTTCTGAAAAGCTATATGCATTTGCTGTTTTGTTACTTGCATGGGCACCCTGCACCCTGATGACCATGGCGGGGTAGATTTACACCTCTATATCTTTGGGGTTCTAGGGAAGGAGGAGAGCAGAGAACAGGCTTGCAGGATAAGGAATATGCTCTGCTTCTTTCTCTCTACTAAATCTGATGGACCTTTACAACTGCTGGCCACCTGTATTTTCAGGATAAAGTACTTCACTGCAAGGCAGCAACTAAAGTAACCTCTTTACAGTGATGGTTTGTTTTATCTTGTCTGATTTAATTCAGATAGAATCAACACTTTCAAATCTCAGGGATTTGTAGTGTCACTCTACCTCATGGCATGGAAACATGGAAGGACCTCAGCTTTGGTTAAGGATGAGACCTAGGGTAAGACCATTAAGAATCAGACCTAGCTCTAGTTCAGTTAGTGATGAGATCCAGTTTTTAAGATACAGAGCTTTTAGACACATAATTGTAAAAACACATAAATACCTAGTTCTGGAAAAGTGGGGGGAAAAATGGAGACAAAATACTAGCACATCCAGGAATATTTTTAATGTAAACGTTTAATGTAAAGTAAGGGTTTGAGGGGATAATTTGAGGGGATAATTTAACTGACCCACACTGGCAGATATTGTCCTAACTCTCTGGGTCTTTGCTTTGAGGGAAATAATGCTGTTACTGTAACTCTGTTAATACTGTTAGCCCTCTGTCTGTCTGTTACTCTATAAGCTGGACTTAAGTGTTCAGTTTTGAGTGCATGCAACACACTACCATTTGTCTGGGAATCTCAGGTGTCACAGCAAAGCCACAACACAGACTACAGAGAAGACAGGCATTTCGGTTAAGTACCCAGGGTTCTTGGACTTGGAATGCATCTTTCTCCCAAATTCAGATTGGTAAATCTTTGCTGCTGATGGTCAAAAAACAGTCTCATCTTACTAAAATGTTGTGGCTATATATGCTGCTGTTTTTACTCTGAAACTATTCATATCATTTACACGTGCTTCTGTTGTAAAATATATTCCTTTAGGCATTTTCTATGATGCTTCTAAATGTTTAGCACTCCTAAGCATTTATATGTGACCTATTTACTATTCCAACTCAGTATCTCAAATTTTTGGGTACCTTTTTCTCATACTACCATATGAAGAAGCTTAAAGAAAAAAATGTGTGTCAGATGGGGAACTGGATCACTGGAACATAGAGGACTTCCCTACCTGAAACTGAGTCTCAAGTCGCTTCACTTAATTTACTGCTGCTAGCAACTTCAGAGGGGGCCTTTGTCATTTGTCAGTACTGCCTACTTAGTGCCAAAGGAAACATCCTTATGATTTGGACAGGCTCTTACATGCCTCCTGCCAACATTCGTGTTGAGCAAACACTTTCAGAACTGGAGAAAATAAACTGCAGATTGTTCAACTTGTATGGGCTCTTTCTGAGTGGATGAATTGCTCATTCTAAGCAGCAGCTGTGCCTGTGGTCATGCATGTTAACTTTTCTGATTTGATCTGAGGTGTGAAGCCCATGAAAAGATCCCAGGTGTGTGTTACTGCCAGAATCACTGGAGCTGCTGGCCGTGTGTCTGAACCCTTCTTTTTTCTTGGCTGAAATCTCACTCTCTGAGGCATTTCTTGCCGCAAGACTTATCTAGAAGGTGAATGGTGGGTGTCACTGTATGGCAATGAACACCACTTTGTGGACAATTTTACATTTGAAAGCATTTCTTTGAAGATGTTTGCTTTCAAAAGGGAATAGCCAGGAGCATTTACTGGCTGAAGACCTGTCTTGTGACCAAATAACTCCAGCTTGGTACCGGAGACTGGGGGATGATACCATTGTATCCTGGGAAGATGGGAAAGCAAGCTGGTGCCTCCCTGCTCCCTCTTATATGCTTGCTTAGATTTGCAAGGCCTGGAAGATGGGAACAAAGGAGTTCATGCAGAGATAGCTGTCGTTCCAAAATGAGCTGAATTGACCGGTTTGGACTTATAAATAAGTTTGTACTGTTAATGTCAGTAATCATCAACTGAAGAACACAACCTCCAACAACCCATCACTACTGAAGATAAACACCTGAACCACGGGAAATGGCAGGAATCCTAGTGATGACTATCTCTCTCTTGCTTTCTACAAAGACTTCTTGCTTTTATTTCCTCTCCTTTTTTTATCACCCATCATTCCTTCCCAGTCTCCCTAAGCAACTAGAATTTGTACTAAACTTGGGCTAACATTTGACCTGTTGTGTCTTAATCTTGCCATCTGGTGCACATATATTAAAGAACCTTCTCTCCCTCCTATAATTCAAGCGAGACACTATGTTTTTGTGCTGTGGGGGTAACCCAGGGGTGAGGAGTTGTGCTGACCCACAGGCATCCTGGGCCCATGAAGAAACTCCTCACATGCTGATATGCAGCCACATCATTTTATTAGATCCCAGCAAAAATTTTGGATATAAGCACCACTCTTTCTCTCCCATTAGGTATTAGGGGAATGGAGCATTTTGTTCCTCTTTAATTTTTGTTTTCTGCTGCTTCTCTGATGCTCTTGACGTATTGAATGTTGATTCTGATTGACAGAATGTTCTGTCTATTATTGTGCTCCCTATCAGAGCTGCTTAAAGCAGGTAAATGTCAGTGACTTTCAATAGATCCCGAGGGCTCTTGCTCTACAGTCTTTTACACCACTGGCAGGCCACTGCAGCTTCTGGCATTATTCCTGACTTCCATGTATTCAGGGGGAATCAAATGCTGCCTGCCCTGTACTTCAGAGCATCTCTGATAACTGGCTTTGGTGTTGCTGAACAAAATAAAATACTGAGAAGCACTTCCCATCTTTTAGATGGTAAAAAAAGAGATCTTCTTATAAGCATATGACTTCGTCATTAAGAATTTGAAGGTAATTTAATACTCGTTTGAATGATCTAAGTAGTATCATAGTTCATTTCCAATATAATGTAAAAAAAAAAAAAAGAACAAAACAAAATCCCAACAACCCCACAACAAAACCTGGAAATGTTTGATGTAATGTCTCCACTAAAAAGAGATAAACAAAATTTTTTTCACGTCATTTGTTTTACGGATTTGGAAAAAGCTGGTGACTTAATTTGCTGATTCTCATACATTTCATAACCCCCAAGATGAAGAGTAGAGAAGAAGAAAAATGTTTATTTTCATCAGTGTAGAATTTATCTTGTGTTTGTCAGTATGTCTGCAACCATGATAGTTTCTTCATAAGTGTATTGATTGCCTTAGCAGCATAAAAAGCATGCATAATTTCTTACAAGTGTTTTTCTTGCTTGCTTAAGTGTTCAAGTTCAGGAGGAGCTGCAGCTGTCTTTCCTGAATGAAATACTGCCCAGGTCTGCATTTTTTGTGAGAAATGATCAATTTACCCCAAGAGAACATAGGTCATGCCTGGATTGTTAAACCTAGCAATTTGAGATGCTAATCCTCTTATAATTTAATCAGAGAGAGTCTGCAGAACTAGGCTTGTCTGTCAGGTATGTCTGAAGCAAACTGAAGCCAAACCTTACACACTGCTGTGGCTAGAGCTGTTTAACTTTTGTGTTGCTTTTTGGTACTAAGCAGCTTGTCACTCTGCTTTGATGCTCTCATCCTACCTGCAGAAAACTGTAAGTACAGCTGGTGACCAGTGTGCAAAAAGAAAGCTATTCTGGCAAAAATGGAGCCATCCTAAGTTGTGGTAGACAAGAGCAGACACTTAATAAAAATAGAAATGTTAGGGGTTTACGTAGATGTCTTTCCTATAGTCTACTTCTACATGATTTGTTTTTGACCATTTTGCTGGTTGCTGATCTTTTTTTCTGTTACACCATCTGTCTTGTGATGAAGGAAGACTCTTCCACACAGTATACTTGAATTATGTATGTCACCTCATTGTTATCTCCTAAGAGACCTAGAATTGCTGTTCATACTTATTTTCCTATGATAAACTTACCTGTGGTTAACAAAGATATCATTTACCTATTTTTTCCCATGCTTTTAACCAGATAGACAAGAAAATTGTTCGTACGGAAATTGGAGTCCTTCTTCGCCTCTCACATCCCAACATCGTAAGTTCAGTCACATTTCACTGCATGTCTTCAAAAAAAAAAAAAAAGAATAATAATTTTTCTGAGAGCTCCAAATTAACTAGTGTTGTTCACTTATATAGACTTGCAGGAATCTTAGTTAAAGCTTTGGTTTCTCCTCATGTCTTCATTAACAATTCATTATGAAAGACCGTTGAATTATACTTTAAATTAAATTATTTTTCTCACAGAATTGAGCGAGAAACTGCAAAAGGAGTTCTGTAAAGGATAAGAGGAATTTGGCATTGTCCATCTTCAGTGGGAATTCAGCTTACTGTAGAAGACTGACAGAGGGATGTTAACAACCACTAAAGAAAGCAGGTTCTAAAACTGCTGTATTCCATGGAGATTATGGAGGTGTGAGGACAAGAATTAATAAAAAAAAGGAACGCAGAAGGGATAAAAGTAGCCAAAAAAAAAAAAAAAGGAAAAGAAAAGAAAAATAAATCCAAACCAAATCAGAAACCAGCAAGGTTGGGAGAATGTTTACAGTAAAAAAAATATATACCTTGCTTGACTGCAAGGTAAAGGAGACACCAACTTCAGCTGGTATCCTCTACATTACTAGCTGTGGTCTTGTTGCTGCTGGCACTGTGATGTGCTCTGTAAGAAAAAAAAATATGAAGAATGAATCCTATGATTCTGTGATTTTCATTGTCTTTTACCAGATAAAGCTGAAGGAGATATTTGAGACCCCTACAGATATCAGCCTTGTTCTGGAATTGGTCACAGGTGGAGAACTATTCGACAGGTAAGCTGTCTTTATATACCACGCTGTGTATTTCCTCCTGGTATGTTATGGTCCTGTTTTTAGCTCTGCACATAATCTGTGTCTGAGTAATTACTGGAGTTATTTCATCAACATACAATTTCTTTGCATGAGACTTAATCTGCAGGAACTAGTTTAAAAAATGTGTTTGGAAATGTAAGCATCAGGAGTTGCAGTCCAGTGCAAAAATCCAGTGGACAGTGAAGGCTAACAGTGAACTACCATGGCCTGAATAAAGTCACATCACTCCTGAGCACTGCTGTGCCAGACATGTTAGAAATTCAATATAAACTAGTGTCAGTATGAACTTGCCAAGTGGTATGCCACAACAGTCATAACAATTTTTTCTCAATCCTTCTGGGAGCAGAATGCAAGTAGAGTTTGCTTTTACTTGGAGAGGTGTCCATGATACCTGGAATCAACTGCTCCAGGGGTGGAAACACAGTTGTACCATTTGTCATGGGCTGATGCAGACAGCACAGGAACAGGGGAAGGCTCCATATCGCCTGCAAAATTGCAGGACATGAAGCACAGTGACAGGAGAAGGTTGCTTTTGATCTCTTTCTCACAATTTTCGTCTTACATCAACTTCTTAGGAAGAGTATCACGGAGTTGATACTCTTGAGTACAACTTTTATATGAGGAGTTTGAGTGATGGGAAGAAATAATTTGGTTTTACTAGGTTTTTGAATGGCATCATATTGTGCATACAAAATAAAGTAATAAACTCTATGTGGTTACTTTTAAAAGGCAGATTCATAATCAGAAAGCTTTTTTAAATTTGAAAGAAGGCTAAAGGAAGAATTGATGGAATCAACTCTCTGAGTACTTTTAGATAGACGGGACTGAACTTGAGCTCGAATAAATTAAATCAAACATTTTAATATGAGTCAAGGATCTCAGTAGAATGAAGATTAAATTCAATGACCATCAGGGAATGTAGAATGACTTTACCATAAAAACTGATGTAGGTTTTCTGTTCAAAATTAGCCTTGACTTACTTACAAAAGCAAATTGTTAATCAAGATAACTTTTAATACACTTCTACTAATAATAAGTAAACTTTAGATTGTTCCAAGATTTGATTAGATATGTACTCACTCTTCTCTCTATTATGTTAAACCCTTTTGTTATTATTTCTTCAATTTTCATTACAGTTCTTTCCTTTTGGAATAATGGAAATTATTCCTAAGGCTAGTTCAGTTATATTTTTCTCTTGCTTCTATGTTTTGCTCTCTGTCCCTTCAGCATTCTTTGGTTAAATGTAATGTAATTGCTTTATACTTTCAAGTTTGATTTATTCCTCTATTCCATGCTGCCTTTTATCAGATTCTCAGTCCTACTGTTGATCTGGTTTTGCTTCTGTCAGTTAACCTCTTAACTGTGACTGGTCTTGCAGTACGTTGAAGTCTGTTATCTGTCTTTTATGAGCTGTCTCTTTTTCAAGTTGATGTTTTCCATTCAGATTTTAGTGATATTTATTGATTTTCACCAGAATCACTTTTCCAAATATTAATTTCAGGAAAAAAAAGATCTATTTTAAATTTAAAAGGAAAAAAAAAAAAAGACTGATCTCTTTTTCCTCAGAATATATGAAGATTGATAACAGTAGCTTTCATTAGCTTCTTTCCTTTTTCAGCATGATATGATTATGACAGTCCTTATGTTCTCCTTGTCTGTACTTTGTCATCTTGACTGCAGGCTCTCTTATTTCTTCTTCATTTTATTAAGTACACCAACCTCTGTCTAAAAATATTGCTTATGGACGAAGGTCTCTCAACTTGCTTTCATTTCACATTTAATATTATTTCCTCTGAAATTTCAATTTCAGCTGATACTGTCTTGTATGGAGTGTTAACAAAACTTTTTTTTTTTTTTCCTGAAGAACTTGTCTATTTTTTAAAGGTGCTGAAATTATTACCTTTCGTGAACAAAGTTTCTGGAAGCTTCTTGTTTCTGCATAGGGAAATAAGAATTGCCAAAGACTTCATTTGCCACAAAAATGTGTGTCTTTTATAAATCCATGGCAGAGTAGCATCTTTCATTTGTTTCTGATGACTGGTTTCTTTAATTGGTATTAATTTGTCTTTTGAACATGAGTCAGAGCTATGCTTTGGACTCTATTTCACATGAATGAGATAGTATTCCCTCATTCAAGGCTAGCAAAATAAAATGAAGAAGTCTTTCTGTCTTGACTTACCCAAATACACCCTATTCAATGAAAGGCAGAATGAAAAACACACAAATTGGCTCTGGTGAAAGTGCTTATTGATGTAATATTAGCTCATTTAACGTCTCTTGATTTCTGCTGCAGCAGTAATTAAAATAATAGTAGTTTACAGAATAAAGAGGTGTGTGTTATTGCTCATTTGTAGGCTTTCTAATATAATTTACTGTTTCCTTCCTGTTCAGTAACAAAGTTGTAATACCTTTATACCTTTATATATTTTGTATGCCTTTATACCTGACACTGTCAGAATTACTTTTTAAGTTAGTCAGAGTCTAGCAGACTACAATATTCTCTTCAAGATAAGAACAAAAAGTAATTTTTGGAAATGGTTATAATATGAAACACAATTTAGAATGTGGTCAGTGTAAGCACTTAGAATTATATGAAACGTCTAAAACATCAGAGGATTCTCAGTTATAGCTTAATGTATGAATAAACAACTCACACTATGCTTATGGTGCAATTATAATACTGATTGGCTTCATTCCACTCTGTAAATTTGAACTGGAACAACATTAGAGCATGCCTCTTAACTTCACTGTGGAAGCCTCTTCAGCCAAGACATTTTCGTTTAAAATATCCTCTTGTCTTTTGTTGTTCTTACTCAAGATAACTTTGCTGGAATTGTTGCCATGAATTTTCCTTCTGTGTCACTGACATACTTGAGAAAGGGGACAGTCCTTATGGAGGGAGGGCAGATTGGTGCTTGCAAAGCTCTTGAGTTTGTTAAGTAGTGTCATTATAGACTCCTTGTGAGCAAATATGTTCTCTTTCTGCCATGGCCTCATCACTGTTATATAGACACAACCTGTGTGCTAGAGAAATGAGGAGAGATGCCTCTTAATTTAAATATGAACATTTCCTCTATTATTAACAAATCTAGCATTTAAGTTCATTTGAAATGCAGAGGTTTTGACAGTTCTGTGCAGGTGACCATATATATATATATAATATATATATAACTGAGGCCCTTATACCTGAAGCTGTATGTGTACAGAAAGTCTCTGGCAGACCCAAGAGCTCACTGTGTTTCCTGTGCCTTGATTCAAAACCTTTCCTGAAATTATAAAACAGGATATGAGTGTTTTGCACATTTTGTTTTCTATTGCTTCTTTTATTTACGTCATGACTGAAGTACAAAGGGAAGCCAAAACATTTTAGGAAGTACAGTTGTCTGGAGTATTTAGGGCACCAAAGTACTTGTCCTAAACTACAAGTAAATTGATCTTACGATCAAAACCTGAAAAGTAAATCTTTTTCAGAAAAATGTAATTCTCTGGTCAGTGTTGAAGCATAACTGCTGGAGTAAGAAATGTATTACACATCCAGGCACTGTTAGAGATGCCAAAGTTGCTGACGGGCTGGAGGCAGTGAACCTAGAGTAATCCTGAAGTGTGTAACAACAAGTGTTCTTAAGCACTGTGACAGAGATGTAAGTGCAATATATGTTAAGTATGCCACATGCAGTTTCAAAATTTGATGACTTTTTGCTTCAGACTTTTGGGGAAGTAAACAACATGTCAGAGTGAGCTCTAACAGCTTAAAATGTCAGGACAGTCATAGCTGTCTGGCTTTGGCAGGGAGGGCTGTGACAAGCAGGTATTTCACATGAGCACAGGCAGTATTCTTTAGCCATTAAAAACCATTAATAGTGCTGACTGAAATGGAGTCTCTGATAGATGAATCTGTCATTTTGAAAATTGTGGATGCTGAATTGCTCCTACTAACTTCACTGCAAATGGCTGTGTTATGGCTGTATTTGAAGATGTAGCAATTCATTTAGTCTTATCAAAGCTTTTAATGTATAATTCTTTATTTAGCTCAGAGGATTTTTAGTTCTGTGTATGCTGTACAAATGCTGATGAGGAAGTTGGGAAAACAAACACTAGTACCTGTTATAATAAATATGAAACCTTACCCCCAATTCTCCTGTATGCCACACTTTTATTAACTACCTCTCATTATCATAATGAGGAAGGAAAACAGCTTCTCTAAATAACTACCGTGCTGTATTTCATTTCTGAACAAGATACTAAAGGAAAATGTCCTTCTTGGTTGATCCAGAGTCAGATTCAAAGCTATTTCTGTATTTCTCCTTATCCTTCTTCATATTAGGGGCAGACAGTTTTGGTCATGTTTAGCAGTAAAAGTTATTCTGAAACAAATTATGAAAATGGTCATAAAATAAGGGAGAATCAGCAAATTGAATCTGAACTATGGTATTTGTACAAACTCTTCTTCAATGCTTTATTAAGAAAAATACATCCATAGTTAAAGAGGCAGCTTTACTTTTTAACTAAACAAATGCATCAAAACAATAAGGAATCAAAACCATTTCAGTAGAGACGTGGGCCATTTTATGAATCACTCATTGGAAAGGTGTTCTTTGTAGAAAACTTTTTTGCTATTGAATAGAGTGATATCATTTTCTTTCCCCGTTTCTGACTAATTTTCAGGCTCACTTTACCTTGTAGAAGTACATTAATTTTATTTTTAGATTATCTTTATGTAAGAATTAAGTGAATGTGTACAGAGAAAATCTCCATGGCAACCAGAGAATTTTAGATAAATGAACATTCATTATATAAAATCAAATATTGAAAAAATCAGCACATAGCACTATTCAAATAGATCTTGTATTTGTATAAGCAGATATCTCAGTAGTACTGTATGTGATGTAATGGGATGCAGACTACCAGTAACATGGTACAGGAGTGTGACATAAAAGCCAGCCAGAAAAAGAATGAAAATAGCCCTAACAAAAGTGATACTTTTTTCTGATATTGTGTTATTTATAAGGAAGGATCAAAAAAGCAAATATAAGCTTAGCATCAAGATATAAAGAGAAATAATGTTGGAAGTTGGTAAAGTAATAGAAAGTAGAAGTAAATTTGTTTTTTCTTTCGGACAGCTGCATGTATTTACAGGCATTTGAAAGCTAAATTATGTATTTCTTAATACTGTTTTAGAAGCAGCTCCATAGCTTGGAGAAATAGTATTTGTAGTAACAATATCAGGCATTGGCTAGAATGTGCAAATTTTATAGTAACTGTTTAGATTGATTTCCATAAAAATTACCTTCGCTTATCATTCTGAGGTGAAGGAAGCAAGACTTTCTATGCTGAGATTTCAGGCTGAGCTGGAGATTGGGAAGTTTGGCCTGTGTAGGAAGGAAGTGGGGAGTTAAAGCTAAGAACAGGAGAATGTGTCAGTATGGAGAGTGGAGGAGGAAAAGGTCAGTTTGCTAAAGTAGGTAAAGATTTACTTGGTCTCAGAGGGCCACTAAAACAGCTTCTGTTCCAAACTGTGGAGACAGTCTTTGCAATGGATTTCTCTTCCTAAGAAAAACAATCAGGAGGAGACTTTCAGTTTTGGGGTCTGGTATGTGGTACAGAAACCAATCCTTGTGCAGTTTGGTTCCTCCTCAGTATTTGCTTCTCCCATCCGTAGTACTCAGAATCACTAGTTTCAGCAGTTGTTGTGAAAGACTGGTGGTCTCCCAGAGTCTGTGCTGCCTGAGGAAGGACACCCAGCCCCAACTTAAGCCTGGCCAGGACCTCAGTGGAGGGCCAGCTGCCAGCCTCATCCTATCCTTCCATGATAAAATGTTCACTTTTTTATTTCTGTGAGAAGTTGATTACTTCACCTTGTCACCTAATATGCTTGTCTCCAGATACCTGTGCTACAGTCAACTGCACAATTGTGTGTCAATGTAATTTTAATGCTGCTCTGCAAATTGGTTTTAAAATGATGTATCAGGATTCCTCAGCTCTCTCCTCATTGATTTTCAGCTTGAATGTATTACGTTTAGGTGGACTATGCTCCTATTCTTCTTTCTTTTCCGTCAGTAACAAAGTTTCAGCAGAGTAAGTGGGAACATTTACTGCATGCCTTTACTGTGACACCCTCTCGCTGTCAGTGGCTTAATAAGGATGTGATAAATTAAAGCTCAATGCCAAATTATAGGAAGAGTGTTGCAACAGCAGTAGAATCCATTTTGTGTTCTTCCTAACTGGATTTGCAGGCTGCAAACTATTGGGGAGCATCTATGGAAATTTATGCCTCTGCTGCAGTGAAGATGCACATAATGAAGGACATAAGCAGCAGAGGAACCTTCTCTTTCATAGAAGGGCAGCACTAGAGATCTCCACAGCTACACTAAAGATTGCCCACAGGACTGCAGTATTTGTATAATCAGAAGCCTCACAATACACAGAACAGAAAGGATACAAAGACTAGGGGGGAGCTAGTGAGCATCACTGCATGTTATTGAACATGGCCCTGCTTGTGGAGGGGGGGGGTTTGGAGCTACATGATCTTTGAGGTCCCTTCAACCCAGGCCATTCTGTGATTCTGTGTTGATGATCAGGTGGAAGCTGCAAAATTTCAGCTGTCTGCTACATGGAATAGATTACAGGAAAAAGGCTGTGCCCTTTCTGCAGGCTGCCTTTGGGTTAGCATGGCAGGATTCACTATAGCTGGTTTTGCTCAGTGCTATGTTTCTATAGTTGGGTACTAGCATTCCCAGCTACCCTGGGAGAAGGGTAGAAGAGCAGTGAGAAGGGGCCTTTGAGAAGTGCTTTTCCTTACAGCAGAAAATGGATTTGTCTCAGATTCATTCAGGCACGTGGCCTTTTAGGAGGCCTGCAACTTCATGTGTATCAGTGTGTACTCTGTTAGGTGTGTCTGGCTGTGTACTATCAACATATTTCATTAAATGTGTATACATAAATGTGATTCTGCACAGTGAGAATATGGATTATTTCTATCACTGGTATAATATGTTTGCTTTCTCTGTAATGTCATCATCAATTTGAAGGGCTATCTTAAACTTTCTGAATGTTTGTGCCACCAAATTTATAATTCTTCCAACCTCTTTTTTCTTGGACCTTGAAATAGCATTCCTGTATACTTTCTTCTCAGTTGCCTTCTGTCTTCCTCCCACCTTTTCTCTCAAGCTCTGGTCTACTTGACTTTCCATTTACATATCAAAGGCAGGAATTAATTAGCTCCTTACCATTAATGTTCTTGTCTTTCTGTTCTCTTAGTGAAGGTTTACTTTTTCTTCATCCACGTGTTTCTTAAAGATTCTTCTGTAAGCTAAGTATAAATATTTTTTTAATTTCCATAATAAGAGAATGAGACATTCCTGCAGATATCTTTCCCTTTATGGAAAGAAAGGGCAATGATTCAGTGTTAAACTGCAAGCTGGAATTGAAAAATCCTTGTAAAGAAGCTTCATTGGCTTTGGGTAGGAGTGTTGTGATAATAAAGCAGTGTCACACCTACCATTTGTCTTATGTAAACTACTGAAAGGAGGGTGCAGAAAATAGGTATGTAGATGATCCCCCAGCATTATTATGGGAGACCTGAACTGCAGAAATCTTCTTTAGGTACTCATCTTTATTGCCTCAGAGCTGGCTTTCAGTTTTAAAGCAAGCTGCCCCTAAAAATACATGTTCATGGAATGAATATGTTTTTTTTTCATTTACTGCTGTTACAGAAGATTAGGCTTTCTACTTGCTAGATTATCATTAATTAGTAGTTGTGTTTTTATTCTTATTAAGTCTATTTTCTAGAATTCTGAAAAAAAAAAAAAAAGAGGAAATTAGCTGCATATGACACGAGGAATAATTGGCTTGCTAGTGCATACTACTCACTTGTAGCCTAAGCTGGTGAGCTATGTGCATTGAGCACTAGTTCTACAGTTGTCTTGTGTGGCTCTCCTAAAATATGGGCCCACACTTCTCTCTCTCCATTTACTGTAAAGTATAAATTCACAACTGTTTCATCTTCAGCATCAAAGCCCTTCTTCCACTGAGTATTTTAATGTGAATAATGAAAACATTATCCTACCAGTACTGACATACAGTTATCTGAGTCAGGTTGGTCACAAAGTAAACTTTGCATTGTTTTACCTTTGTGTCGGCATGATACAAGCAGAATTGAATTGATATAAAAGCAAAGAGAAAAAAAAAGATTTTCTGGATATTCAGAGCTCATAAGTGTTATGGAACTCACCAAATAATTATATACTTACAAGCTTAGTTTTGTGTGTTGTTTGTACTAAATAAGTTTAACATACAGGCTGTTTACATTAAAATATATATATATATATTTTGTTTCACTTTTAATGAAGCTGTATTTTTTTGATGACAGAGCCCCTGATTTCATGCTGAAGGGGGAAGAATGATTGTTATAGTCCATGGTATGAAGGGATAATTTGAAATTAATGTTTTCACACCAAGCATTTCTTCTAAGCTATCCAGATCTGTATTGACATTGGCATAATGCATTTTTGCCATAAACCTCATTTTACTCCATTTAAATAAACGGGATAAAAAACAATTATAAATGTGGGAAAAACAAACAAACAAACAAACAAACAAACAAACAACAAAAACAACAAAAACAACATTCCTAAAGGATTTCTGGTTATATCTATATCTAAGCATTTCATATTTCTTCAATTTTAGAAAACTGCAAAAGTTTTCAACTGAATGCATATGTTTATAGATCCCTCCAAAAGTAATGGCTGCTGTTTATTTTCATGGAAACAACAACAGTTACAAAGAGAACAAGAACACTATTTGACAGAGCAAATTCTATTTTTCAACATAGTCACCACCATGAGCTATGCATTTTCACCAGTGATGAAGAATAGCCTGTATGCTGCCCTCATAAAAATCTCCACCAGCATAGGTTACCCACTTGTCACTGTCACCGCTGTTGAAATGTACCGCCTACCATCTCTCTGTGTTCACATCTACTCCATAAAAATTCAGCAAATGTCAATGAATGTCAATGTTTGCATTTTTTTCTGCATGGAGGAATTCATTGACACACCTTTGCTTCATATGCAGTTCCTTGTCAAACACATTTGGTCACTCTGTACCTCTGCTGCCATCTGTGTCACAGGAACAAAATGAAACAGAATATTGGTGGGCCATCATAATAAAATAAGAGGCATTACTTTTGGAGCAGTCCTTATGTTACCTGTCACTTCACTGGCTTGACACCTTAACTCTGTCTTCTCATTTAATTGAAATCAATGATAACCTGAATTGCCAGAGGACTATTTCCTATGCTTTAGAGGAGACTCCACACTCCTCAGAGTATTTAAATTTGATTATTTTCTCACTCATTTTTCAAAAGAAACTTTTGCCTGCAGAGTTAATTTATTTTAGTGCATAATCTTGAACACAATTTTTCTCACTGCTTTTTTTTTGTAGGATTGTGGAAAAGGGTTATTACAGTGAACGAGATGCTGCTGATGCTGTTAAACAGATCCTGGAGGCAGTTGCAGTGAGTATTGTCTAACCTTACATGCTTGGCACCAAATCTTTCACCCCTAATGGCTCAGTAAATACCTAAGCATGAAAGAAACACGAGAATTCACTGGAAACTGTCCACATAACCTCCTTCCTGTAACTATATTTGTATTGACTTTTTTTTAAGGTAGTGGCACTTTGGGGCACAAGAAGATGGCAGTCAGCAATATAGTTAATGTTCTTAATGTTCTAAGTTGTCTGCTAACAGTGGCATGTATGTTCTGTCCAATCTCAAAAACCTGTAGTGTTCAGTGTTGGTCATTTTAGCCCTGTATGCATTCTGAAATTACAGGCACCATGAGGTAGCCTGCAGCAGGTATTTGGCATGAAGGGGTCAACTAGCAGAACTGCATAGATTTTGGAACAGAAATGTGCTCAGCAGTTTGTGATTAGTGCAGATGGGATGTGAGTGACTTCAGGTGTATTGCCAATGTTGGACTCTCCAAACAAACAAACAAAAAACAGCTGTGTCAATGACTTATGGTCTGGTTTGGCCCAGTTCTGTGACTAGCAGGGTGAAGAGACACACAGACCCATGCCCCAGAAGGGAAAAGGGAAAAAAAAGGGGGAAAGAATAGAGTGATGAGCCCTAAAACAAAACAGTGGCAACAATCTGAGGAGGAACAATTTTACTAAATAAGATATTGGAATGCAAGATAGCACACTGTAATAAAATACAATATAATTAGAATTGAAACTAATAAATCATATTAAATGAGAAAGTGTCTGAAAGCCAAAGGCCTTACTCTAGTGCTCTGAAGAGTCGAGCCAGACAATTGAAAGGGCCGTCAGGTGTCCTACAAAGGCTTTTTATCTTTTTCCCCCTGAGCAGAAATGATAACATAAGATCAAGAAGTCCTCTGGGTAATGTAGTAGTTCTTCTCTTCCAGGACAGGTACCCAGACCTGGAGCATTAACTCTTTAACTTCCAGTGCACTACATGATGTTATGATGTGGAATACTGATAACCAAACATCATAAAACCATGACAAGCTGTCAGTGGCATGCTAAGGAGAGGTCAGCCTCAAAGACTAGTAGCGAAGCAGATGGTAGTGGTAAGGTAGGTTCTGTATGGACTGTCAGAGGAGGTACTGAGTCAAAGGAGCTTGATGCAGGACAGAAGCAGGGCAAGAACTGTCTGTCCTCTGTCAAAAGTACCCAGTAATGAGAAAAATTAATGCACACTCTAAATGATATGTAAGTTTAATGCACAGCATAATACATTTGTGTTCTTAAAATGAGGTTTAATTAATATTTTAAGGCAATTTTTTTTCTTCCATCAGGATAGTTCTCCATTATTTTTTATTATTCTGCAAAAATTATGATTATGTTTTGCTGAATGATGGTTTGGAATATATTCCAGCTCTCTCTTAAAAGCTAGGAACCAAATAAAATCTTGAGCTTGCATAAATTGTTGTGGCTTAATTGAGATTAGTGGAACAGAGATGTATAAAGGCAAAAAAAAAAAACCAAAACAACTGGCTTTCACATGAGCATACAGTTGCTTAATTTTGGAATTTATCAAAGATGGTATTTAATGTATAGTTAGAAGGATTGCATTGACTTTTTGCCCTGACACTAAATATTCATGTGAAAGTTGTGAAAGCTGTGGAAGTTCTCAAACTGGGATCTTTGCATCCTAGACTGGGACAGTAAACTTGGCAGAATGTGAGCAGAACTTGAGTTACTATTAAAAACTGTATGGAAAAAACTTCTGCAGAAGGGTAATATTTCCAGAATGAAAGAAAATATATCCATTGATCATTCTCAAAAACTAAGAATTGTACAATCTCCTCAGCAGACCATGCGAACTAATATCCTGCTGACACTGGTTAAGCATTTTGTCTTCTGCAGTTTTTTAAAATTGCTCTTAGCAAGAGAAGTATTCAGCCTTAATGTTGCCAAACTCTCTCAAACTAGTCTGCTTCTATAAATTCCTTGCTAAGGACTGCTGTAATATGGGATCCATCCTCACAATATATTATTTACTTGAGGGGTTTTAATCTCCTCATTTAACGATGGGTTTTCGTAGACACTTTGTAAGTATTTAATCAAATGTCAGAGGACTTGGAAAGCACCTAAGCATCTTTGCTTAGTTGTTTTTGAAATAATTAAACCAAAATGGGATTATACTGTCAATTACAAAGATTAAACAAAAAGTTTCTAGGTTTATCTGTTTCCTGTTGTATGTGGGAACCTGAAAGCCCATCTCTGGGATTCCCAAGAAATGTGCAGTTGGTCAGAATGGCAGACAGAAGATGAACTCCAGTCTTCCAGGTCATAGGCCAGCATAACAAATATCAGTTCTCTATTCTCTCAAGAACAGAGGAAATAATAAAAATAGTGTTTCAGTAGCGTCTGGATACCAAAGAGTGCATTTATCTTTTTTCCTTTTACTGGTGGTTACATATCTAATCAAGGGTTCTAGACCCATGCTTGCATTTGGGAAGAAATTTTCTTTCTCTCTTCATTTATAATTCCATTGTTCTTCAAGCCAAAAGATAGCTTCACTCTTAAGATAATAAACGTTTCCAAAATTAGGGCAAACTGCTGTTGATTTTTTTAATTCTTTTGCTGTGCTGTTTGGAAGAGGTGAGGAGATCTGGTTGCTGTCTGACATCTCAGAACAGAACAGACTAGCTTCTCTGGTTTCCTGAATCTGTGTCCCATGAAGGAAGAGCAGGAGATTACATTCAGGAAGCATGTTTCTGATCTTCATAGCAGCTTTTAGTACTACCTGCTGATATTTTGCATGATGCTATTCTCAGGAAGAGTACTGGCAGACAGAAATATTTGAGTCCACAAACTTGGACCACAAGAAAAAGAGAAGAATGTTTTCCAAGTGGAGCCATCCTCCTTTGGTGTTCTGTCACCCTTAAGAGTAAGACAAAACACCCTTACTGCATGTGACTCTTTGCTTTTTGAGAATAGCAGAGAGGATATATTCTCCAAGACCAGCTACATACCCAGACTGGCTTGCAAGGATGGCTTTTGGTGGTTGTAACATTGGCAATGTTCTCTTCCTCTAAAAAGCAACAGAAATCCCATCATATTGTTGGCTCCTCTCTTTCCCTCTTTATGAACCCTCTTCAGGTTGCCCAAGGAGGTTGTGGATGCCCCATCCCTGGAGGCATTCAAGGCCAGGCTGGATGTGGCTCTGAGCAGCCTGGTCTAGTGGTTGGTGACCCTGCCTGTGGCAGGGGGATTGAAACTAGATGATCATTATGGTTCTTTTCAACCCAGGCCATTCTATGGTTCTGCGATTCTATAAACACAAGAAAGAAAGACATTCTGAAATAACATCTGAAGGTTAGGATTTCTGCTTGTTTTCCAGTGTTCAGCAATAGTGCAGTTAGTTCAGAACACAGTGACTTTTAGTCTTGGGAATTCACAAGTGGTATTGTAAACCTTTCAGTGCATTCAGAATTGAGCTCTTTTCCATTTTCTGAGGTATTTCGTTTGCAAACAAGGAGAGCAGATAGGTCTAGTGATCCATAGCTATCTGGTCTTGCAGTGTTTATTCAGAAATATCTTTATCAATGACTTCGATGATGGAATCGAGTTCAATCTGAGCAGGTTAGCTGATGACACCTAGCTAGCTGAGTGGTGCTGTTGACACGGTGGAAGGAAGGGATGCCATTCAGAGGGACCTCGACAGGCTGGAAAGCTGGGCCCGGGTGAACCTGATGAGGTTCAACACAACAGAGTGCAGAGTTTTGCAATTGGGCTGGAGGAATCCCAGGCATCCATACAGACTGGAAGGAGTGGTCCTTGAGAACAGCCATACAGAGAAGGACTTGGGAGTCTTGATAGATGAAAAGCTTAACATGAGCCTGCAGTGTGCTCTTGCAGCTCGGAAAGCAAATGGTATCCTGGGCTCCATCAGAAGAGGTGTGGCCAGCAGGGACAGGGAGGTGATTGTCCCCCTCTACTCTACTCTTGTGAGGCCCCATCTGGAATACTGCGTCCAGGTCTGGAGCCCCCAGCACAAAAAAGACAGGGAGATGTTGGAGGGGGTCCAGAGAAGAGCCATGAAGATGATCAGGGACTGGAGCATATCCCCTATGAGGACAGGCTGAGGGAGCTGGGTTTGTTCAGCCTGGAGAAAAGAAGGCTGTGGGGTGACTTCATTACAGTCTTTCAGTACCTAAAGGGAGCCTACAAACAGGAGGGGGATCAACTCTTTGAAAGGATAGATAACAGCAGGACAAGGGGAAATGGTTTGAAGTTGAGAGAGGGGAGATTTAGGTTGGATGTCAGGGGAAATTCTTTACTAGGAGAGTGGTAAAGTGCTGGAACAGGCTGCCCAGAGAGGTTGTGGATGCCTCATCCCTGGAGGTGTTCAAGACCAGATTGGATGAGGCCCTGGGCAGTGTGGTCTAGAATTAAATGTGGAGGTTGGTCGCCCTGCATGTGGCAGGGGGGTTGGAGCTTCACGATCCTTGAGGTCCCTTCCAACCCTGGCCTGTGGTTCTGTGATTCTGTTATTCTGTGATTCTGTGGCATTGAATGGAGAGTTAGAATGACAAGTTCTTGAGCAATCCCATGCTACTGAACTGGCTAGTAACAACTGGGGATTGTAGTTCCATACCTGTTAAAAAATTTTATCAAGTTTTTGAGTGTAAGTTAAAAATTCAGGTCATTTCAGGAAAACATACTGAAGTAACAAGACATCAAGCAGCATTTTCCAAGTTCTCCCCTCTTACTGACCTTTTTTACTGGTACTTTGCATGTTATATGTATATGTATGTATAAAAGTTCCCTTCATTGACCCTGGAAAGCAGGAGATTACTGAATTTTTAATAGTGAGAATTAGCAAATATTTTTTGAAACAATTTAAGTGAATAACTGAACTACTACCTGTGCAATAATTCTGTGCACTCATCCATCACAATGCATTATTTCCTGTGGCAAATCTCTTCA
Organism: Perdix hodgsoniae; assembly: GCA_035772895.1. Taxonomy (NCBI): domain Eukaryota; kingdom Metazoa; phylum Chordata; class Aves; order Galliformes; family Phasianidae; genus Perdix; species Perdix hodgsoniae. The sequence goes on along the minus strand of JAPSGF010000061.1, from coordinate 2,578,636 downwards.
GTCATGATCTGCATTGTACTTAAAGGACCGTTTGTAAAAAAATTTGGCTTTGTTTACAAATAGCTAATGTGGAAAATTTCATATTGAGGACATCTGCATGGTTTGTGGCAGTACGGCTTGCACAAATCAGATGCATGCTCATTTCCAGTTAAATGCCTAACCAGAATTATACCTAAGTGGATAAAAGATTTGCGTAAGCACATGGTGCACAAGCATACCATACATAAATCTAAGAGGAATTTGAACACTGCAGTGAGAACATTTGCTTTTTATTCAAGTGCATTTACTAAAATAGCTGTAAAGCTCTAATCATGAATTGAGTTCTGTCATCTATTGAAACACTGACATGATTTCTTTTCTTTGTTGTTTTTTTTTTTTTTCTGCTTAATTGCACGAGTGTTTTCTCTGTATTCAGGGCCATAACTGCATAGTTGCTTAATTACTTTCAGGGGCAAAGTACATGAAAACACAAATAGTTCATGCTATTTGTGCAGTCCTGATTGTTTCTAAAGCCTACTGAATGAAGAGGAAAAGGAGAGCAGGAAGGTCCAACACCAGTCTTGTCCAGTGCTGTATCCCTTGCTTCTATCCCTCTGCTTCCCACAAGGGCTGCACGCAAAAGTGGTTTCTGCAAGGGACTACCTACCATTTTCTGTCTCATGTGCAACTAAATTGTCCTCTTTCTCCTGCATCCATACATATCAATAGGATGAGAGACAACTTCACTCTTGTCCAACTATCCCATTCAGTCCAAATCAATCAATCAATTAATTAATTAATTGTTTTCTTCTGTGCTTGGTTTGTGTTAGATTTGAAACAGATTATCTAATACACAGGGCAGCTATAACTTGCATGTAACTGATCGTAGATCAAGCACATGTCGCATAGAATATATTCTAACATGTAAGCCTACTAAAGGATGGTTTTGTCTCTTTCATTTTGAGGATATGACAAGATTATGTATATGTAAATATAACATTGAAGTGACGGTAGTCGTAACAATTGCTGACTGTGTTTCCAACAGCTTTAAGTTGTTGGTTACAATGAAATACCTGGCCTCAATGTGGATATGTCAGTGATGAGACTCTTAAAAGATTTCAAAGTGACATTTCTTTATTATGCAAATTAATGCAAGGAATCTCACAGCAGATCTGCTGATTGTTCTAACTGATTTAGCAAAGCTTGAATAATTGTCAGGTATTCTAAATTCCATGTCAAGTGTGTCCTGAGGTAAAGTATGAGACAGTAACTAAATGGTATCCTAATGTATGGATAGCTTGCAGTGCACCTGCTGTAATGGTAAGGGAAGAAATTTGAGGCATTGTGGGCAAATTACAGCACAGGACAAAATAGGAAGAAGTATTACTGGCTATGAGTTTTGATCTTGTTTTCAGCCTCTTGGAATAACATAAACGCTCACTTCAGTGATCATTGTAGGAGAATGCAGAGTAAAAAGGTTCTAACACTATTTTTAAAAAAGAGTTCTGTAAAAGAACCTGCCTCTGTGCATCGTAGACCCTGCCTGTCAAGATAGGATGTCTGACAGAGAGTAGAGGCTTTGTCTGTACCCTCTTACAATCACAGTCAGCAAAGGCAGGCTGAACCAATGGTATTGTATTTGTATCAATCTGTGTTTTGTGGGACAAATATACAAGTTCTTTCCTTGTGTCAAAAGTGGGAGTATCGCCGTGTATGTGGCAGACAGCATGGTGACTTGTAGTGGAGAAGGAACAACATCCTGGTTTGTGTGTTTGTTTCTTTTTTAAATACCATTTGATTTATTGCGGGCAAAAAGTATTTATTTTTTCAAAATTTGCTTGATTTGCTTTGATTTAACATATTCTACATAGAGATGACCCCATAGAGGTTGAGACATTGTCTCTACTTTTTTTCCCTCCAGTGATGACAAGATCTTAACAAGGGTCTCATGAGCATCCTGTGAAGATCTTTCTAGTGCATTCTTGTCAAGACCAAATAAGCAAATAGGTGAACTGACTATCTGTGTAAAAAACCTTTTGAAGAACTGCCACTTCCTGGAGAGGAAGGCGTTTATGTGCTAAGTATATTGTTTCTGCTGCAAGGTTAAATAACAAATGGCTCCATACGTAATCTTTTTACGGGGCGCAGGCATGTTGAATGTGAAGCTTCATCATTTTGCTGGCTTACATTTGTTTCATTCATTTGTTCTAAGATTTACTACTATTTTTTTCATGTTAATAATGTATTTAAATACTGAAAGGTTGGCAAAGGAATAGATTGGGTTTTGTTGTCACACCAATCTGCCTTATCAGTACTTTGACTCAGAATTATTTTGTCAGAAACATTTTCAGAGACCTGTTTTGAGCTGTGTGCAAAACTCCTTTGGCAGCATACAGGAAAAAGAAGATTTACAGTCAAAAGAGTCTGGCAGTGCTGCCATCAGCAATAAGGAAATGAGGGTATTGTATTCGCTATTATCTCTAATAGAGGAAATGGAACAAGCACTAATGATCACATTGCAGACCTACTGTATTACAGTTAATGTCCGGAGAAGCAAAAAGGCAGTGTCATATTTGCTAGGTGGTTTACATCTTAAATTGCACTTTCATTTAAGTAAGGTATCCTCTCATTTTGAAAGCAAGTATTACAACATTATTTCTGGGGAAAAAAAAAAAGTTTGGAATAAGGGAAAGTGTTTTAACTCAAAACACACTACAAGCAAAGTGTAAAAGGCCAGATCCTGCTGCAGACTGTGGAGATCTTGCCTCAGAAGTTGTCCTAGGGGAACTACCAAAATGGAAAACAACCCAGCTTGGCTGGGTAGTAGGTAGTGGAGAAATGCTAACCAGTGCCTTAGGAGTATCGGTAGTAATTGCTGCTATTCAACAAACTGTGCAACCTCATTGAGCAGGTGCTGAGTAACAGCACTTCTGCAGAAGTCAGTGCTTTATTGCTCAAAAGATCTTCTGAAGCCTATGGAGGCTCTGTTTTTTAGTTCTCACTATTCAAAGGCCTGCTGTGCCTGTGGATGAGTGTTAGGACAGGCTTGTCTCTCTGTGTCTCCTTGCTCCTGCCTCCATGATCAGTTAGGAGAAAAATAAATTGATTGTTCAGAAGAAAAATGCATGTGAACCTGTGTAATGAGAAACATTTGCAAAGCAATTGCTCAACAGTCGTTTTTATGCAATTTTCTGTCCCCAGTTTCATAGTATAAAACTGATCGGATAGTAGGTTCACAGGAGAAGTAGCTATTTAGAAAACAACATTTTTTATAAGGTAATATGGAAAATTGCACAAACATTTCCACTTGTGGCTGGAGAAAATGCTCAGAGTATTTCTGTGGTCTTCAGAGGAGACTCTTGAAGTGCCAGGGGATGGCATGAGCTGAGACTGACTGTGATCATTCCTGAGCTTTAGCAGAGGTGAGTGATGAGGATTTTATTTTCAGAAGTCAATGTCACCTTTAAAACCCCAGTTAGTAGATTTGGAAAATGTTGTATGTATGTAGATGATGTATGTTACTTTATTAGCTAGGTATAAAAGGATAGAGATAGAAGAGAACTAGTGGAGGAAATATACATATAAGGTCTAGATATCTCTGATTCACATTGCAGGTTCAAGCTGGGGGCTTCCACAGGTAGGCCTTCTGAATTTGTCTGATGGTACATGATCATAAGACAAAGCAAGGAGGTTAGTTTCCCAGGCAGTAAGAAATCTGATTTTCACATGAGTAGCATAGGATGTGGGGGTTTCAGTGATTTTCTGACACAAACATTAATGATGATGGACAGAAGCTGGAGTGTAAGAAGACATTGTATTTCATTACTAGAATGTGTCTCCCTCAGTACTGCACTCCATTGAGCCCATATGATAAGCACTAATTGCAGGAAACCAGTATGTTGTCAGTTATCAAGTAAACGCACCCATCTTTTTTTTGCTTCCATTTTAAAACTAATTCCTTGTCCTACTGTGGTTTCTTCTCTATGAAGTATTACTGTACTTCATGGTAGTAAAATATGGTAATATTAGAGTTTATTTTCGTGAGTACATTTCACTGACTGTAGAGCTAGATACCATAAACTATCATAGCTGCAAGTATGTCCTTTTCTCTCATCTAGCTGTGCCTACATCACTGGTGTTCTTGTATATCCTTTTGTGTGACACGTTCATGCGAATTTTGATGTTGTTATAAAGAACTTTGAATGGCATGCAATAAAAAAATCTGTCTCTATTTTGAAGCATGAAAATTATGTTTTTCACTGAATAATCAAAATATAATCTAAAAATGTAGTGAGATATGTTGTTGAATCTTGTTGCTAACAAAAAAAATGTTCTCAGTTTTCTGTGCAGATACAACAGCCTAGATTACCTTTGCTTATAGAATCACAGAATTATTTGAGCTGAAAGAGACCTGCAGTAATCATCGGGTGAATGAATTGCAATGAACTGGGACACCTACAGCTAGATCAGGTTGCTCAGAGCCCCATCCAGCCTGACCTTGATTGTTTCCAGGGATGGGGTATCCACCACATCTCTGGACAACATGGTCTGGTGCATCACCACCTATACTGTAAAAGCTTCTTCCTTATATATCTAGTCTCAGTCTCCCCTCTTTTAGATTGAAATGATTTCCATATGTCTTGTCACAACAGATGCTGCTAGGCAGTCTGTCCTGTTCTTTCTAATAGCTCCCGCTGAGATACTGAAAGGAGTGTCGCTGAAAGGATGAATAATTGAACTAACTCACAAACTAGAAACTTAACACTCCACATCTCTCAATAATAAGAATGCTGTTTTCCTCTAAGTGTGCTTCATTGCTGTGCTTGTAATTAGAGCGCTGCATGAACATTCAGGTGTATATTGATGGTCTGTCTTACATTGTAGTTTTTCCCTTGGTGACAGGATTAAAAAGATCTCTTTTTTCTTCCTGACTGCTTTTTTTCTTTCTTTCTTCTTTTTTTTTCAACCTAAAGAGAGAGATGAATGCTTAAGTCTCAAAGGAAGAAGCTGCCTGCAACATGTGGTTAAAATTATTGAATGGGCATCTTTTCTTAAAAAGTACAAGGGTTAGAATATATAACTGTGTTGCTAAGGTCCTGAGGAGTGGAACTGTGGATAAAGGGTTTCCACCCCTCTTCCTTTTTTCTCAGTCTTTTCTCTTGCTTCTGAAAGGCCCTCTCTGACTTCTTTTGCATCACGAATTCTCCAATACAGACACTGTCCCCACACACTGCTCTTCAAACCATGCAGTGCAGTGCTGCCACATGCTCTATATCCATCTTCGGCATTTTGCAGAGTGGAGGGATAGGAAGGACCAGCTGCTGCATCTCACACAAGCAGTTCATACCCCTCTGTCGTGATTAATCATCTCGTGTTGCAGCACAGTGGGCTGCTTTCAGGATGTCTTTAATGAATGTTGTGTCTATGCCATTCAAATGCAGTAATCCATCACAGCAGTACTCCTGCAACAGAAAGAAAAAGGGCTCCTGTTCTATCCACTACTAGTGGCCTATCTGGAGGGGCAAGTCAGTCACAGGGGGCCATTTTTCCATCATTTGGTCTGTTAATGGAATGTATAGATTCAGTGACCTCAAAACGTGAGAGCAGCGATTCATGAGATTCAAGCTGAAGCTACTTGATATGATGTAAATAAACTGCTATGCAGGCTGGGCATGTGGCTTTGTAAAAGTAAATTATGGTGTTACCTCTTACTATTCTTCCTGGACTTTTCTTCTGTTATGACCTTTTGTTTTTATTGTTTCTTAGAATAACTTTTCAGAATGAAATACAACCTAATGTACCTAATCAGGAAACAGTTGGGTGCTGGTTCATTAAGTATTGTTGGTTTTCAGTTTGATGAATATATTTAAAATCTTACAGTTGATATGTTTGATTTAGTTGAGGAAAATCCAATTATTTTTTTTTTTGTGAGGAGCGTCTGAGAGAGCTAGGATTATTTAGTCTGAAAAAGATGAGGCCCAGGGAAGACTCCATGGGCCTTGCTCCCTACCACTAGTTGAAGGGATGTTGTGGTGAGGTTAGGGTCAACCTGTTCTGCCACATAACTAGAGGTAGGACTAGAGGAAATACAGTTTCACCAGGGGATGTTCATGTTGAATATTAGGAATTTTTTTTCTCCAAAAGAGTGGTCATGCCCTGGATAGGCTGCCTAGGGAGGTGGTGGAGTCAGCATCACCGTAAATGTTAAAGAACTGTGTAGATGTGGTACTAAGGAACCTAGTTTACTGGGCAGTAGGTGGACAGTTGGACTAGATATTAGAGACCTTTTCCAACCTTAAGGATTCTATGAATCTGTGCTTCGAGAAGCACTGTATATACAGAAGTGTGCCATTCCAGAAGCAACTGCTGGCATTTTAGTCACTGGTGTTCCTGACTGACTTGCTTATTATTCTGCTACAGCTTATTGCTGTTCTGTGAACCCTGCAACACTCAGAGGATAGTAGAAGAATACTGCATTTTATGAACATTCTGAGCTCTGAAATTAGTTTGGGGAAGGAAGGAGGTTATCTGCCAGTCCTTTAACAGTGTATTTGGGGTATCAGATACCATGAGGGCCTTCTCTGTAGTTCCCCTTGTAATTCTTAGCAATGGGCTGCTGCATTCATGCTTATTGGTGATCAATGAATACAGACATAGTATGGTGAGCCAAAAATGCCGGCTGTTTCCTAGAACTCTGGATCCTCTGTCATGCAGTCCAACACTTGAGCAGGGAAATGCAACAGAGTATACATCTCAAGCATTGGGAGATCAGAGGCGCTGTTCTGAACCTCTCTCAGAATTTAATTTTTTCTACTGAAGCAAAATCAATTCTGCTTTTTGGGCTTTTGTCCATTCCTTCTGCTGCAGGAATAGGCCCATAAAGCTGCTTAGATATGCAATGGTATTGCCCATATAACTTGTAACAGTAAGATGCATCATGTTGCATACTGTAGTTCTTTTCAGCTGCTGTTCTTATTTTCTCTTAATTTTATACCTGAATGTGTTAAATTTATTTTAAAGTAACAAATATGTGAGAGTAAAGTGTTTAAGCAGTGTTAGTACTCCTAAAAAGCTGTTACATTCAGTGATATATGACAATGTCAGTAATTGTATTTAATACTTAATGATAATTAGATTCAGAGACTGCTGTTTCTATAACAACACAGATATATGGGACATTATTGTTTAAATGACTGGCTGCTTTTAGCTGTGTGGTTTCACTAAATGGGAGTTTACTAATGTGCAAGGTCCAGAAAGGAATGTATGATGAGATGGCTCTGAAATCTTCTCTGCATTTTCTCATATATTTCCCAGTAAAATGCCACTCATGACATTCACAAATTGTGGGGAAGGTAATGTTTTTCAAAGCAGAAGACATTATGACTTTCTTTACTGCTTTGTGCATTTTTTATCTGTTGTTAGGAAATCCAGTACATAGTTCTCTTCTGGTTCTTGTAATATTTGCTGCGTCCGGTACATATGTTGCAGTGGACAGGAAAGAAGCTTCAGTGTTGCATTCATTGAAACTCACCCCTGCCCTTGGCATCCTCAAGCAGAGTCTCCTCACTGTCAATGATCATTTAAGTAACATATTGAAACAACTGAGGTTTTGAGTAAATTGTTTCTATAACGAAAGTGGTAAGAAAGATATGCTATTTAGGGAAGAATTTTCTTTGCACTTCTCCCCTTCTATGCAGGAATGTTTCTGATCTTGCAGCAAAGGTCTGAGCAGTGAATATGTTTGCAGGACAACTTGAAAGCATTTTCTGACTCTGGGATTGTTCAACATTGCAGACAACTCTCTGATGATTGCTTTAGGAACAAAGTTCTCCTTGCATTTAATATAGTGTTTTAAGGTAACTGTTGCAGCTGTTTGTGAATGAATGTATTTTAGCTGCATGGAAACGCACAATGAATTTGGCCACTCTTCCTTGCATTCTAACATAGGTCTTCTTTTGTTGCATTTCCCATGCGTTTAGTGTTAACTTTCTTATAAACACGATAGCATCACTGGCAAACAATATGTCAGTGTTCCTTCCAGTAAGTAATATGTTAAAGACAACTTTCATTGTAGGTTTCATTGATAATACTACTGTGCTTCTTAGACTCCAATGTTGACTATGAGTATTCAGAACTTAGGTTTTAATGAACTGAGAAAATTGTTTAAAGTGATTTAGTAGTATGGCTCAATTTTTTATTTCAAAGAAATTAACTTCTCAGCATACCATGCTAAATAAGCACAGCCTCTTGAAATCCGAAGTTAGAAATAATTTGTTTAGAACATTATTCATAGAATCATATAATGGTTTGGGTTGGAAGTTCCAACCGCCCTGGAACTCCCTCCCAGTTTAGTCAAAGCCACATCCTGTTCTTATATTGTATTATGTTGTGTTATGTTATGTTATGTATATTATATTATATTATATTATATTATATTATATTATATTATATTATATTATATTATATTATATTATATTATATTATATTATATTATATTATATTATATTATATTATATTATATTATATTATATTATATTATATTATATTGAATTGTATTACATTACATTACATTACATTACATTACATTACTGTATTCCATTTGAATACATTTTCTTATCCCATTTCAACTTAAAAAGGAAAAGACAGTGTTGGAAATCAGGTGTGCTGTGAAATGTGACCTGGGTGAAACTGGAATAAATCCAGCATCAAATCTGGGCATAAAAGCTGAGAGCTGAAATCACACTGGGTTACCCCTTGTTGGACTGTAAAGCCCCAGCCCTCTGCAAAGTGTGTGAGGTGGACACCTTCTTATGAGATCAGGTTGTGTGCTACTCTGCAGCATCCTGCTGCTGGCTATGGCACTTAAGCCGTAACAACAATGATGCTTTGATTTGATTTGAGTGATTTGATTGCTCCACAAAGAGGGTCCAAGTGCTGGGGGTAGCACCCTTGCACTCTACCATGCCTCAGGTCATTGGGAGTTCCTTGGAGTCTTGCTGGTTGGCAGAAAGGAAGAAAAGAAACCTTCAGACTTCCACTTTACCAGATTTAAAATAAAGAGGGACATAAAACAAAAACAATAACAGCAACAAGAAAAGTCTGGAAGATTGGTAGCTCCCTCTGCATTGTTAGGGGGTATAACTCATGTTTTTGCCTTAACTGTTAGAACTAAAGGCATTTATGAACTACAGGATGCGTGAGTTTTTGTCCACACAGTGAGGACCAGAAGAAAGGATATTTTAAGAGGCCACGTGATAGATGGCAGCACAATGAGAGTTTTAGTGTGAATCATTATGGATTTTTGCTTGCAACTACCTTTGCAGTGGCAGTCTTTTTGAGGAATTTGCCTTGAAAGCTGGGGTTCGAAAAAAAAAAAAAAAAAAAAAAAAAAAAAAAAAAGAAAAAAAAAGTCCTGAGATACAGCTAGAAAAAATGAATGCAGATGGCCTGCAGCCATTTACAAAACAACAGTTCTTAGCTGCTACGATTTAAGCTTCCTTTTAGTATTTGATTTTTTCTTTTTTTTTACTTTTTTGCTTCTGGCATTTTTCCTGAAAAGATACAGTTTGTCTTGAGGAAAAAGACTGTGACTCTGCATAGTGACATACTCTAATGTGCAGTATGCAGGGAAGTGTATTCAGTCTTCAAGATGCAATATGTATGGCCTCAGGTGTTGTATCCTGATAGTCTGAAACCAGTAGAGCTGTCTCAAAAACTGAAGACCTTTGGACTACTGATTTTAAGTCTGATCTTAATTTTCAAAATGCTTTGGTTTTAGCAAATATTTTCCTAAAACTGCACTTGTTTCTAGGGATTGTATTAACTCATTTTGACATATTTAGTTCATGCCATGTAATCATACCTTTAGAATCAACCTGTCTTAATTTCCTGAAGGTTATCCAGAGTGAACAAAAATATTGTGAAGTGACTAAGGAAATTGAAAACCTATACATTTTCTTGCCAGGTAGCAAAAGAAAATACAGGCCCAGTTGAGATCTTTCTACATTTTTCAGGAATTTTTCAAAGAAAATGTGTGGGGAAAGTGCCAGCAGAGAGCAGCTAAAGCAAATGCTTGGCACTCTCCTGATGGAACCAGTAGCTACCACTGCGTGACCTCTCTCCTTGCTTTCATAATGCCGCATGGGCTGGCTGCTAGTTGGTGTCCCAGAGCATGTCAGCACAGCTTGTCAGGCAGAGGTGTTGGAGCACTTGTGGATATTGGCCTCGTTTGGCTGCAGCAGGGACTGGGGAGCAGCACCAGGTACGAGTGCACTGCTCCACCTGGAGCAATGCCAGTGTGCTGCACTGATTTTTTTCTCAATTTTGCACCAACTTACACATCTGAGTGCCTTGCTTTAAGAGCAGTGCATTTCTTTTAACTTTGTGTAGTGTTGGCTAGTATGTAATTATATACATGCAGTCTTCTGTGTAGTTTGGAAATCTAACGCTGTCTGCTCAGTAGTATTTTTTGTACATGGAAAATTGGCTTTTGCACACAGTTTATATGCATGCTGTTACAATTCATTGATAAAAGCTTCCAAAGCCTGGACTAAGATAGCTGAAACACAGTGGCACTCAAGATAATTAAGTTAATCTAGAGATTAACTGCAGTAAATATCATTTTAATGGTCAAAAATGATGGCATTTTCATCACTGTTATAATTCCCATCTTGCATTTGACTATGTGCCTGATACTGCCTATTTCCTTGTTTGGAAACAGCATTGGTTTATTTGAAACTGTTCTGCCTTTGTTTAGTCATATGTGTCTAAATACAGCTACTCTCATCTCTGCAGGCTTACAGATACTGAATGCTGACTGTTCATAGCTATCAGCTCAAGCCCAGACTTTCTGTGCACTGATGTATCGGGAAAAAAAATGAAACAAAACACGCCTATGTTGAAACATAGGTATGCATTATATAAAAGAATAGCTTTTACACTGATTTAATCCTCCATCCATTGGGTCATCAATACTGTACTGAAGCCAGTGGAGCAAACATAGCAGCTGAAAGTATGTCTTGTTGGTGTCACAGTTTGGAAAACAGCATCCTGACTTCACAGGGCTACTCTCTGTTGAAGCCTGTGGATAGTCAAATCTGAAATTCAGCCTTTTGTCTCTCATCTTCTCTTTGGCTCTAGTTTAAATAGTTTTACATGGCAAGATTATTCTTCATTAGAAATACAGGATTGTGCAGGTCCTCTGGGATCATCAAGCCTTGTTCCACTATCAGAGTTGTACTTTCTCACAATGCAGTGAGCCTCAAACATAAGACCAGTCAGTTTTTTTTTCTCACAAATTCCTATTGGGAAGCTGTTCTCATCCTAGAGATTAGGGAACATCTGTGAATTTCCATTCTTTTCATTTTCTCTGTTCCATGTGTTTACCTGATGTCTTCAGAAATGTCAGTTGCTTCCCCACCAATCCTCCACTTTTTGCTGGACCTAAATAAAATTGTATGTTTAATTTCTGCTCATAATGAGCTCAGCATTCAATTAATGTATTTCTTACTGGGCAATCTGAGCTTGACTTCAGCTTTTGTGGGAGATCTTTACTAGATACCATTGCAAGCATACATATTCAAGGAAAAAATATAAAGAATAAAATAAACATTCCTGACAATTCCACTAGATCTTATTTCTGCACATAGCAGATTTATTATAGACAATGTTATAGATTTAAAACTGCATCCCAGTTACATCTTTTTCTTGACCATTTTCATGTTCTCCAAAAATACCTGCACGCTCTCCAGCTCAGAGAAGTTTCACAATGTAGGTTGTGGCACGTGGTAGCACAGCCATCAGCTTGTTTTGGCTTCTGGCCTAACAACTTGCCCTGTGCAGCTGGAGCTCTCACCATTGGAATACCTTCAAGAACTGAATTTATTTCATTCATAAGAAGTGTCACAGTAGGAGTTTGTAACTATCTTGTGGTATACAGATCTTTCTATCTTTCTCGTTCTTTGCAGTTTCTAGCTGATGACCCCACATCTGTATGCTTGTCAAGATTATACAGATGTCCAGCAACAGAAATGATCGCTACCCTCAAAAGGAGTCGGTATTTCACAGTACACATTACTGAGTGCTGTTCATCCTTGACAGTTGTGTGAAGCCATTTCTCCATGCTGTGCAAGGAAAATGACAGAGCTGTGAGTGTTACAGAGTGTGCTGCCTGGATGCTGGGAGGTACACAGAGGTGAACGTGAGCTGGTGAATATCATAGGTCATGGCTGGAGCATGTGGGCAATAGAAGCAGTGCAAGGTAGTGCACAAGCCTGAGCGGAGGATGTGGGCTAACATGAGAATCGATGTGGTCAATGTGATAGTAAAGATGAGAGGCTAGCCCTCAACGGACAGGGAATGTACAAGTGTCTTGACTACTTAGCCCTGTGGTATGAAAAGCAAGAGTGAAGAGGGGTATAAGTAATACCTGGAAACTGTTTATAACATACAGCATTAGCCTCTAAGATGGATCATAAATGATCGATTAACAAACTTAGGAGAGATAAGTATAAGAATGTTGATTCCCCAAATTTAAAAATACAAGCAAAAGATTGCATGTGAACTAGAGACCTTATCTTTGATGAGACAGTGCAGGAGCTCAGCCTCATAGTCTTGTAGTGCTATCTTTGGTACTTGACAGAAATCTGAGAAGAAGGTGTGTGTCAGTTTTCTCTGAACCTCACAGACTGAAAGAAGTAATTTTCAGCAGTAACTTCCCTTTTCATCACTTCCTCAGAGCTCCAAAATATCTCTGCTTGACACTGCCCCTTGAACTGGAGCTAGCACCCCTTACATCATTCCCTTCTGACATGCTGTTAGCAGCCTTGCAGCTCAGACTATTTTTGTCTGACAAAAGACATTCTTTGACTGAAATTCCTCCATTACTGCTCTGAGCAGATGGGAAAGCTGTTTCCTCTTCCTTGCGTATATTGCTGCCTGAGCTGAGCTGAGACAGATCCTTAGAGGAGGGGGAGTTGCGGGGAGATGTCCAACATACACTGTGGTTAATGGTGTCTAGGAAGCAGAGGCAGCATGACAAGGAGAAGGAGGTGGGGAAAGAGGAGAAGGAGGACCCCAGCAGGCTGCTACCTACCGTTCCCCAGAAGGACTGAGGGCAGCTGCCTGTCTGCATTGCTGCAGCCCTGGTGGGGAGCAGAGGCATCTGCCCAGAACCAGCCTTTGCAGTCACAGAGAAAGCTGTGCTGTTTATTTCCTTCGCTCTTCATTGCAGTCTCTGCCCACACAGACTCTGTATCTTGTAGCCCTCTTTTAAGTGTACTGAACAGCAGTTCATATTTTGACCTCTCCACATTTCTTGGAAGGTTGCCCTGAATACTTGCAACTTTCACAGTTAGAAGGCTTTTTCTTATTTCTAGCCTAAAGATATTCATAGCTACTTTCTGGCTGTTTGTGTGCACCAAGAATCCTTTCTGAAATCATATCCTTCCATCCTGCTGGGTGTTTTAGTTACAGGCAGCAGTCAAATCCTTCATCAAACCTATGCTTTGCATTGCTGAACAAGAAAGCTTTAGTGTCATCACACAGCAGCCTCCCTGTTTCCCCACTGACTCCCAGTCCTCCAGAAGTTTCTCCACAGCCTTCTGCCATCAGTTAAGTACTTTTCAGTACCTTCTGCCACTGCCTAACTTCACCTGCTTTGTCCTTGAATTGCATTTAACGTTTTCAGAGCTATGTCTGATTGGTGGCACATAAACTATGAACAGATCTTAGAGCTAAGTTTTACTCATTTGTTCCAACTAAGACAGTAATATAATATAAATCCTGCCATTAATACCTAAATGGGTGACTTTGCATTTATTAATACAGTTAAGATTGTTTGTGGGTTTTTTGTTGTTTTTACCCTTTCAAGGGTACTGGTAGTGCTCTCTTGTTCAATAAGAAAAGAGTGCTCTTAATTTTTTGGAAGTTATAAAGTACCAAACAAGTGAAAATGCTAGAGGAAAGAGTTCCCCCATCCTTTATTAGCTTCACTTTTCCATTTCACCATGCTTTCCCATCTGCTTTGCATTTCTCTTACTCATCTCCATTTTCTTCAAACATTTGATCTAAAGTAATATAAAATACCTTACTGAAATCCAGACACATTGGTAACTGTGATTATTGCATGAAGTTTGGTTGATCAGAAATTCCGAAGATTATACATTTTTCTCCATGAATAATCCAAAGGCAGACTGCTGTTTTCTCCCTCAGTGTTTAAATTTGCATCTGCTGTTGTGCCCAGTGTAGTTGCGGCTTTATGATCACAGGCTCACCTGAGGTAGGAGTAGCACAATATGTTCTGAAACATGTTAAAATTAACACAGGTTCATTTTCCATTAGCACTTTTTAAGCTAGCAAATCAGCTCAACCATAACCTGAAAAGGCTAAAGAAAGAGGGCTTGTGCTACTTTCTCTTGTTTTTACCACATAGCACTGTGCAAAGCTTTGAATCTTTATTATCTTTATTATTTATATCTTTATTATTATCTTTATTATTTATTATCTTTATTATCTTTATTATTTATTATCTGAATCTTTCTTTGCTGTCTTTCACACTCATAACAGAAATCTTAGTAAGCCAGAAGCCTCTATGATTAGGAGCACATTTAAATGGGATCATTACTTATTAGGATGTAAGGAGAGGCATAACTTTCTATCATAATCTTTATAGTCCATCGGTCAGATTGTTTTCTCACTCTACTCGATAATAATGTAGCCAATGCCTTGATTGAGGCCTAAATAGCATGTTCCTCTTAACACTGATTTAATTTTAGGTTCAGAGGTATCTGATAAAAAATTTCACCCTAGATGACATGCTTATTTCTCATTACATTTTAATTTTATTTACTGAGATTTTGATTATTTTTTTTTGTTTTAAGAACAGTATTTTAACATCCTAATTCCCTCAATTCACAATTTGTAATAGATGCACTTTTTATCTCATAGAAGTCAGAGTAATCAGAAAGATTCCTAATTATTCTGCAGTTGCTTTTTAGTATGAGGTAAATTTTACCTCATGAGGTAAATTTAAGCCTCTTGCATACTCTATAAAAAACAGTCCTAAATTGAAATCCAGGAACAAAAATGTATGACCATATTTAGATGTTTTTAACTTTAAACTGTTTTTCATCCCACAGAGCAAGAAAAGTAATAATGTGACTGAATGACGGACACTGCATTTAATTTCATCATTTTGAAAGCCTTAGTCTCTTTGAAAGGTGCAGTGTTGGCATTAGGTTGATCAAAGCTAGCAAGGTATTTGAATTATGATGGTGATTCATCATAATTCATTGAGGATAACAGAAACACTTCGATTTATTTCATAGACTTAATTGCAGTTTGTCACATTTGGGTAATGTTTTCTCTAGCTGTAAGCTGTAATCATAGAATCATAGAATGACTTAGGTTGAAAGGGACCTTAAAGCCCACCCAGTCCCCAACCTCTTGCTATGGGCAGGGTTGCCACTCACTAGATCAGGCTGTCCAGGACCCCATCCAAACTCTAGGGATGGGGCATTCACAACCTTTCCAGGCAGTCTGTGCTCACCACCCTCTGAGTGAAGAATTTCTTCCAAATATCTAATCTAAATCTCCCCTCATTTGGTTTAAAGCCGTTCCTCCTTTCCTGTCTGCCTGTGTGAAAAGCCATTCTGCCTCCTGCTAATAAGCTCTCCTATGTACTGGAAGGCCACAATGAGATCTTTCTGGACCCTTCTTTTTCCTGGGATGAACAAGCTCAGTTCCTTCAGCCTTTATTCATAAGAGAGATGCTCCAGCCTTCTGGTCATCCTCATGCCCCCCCTCTGGACCTGCTCCTACAGTTCTGCATCTTTTGCTGAAGGCTTAGACCTGGACACAGTACTCTGGAAGGGGCTTCACAGGGACATAGCAGAGGGGGGACAATCACCTTTCTTGCCCTGCTGGCCACCCCTCTTTTGATGCAGTCCATGATACAGTCGACCTGGACTGCAAGAACACAGCTGGCTCATGTCCATGTCATTAAGTTTTTCTGGACCCACTTCTCAAGCCTGTTCAGGTCCCT
Source organism: Perdix hodgsoniae (assembly GCA_035772895.1). Taxonomy (NCBI): domain Eukaryota; kingdom Metazoa; phylum Chordata; class Aves; order Galliformes; family Phasianidae; genus Perdix; species Perdix hodgsoniae. Next base: position 2,562,615 of record JAPSGF010000061.1, on the reverse strand, counting down.
CTGGATGACATCCCTTCCTTCTGCTGTATCAACTGCACCACTCAGCTTGATGTCATCTACAAACTTGCTGACTGTGTACTCAGTCCCATCATCTATGTCATTGATAAAGGTGTTGAAGAGCACTGATACCAAAATAGACTCCTGGGGGACACTACTCATTACTGTCCTTCACCTGAACATAGAAACATTAACCATTAGTCCATCCAACCAACTTTTTATCGTCTTCAAATCCGTATTTCTCCAGTAAGATAAAGATATGCTGTGGGACTCTGTCAAATGCCATGCAGAAGCGCAGGTAGGTGACATCAGTTGATTTTTCTTTGTGCACTGATACTATTACTCAGTCATAGAATGCAACCAAATTGATCAGGTTTGATCTGCCCTTGGTGAAGTTATGCTAGCTGTCTTTCATCACCTCTTTGGTTCACATGTACTTTAACATCTCTTCCAAGAGGATCTTGTAAGACAGTACATCTCAGTTGATTTTCCATCCTGGTCCCCTCTGCCATGTGCAGTTTCTCTAACTGCAGAACCTGAGGCAAGGTTGGAGGTGGCAACATGTTCATACCTGTATTTTGTCACTACTTACTGCAGAAAGCACTCATATTATTGGAGTTTGTTATGAGTTATTGTTGCTTTTCTACAGAAGTAGCCTCAGGATCTGCAGATTGGAAAATGTTACTTTATATTGCATTGGAAATACCATCTGCCCACAAAGTAAAGTCAAAATACCAAGATTTTCTTTTCAGTTCCTGTGAATCTTGAAGAAGAATTGAACTGAGCTGTGAATCTTGGAAGAATTTGTAACCTGGCATCCTAGTTTTGTTCCATTAAGATATTTTTTACCAAATTTTTCTGAACCGTGAGAAAAATATGGCACAGTAGTTGAGAAACTTTTTTTAGGCTTGTTACTTCTCTGCTGCAACAGAAGATTTTGGGGTTGAATGATTATATGTAGAAGCTAGGAAAAATAAGTCTGAAACCATAATTGATGCTTTTTGACTGACAAAACTGAGTTCTAGATAAAATCTACTATTGTGTTTTCTGTTAACAGGGGATCTCACCAAGGAGAGATCGGTGCATTTTGGGCACCGGTAACATGGCAAGCTTTAAAAAGTAATGTTGCTTAAAGTTCTGGTGCAGAGCATTGAGTACAGAGAAAGATTTCTTCATTACATATAAACGAAACATCTCATGTTCATCTATTCTTGATCTTTCTGAAGATGTATGAGCTGATGGCAGGTTCATGTTTACAGTTCAATATTTCTCCAGGTTACACGTGGTATTTCAGAATTCCAGTTGAGCATTAGACAGTGAGAAAAAACAGAAGTGCAGCGTGCATTTCCCAGAAGAATCTGAATTGTTCTTTCACATTCAGGGACCTGCACAAGTCAGGTAATATTTCTTTCCAGAAAACACATAATTATGTTCATATAGAATGAGAGAGCTTTCTAAAGGAGACAATCACCTACCTAATAGAGATATCCACAGACTAATCATCCACACCTACTCCTTTTTTTTTAGCGGGTGAGAATTTCTTAATTACATGCAGTTTTGTTTTTGAATGTGTAGGTCATTTTTAAGGCTTCAGGTTTTTTTATATGTAATTCCTTCACAAACACTGCTGGTACCCGGTCATGTATGATAAAAATGTATGCTGTTAATGTCATAATTTGGAAACAAATTCAGGCTTGTGAACTTAGAATGGAAATGAATTTTACAAACTTTGTTTTGTAAGAGGTCTTTAACCTTTGCTATAGTGGTAATTAATTTACCAAGGCATATGCTGTTGATTTACGAACTTTTCAAGTTTTCGTTCAGGTTAGTCTTAAAATAATTGCATCTCTAATACCTTTTAAATGCTATTCATAATTAAATTCAGTTCTTGTTACAAATTATTTTTTTGTTTGTTTGTTTATAGCTCTATCGTAATTAGAGTAAAAAATGCTGATGACAGGGAATGAGCAGAACAAAGTCTATTTTACAGAGCACTGTAGAAGCTTAGCACACTTTGGAGGATTTTATGTGGTAGTGTGAGTAAAGTAGGTCATATGGAGAAATGCTGTGAGTCATGGGGAACTGCAGAAGGGATGGGTGCCAGTATTAGGAGCAGGACGGTTACTTTTTGGCATGTGTGTTGCATAAGGAGTTAATGGTGCTTTTTACAGTTTTCCTGTGCCTTTGGTTTTTGGTTTTTGATTTTTGATTTTGATTTTGTTGCTGTTTGCTTTGTGTAGGGTTTTTTTGGGGGGTGGATGGTGTTTCATTTTATTTTTGTTTGTGTTTTTGCAACTCCTCCTCGTGGAAGAATGAAATGTACTGCAGCTTGGCAGCTCTGGCACGCGAAGTCTTAACTGGGTTCTGCCCACTACAATTCTGTGGCACTGTGCTGCATCTTATACGCAGTTCTTTTGAATTTCATCACAAATGACTGAATTTTCCCAAAACAACATAAATTCTTTGTTATTTTGTTAAGCAACCCAACTGAAGGCAGGCCCGTGGTGCATGTCCTACAGTAGGTGAGGATGCTGCAGCGGGAAAGCTTCCTTGTTCCTTGCCCTGCAGGTAAAGAAACAGCATCCTTGTCCACATCACCTAGGCAGACAGAAAAAGAACATCTGAGCAGAGCTGCTCTGTGAGGAACAGCATTAATGTATGTTAATTCTTCAGTGAATTCAGAGGTTCTTCAAGTGGGTGGCTCTTTTGCATGGATCTGAGGCAAAGCTACTGCAGCAAAGCTGTTCTACCTACTCTGATGCTGTGGCCTACTTACAGTTTCAGAGAACTTCATGCCACTGCAGGCAGTTAGCTCCCCACACAAACTCTTTTGTTTGGGATTTGTGTGGGAAGGTGTGTGCGTTATCCTGTGTTGCATATGTTAGACTGCACAGAAATGGCTCTTGTGACTTGCTGTGATCACACCTGGTAAAACGTCGTCGTCGTTATTAGTGCTTTAGTCTTCTGAAATATTAGCATACATAAAAACATTTCCGAATGTAAAATAAAGGAATTTTGAACCTTACATTTAGAGCTCTACGTAATCTAACTGCTTAATTAAGAAATTCCCATCTGAGTTATTTCATACCTTTAGGTATGAAGTCTAGCAGAGAAAAAAGTATGACTTGGATCTGTGCATCTATACTGATGCATTTCTGCATGCATTTTAACAAGACACAGATTTGCAATCTGAATTCATAAATCAAATTAGATGTGCTAATACGTTCGTACAAAGTACAAAGGCAGATATGCTTTGTTCCATTAACATAATATTATTTTAAATTATTTTAGCTAAACTAATCAAAGTTTTATGAAAATATTTGGAAGTCAATATTTTGAGGAACAAAGTGTTCTCTTTCATTTTCCCGTATCTACCAGTAAAAGCAAGATGAATGCAAAGAATAAGCTTGTAGGTCGGCTTTTAGAATTTGACTCCTTTCTAACATCCTTTTTTATTATTAACTGTATGAAGAAATCCTAGATTTTCTAAAAATAAATCAATATTCCTTTTATTTTCTTAAATGATAAAATGGTTGTCTATTCATTTGGTCAATGTCAGGGAATTAAGGCAACAGTGAAAGAGGGAAAATTACACTGACTGCGTAACTTGATTTCGCACTTTTACCACGGCAACCTCATTGATCCTGGGGCAGCTGGGGTCTGGCATCAAAAAAAAGACAATATATTTTTTTTTAAAAGCCCTTTAAGCAAGAATTCTTAGACTCCGCTGCACTTCTCAAAACAGTCCCTGCATTTCTAAAATATTTTGATTTTTTGTTTCCATTTTGAAACAAACAAATAAACAAAATACACAATTATAGTCTTAAATAGGTTGTTTATTCTGTAAAAAAAAAGCAAATAATTAAATTCACTTTTTCATAATCAGCAGACATCACCTGACCCAAATGCCATAGTCCAGTAATGCAGGTTTTCAGCTCCAATTTTGCATTCCCGGTTTCTTGCAGTCTGAAAGATAAGTGGAAGCAAGGAAAGAAGCCACTCAGTAGATGTATTATTGTTTTTGAACATGGCCTGAATCACTTGAAGCAGTAGAGTTTCATAGCAAGTTCAGCAGAGATAACACAATTTCAATGACAGATCGTTAGGTAGCCTTATTCCTCTTTTACACTTGTCACTTAGGCAAGTGTAAACAACTTATGTGTCTCAACAGTTTTAAGGGTATGGAATCCATGTTGCAGAAGGACTGCATCATTTGCTCTAGGGTAACATTGTAATTGCTCCAGGTCACATAACTTCTTACAATCTTTAGTTTCTGGGTACTTTTGATATGTGGGAATTGCAAATCACTGGATTCACAAAGAAGACAATAACAGGATATAACCCCCAACTAACTGAAATTTTAGATTTCTCTAGATCCCCCAAAGTCTAGTTATCAAAGCTGCATGTAGCTTGTTTTGCAAAGTACACCAGTGTAGAGTGTATGACTAAGCGTACATTTTGAATGATGGGTATTTGTCTCTCTGTACACTGTAATCTATGTACTTTGTGATTATCACAGTCACCAATTACACTGAGACTGACTTTGACCTTCTGTAAGTGAGTTCACTCTCCTTCCTAGAAATAGGAAACAGGAATATATATTTTCTTCTTTTGTGAGTAATCCCTCTCTATTCTGTTAGATTATTAAAAGTTTATTTAAACTTTCTCTTCAGAAACTTCATCAATTAACCACAGCCATATCAAACATTACATAGCAGTAATCAAACTAAATTGCTATGCAGTAGCTTTCATTACATAGTGACACACTTTTCTAAGGGCTACAGAAATAGCTTAATTATACGTCTAGACATTTCTGCAAAGGGAGAATGAAGCATGTTTCTTTCAGCCTTTCATAGGTTTAGTGTCTGAATTTATAGCTCTAGATGTCCAATACTAATTTCATATCTACAAATTTTATTTCCTCTTTGTGAAGCTTCAAGGTTGATTTCCTAACCAATTCAATTTGATGTACTTACATGTCAATAAAAATAGTAGAAATTTGCCCTTTGATAACAGGATTGAGTCTGATGTTCATGAGTGTAGCAGTCATGCTACAGGTGTGCTTGGCAGAAGCTCGTAGGGTAACTCTCCTGGTTCTTGAAGAGAACAGTCTCAGAAGTAGAAGCAAGGGTGCCTTAAGAATTTTTCCTTACTTACTAGTAGAAGAGAACCTGCAGCACTGCCAGCTGCAGCTCTATGCCTGAGAGAGAGCAGGATGGTATAAGCACAGTGATGTGGTCAAAGGTCAGATGATTTTTACCAGTCTGTTCAGACAGAGGACAGTGCTCAAGCAGGGACTGTACATCCTGGAATTAAACACAGCCTGAGTATATAGAAAGCAGAAAATAGGTCAAGCTGTTTAAGCTGGAGTTAGAAGAATTGCAGGAGTGTGAAGAATAAAGTCAAAAAAGGCCAGGGGAAAAATTGAGATGTATCTAGCATGAGGTAAAAATGGTAGCAAAATCAGTCATTCTCATATGAAGAAACACTGGTGAAATTGAAAGGAGAAGTACTTCGTATTTTTTGCTTTATTTTTGTTAAACGTTCAGCTGTTCCTGGATGTCTAGCAAAATTAACGTCTATTAACACCAAAATTAACAATTACAGAATGGTAAGATGTAAGCCTAGAATAAGAAAGGGCTAGACTAAAGGTTATTCAAATCCTTTAGCTCTCTTAATAGTTGGCTGCACCGAGTGCCCTCCTTAGTATGTTCTTTAAAGATCAAGCTTCTTGAATTTGTATCAGAGTTAGCTGTTAACAGTCATTTCTCATAGCAAGGCAGAGAACCACCTATATGTAGTACATACTTCAAGAGGAAGGAATTATAGGCTATTTGGCTTGACTCCCCAAAAAATAAACAAGTAGAAATATTAAGCAAAGTAGTATTAGGCACCTGGAGACGAAGTATGGAGGTTACCAGCAAAGTTTTTGTTGAGATCATGTTGTGCCAGATAGGTCTGCTATTTTTCTCAAGCAGGATAAGAGGCATTGCTATAGAAGAGAAACACAAAATATCATACATACTTAACAGAAATAAAGCTTTTTGTGCTTGTTTCATTTGACGGCCCCACAGTAAATTGGAGAAATCTAATCACGATGCTGTGATTCTAAGCTGAATGGAATACAGGCTGATTGTATGGAGAGAGTGCTATTGGTGTAGCTAGAATCAACAGGAGCAGAGGGGCAACAAAAGTTTTCTTGGGTCTGCTCATTTCATTGCTTTTGTTGACAACCCTGGATGATGGAGCAAAGAGTACATTTATGAAAACTTTGGACAATACAAAATGAGGAAAAACTGCAAGAATGTTGAAGACTAGCATTTTAAAAAAATAAAAATAAAAACAACAAAAAAAAATTGCCAAAATGCAGTGTTCTTTCTGTATTGTCAAGGACAAAATTGTATATGAACCTATATAGTTAACAGTACAAATCTAGAAGTAGGAACAAAATGGAAAGGACCTGAAGGTTACACTGAATAAAAAGGCAAACAGGAGTGGAATGGGCTTCAGAAAGACATATATGTTGATCAGTATGTCCTGTAAATTTTCTCAGACCACAGCTGAAATGCATATTTGCATTTTGAATACATTGATGTAAGCCAGTGCAGCCTGTGGAAGAGCAACAGAAGGAATCATATATCTAGAAATATGGTATTGTAGTGCTATGAGGAAGACTGATCTGGTGTTTGGTAATAAGTACACAAACGACCTTTGCAGAAAATAGAACAGTTTGCTTTCTGCATTTATGGTGTATAAGAAACCAAGTGTTTCATCTACCCCTTTAAAGATCCAGGTAAGTCACAGAGAAGAATATCTGAGTGGTCAGCATAACACAGCCTTGAAATAAATGGCAGGGGGAGGTTGCAGAGACTATAGTGTGGGAGAACTTTAAGCATAAATTGGACATCCGTTGTAGATGTAATTGATGTTGCCAAGGAGTGTAGAAGTAAATAATTCAGGTTCATTTGTTTTCTACATTTCTCTGCAGCAGGTTCCATAAATAAAATTAAGAAAGAAAAAAAAAAAAAAAAAAAGGCATAGTTTTAAACAGTCTTCATTCATCTTTCTGTCATAAAATCATTAAAGTTGGGTAGGAACTATTGCTATTAAGGGATAAAACAAACAAAAAATGAAACTCTTATGCAGGAAATAGGAAGAAGATTTTAAAAGCAGGTGAAAGAAAAAAATCTTTCTTCTGCACTCACAATTGGGATCATTACAACGATTGAGTCATGAGCTGCTTTGTGTGCCATGCAAATAAAGTCCAAGATGAAGGCTGATTGTATTTCAACTGGTTTATCTTTCAGAAGAGGTTCTGTGTATTATTCCAAGTTAGTGTCACGCTGAGTCTGCCCTCAAAGTTTATCAAAAAGTAATAAGACCATTATAATCAATTTTGCTAGAGTATATTTGCCCCTGATTATCTGATATACTATGGACTGATAAAGCAGTGTGCCTGAAGTATAGCTGATTCACCTGCCTGGCCTACATACATCTCATTGGCCCAAGCAACTGAAAAAGAAGTGCGTTTGCAGGATGTGCGAGGCCCTGTGCTTAGCAAGTATATTTTTTTTCACTGTTTATTTTATTTAATTTGCATTACTGTTGATTTCTTTTGATACGAAATGCTGCAGTTCTGTACTGTTGCTTCTAGAGCTGCTCCAAAAATAATTTATTTATAATGCTGGCCCATGACACCAGAGGCAGATGTTGGTGGAATGGCAGTAGAGGCTGAACCTTCCTGCCAGTATTCTGTTTCATTTTGTTCCGGTGTGACAGATGGCAGCAGAAGGGCAGCCTGACACAGTGACATCTAAAATGAAAGTGCGAAGTGAAAGACAAGCTTTTGCTAAAGCTATACAATTACAAGCATGACATTCAGTTTCTTATTGACCACTGGTGAAAATGCACAGGTAATGGTTGTGACCATGTTGAAAAAGAGTGTTTTGTTTGAGAACTTGCTGTCAAATAGTGTTGTTGTGCTGTTTTTATCTGTTGTGGTTTCCATGGAAATAAATAAGAGTAATTACTTTCAGGGCATCCTACATAGTTTCCATTTTATTTTTTTCTTGTTCATTTATCTTTGCTAAGTGGAATAGACATGTGTTCTTTAAAATCAGTACTGTCCCATTTTATAGCACCTGCTTTGCTGTTTCAAAAAATCAGAAAAATAGGTACATGTGAAGATGTAATTGGTCTTCCCTGTGCCATGGACCTGCTTATGTGATGAAACTGTTGCACACTGAGAGTACTTCTTCCCTAAGACTTCTTCCATAGGCCATGCTTTGTGCTCTCTTTTGTCTACATCTCATCAGTCAGATGAAATGGTGCTGTAAGTAAGTCTTACCTTTTAGTACATAGATATTACAAGGCATACTAGTTCTAAATATAGCCATGTAATGTTGCCATGGAAATACAGCATTATAATATATAACTAAACTTTCTGTATCCACCTTATTTCACTAACATAAATGAACAAAGCTGCAATCAGACAAATTCTATATCCATACTTTCTTTCAACGTTTAATATTGCCTTTTGAAAATCAAAAGAAAATGAAAGCAATATTTTTTAGTTACTGGAAGACTCTCTCTTCATGTTGTAATCACATTTTACATGCATTCTTTATTAAATGTTCATACAGCATTGTGCTTCTAAAAACTCTTCAATCATTCATAGAATTAAAATGTTTTTCAAGTCTCATCTGTAACTTACAGATGGGAAAGATTATGTACTTCAGCAAAGCCTGAGGTGAGGTGAATCAGTACATGTTCTAACTTGACATTTGGTCCCTGATTGTTGCATTTAATCTTATTGTTTAACCACTGAGAGGCATAGAATGTAAGTAAAAGATCACAGGTTAACTATTCTGGTAGTATGACAGTATGTAATGCCCAAAGCTGTACTGCAGACTGGAAGACAGCAAGAGTTATCTTTGAACTTATGCCACAGAGGCACTAAAAAGGAAAATTCCATTCATTAAAATCTATATATGAGAAATAAAGCATAAATAAACTGAAATATCTATTAATCGTAACAGTGTGGATTATAGTAATTTAATCTGTTTCTAGATTCTAGTGTGTTTCTATTCTGTTTCTAAAAAAAAACTCAGTAAAAATTTCTGAAGCACAGTAAAATTCAGAACACCATTCACTTTATAAAATACAACGTAATTATCAAGTAGTCTTCAATACTAGGAGCCACTGTGTCAGCATAATGGCTGCTGGATGCTTTTCACTTGGGTTTTTGGGACTGGTGCAAGGCCAGTCCCAAAAAGGCCAAAGGTCCAACCAAAAGGCCAGTCCAAAAAGGCTAACAAGGCCAAAGGTCCAACCAGCCAGCTGGCCTACCAAGTCCCATTGCTAAACCATGTTTCTTAATGCCTTGTCCTAAATACGTGTAGGCATCTGGACTCTACTGCTACCCTGGGTAGCCCATCTCAGTGCTTGATCACTCTTCTGTGTGAAGAAACTCTTCCTGTTATCCAATCTAAACCTCTACTGTTGCAACATGAGACCATTTCTTTGCCTCCTGTCACTTGTGACCTGAAAAAAGGGATGAACTCCCTCCTCTCTGCAACCTCTTTTCAGGTTGTCGAAGAGAGTCATCAGTTCTCTCCTTTGACTCCTTCAGACTAAAGTACCCCAGTTCCTCCAACCACTCCTTTTAATTCTTATATTCTAGTCTCTTCCCCAGCTATTTTGTTTTTTCTTTGCACAGAGACAGGTTAGGCTGAAAAAAAGGAAGTATGGTTTCTGCACATATTGGAGACATTCAGTAACAAGACTGTTCAGACACAGGTACATCATAGAGAACTCCAGTCAGAGATCTTTCCTGTTGAATGTCTGCAGTTCCATGAAGCTAGTTGCTTCTTCTTGGTTGTTGAAAAATGGGCTGTCTGCATTAATGCAAATACTGTAGAGTTTTTTTGATTTGTCCTTTTTCTTTGTCAATTTACAGTACAACTAGTAACCCTATTTGTCAACCTCAGCATAACTTGACAGCAGGCTAGCCTTCAGATATACTAGTTGTACAGATACACAAAATGTTTGTTAAATGTCTGACTTGGCAGCCCAATCAGCACGCATTACTTTTGCCAGTAGGGGAGAGACAGTGTCAGGTTGGCATGCCAGCATACCTGTGGGTCTTTGCTGGTCCAAGTACCAGATCTTGTCCCTTGGTATAAGATTAAGCAAAGAGACTGTGGGAGAAAGAAGACAAAACTGAGACTACTGAGATAGAGATTTCAGCAATCATGAAAGAACCTATGTGGCCACATGGAGAGGTCAGAGGAGGTAAGGATGTTATTAGGGATGGGCAGGAAATCTTGGCTTGGATGCTGGGGAAATAAGGTGAGATGTGACAGAGTGGATAGGAAGAGCTGGAATGTTGTGAGGAGAGAACATAGAGGAGGGGGTGCTGTATTGGCAGTTTTTGAAAGATGTGGACTAGATTATTTGGGGAATTCACATCTACTGGCCACCTGCATCTTTTATTTTTTGCAGATGGTGGGCTGAATAGAGGAGGAGATTTTCTTACAAGTGTTCTTATGGGTATATAATAAAAAGGGAGCTCAAACTGCAAATTCATTGCAAATCATGAAGTGAAGCCCTGGGAGTCAGACTGTCAGGACTTAACAGAGGAAAAGTTGAAGAGTTTTTCCAAAGTGCTTCCCAAATTTCCCTGGAATAAAAATGGACTAAGAAGAGATTTTTGATGTTTTCAGCCTCACACTACATAGTATTTTTAAGATTACGTGTGTATAAAAAATGACCTGCTAAAACACTTTCTGTAAACTTGACTGGAACATTTCTCTGCACAAATTTGGTCTAAACTATTTCATATAAATTAATTGGAAGTTGCTGCTTTCCACTCAGTGATTGTGAAATATCTGCTTTTCTCATTTCTACAGACTCAGCTAAACCGATTTGCGGGATGTGAACGTAGATCAGTTCAGAATCCTCTTCCTGTCCACTTTGATGTGATTGCTTTTGATACATTTTTGGGGTGCTTCCTCTTTGCTTACCTCTGTTTGTCAGGCACATCAGTGACATAAACTCTGGGAGCATTCTTGCTGATTGTCTTCACTGGCAGATAAAGACGTACTTTTATCCAGGCTAGACAGTTTTTTTTTCAGCCATGCAGATGTGACCACAATAAATGATGTAGCAGAATGTAGTCCGTGAAAGCTATTTAAATTGTTGTCTGTTTTTACCTAGGATAACTAATTAGCTAGCTATCTATAGAAAACACAGCTGTGACAAGCAATTAGACTATAGGAAACATACATTTAAAGCACTCAGTGTCACCAAAATGATGCTCAAGGAATGAGCTATCTGTTCTTTATGTTATGTAATCACTGGCAACTGGCAAACTACGGTTTGCAAACTAAGAGATGCACAGTCAAGAATTCATCTCAGAGTCTTAATCAATGCTGTGAATGTACTTTCCAGACAAATATTCAAAAACTTGTTTTCTGCATAGTAATGAACACTCTAATTTTTTCCACCAGTGAAAACTTGGCTGAGAGAAGATTCCAGTAAAGGTAGACCAGGAGACCTTAAAATAAGATACTCAGATTCTACTCTTAAGCATCATTCTTCCATCTCTTTAGAGGTTTCTGCTGAAGATTTTATCAAGAAATGCAGAATTTCTTTCTCTAGCTTACCATTTTTGCCCCTTCTGTCAATGTCCATCTCTTGCAACATAGAAGGTGGCCACACGTCCCAGAAGTGTTTCCTTCCATTTTTGCAAGGCAGGAATGCTTTTATATGAACCCAGTGATGAATGAATTTGCATGTGCTGCTTGTGTTTCTGCAAGACAGTTGAAAACCTGAGAGTCTACAGCTGTGTTGAACTAAAACCTGAAAGGATTGCAAAGGAGACTGTAAGTTTTAATAGTTTATACAAGACACATGCTACATCTTTTCTTACCTGTGTTGTCTATTTGACAATCTAACAGTGTAATTGAATGACTTTTCTTTTTTCTTTTTATTTCTCATAATATAATATACAGAATCTACCTTCCTATAAGCCAGTGTCAACAGTCTACAGGCTGGTTCAGCCCAGTTCCATGTGTAGCGGGGCAGAGGGATTTCACGAATCCACTCCTCCAGAAATGGGAAACAGGGGACCCCAAGATAACTAAGTACAGTGGCAACAATCTGAGGAGAAACAAACTGATTTTCTAAATATGGTATTGGAATGCAAGATAACACACTATAACAGAATATGATTAGAATTGAACTTAATAAATCAAATGCAGTGAGAAAGAGTGTCTGGTTGAGCATCACGGAGGAGAGTCTGATGAAGAAGGAAGCGGTCAGATGACCTACCAAGGCCTTTATCTGAGCAGGAATGGTAACAACACGGCAAACAGTCTTCTGGGGAATGTAGTAGTAGTTCTCTTCTGGGACAGGTACCCAGAAGTGGAGCATTAAAACTTTAACTCCCAGTGCACTACATGCTGTTATGATGTGGAATGCCAATAACCAAAAAATCATAAAACCATGACAGCCAGACTTCTGTAACTCAGTGTTTGTTAGATTACTTCCTAGTAGTTCTCTCTGTATTAAAAAGTCAGTAATGTTATCTGAGAAGCTTTTCTTCTCAAATGAATGTGATGTCTTCTTTGCCTTCCCAATTTGCTGTTTCCTATTCCAACCTCAGTGTGCTTCTAAGGATCCCATACTGAGAAAGTCTGCAGTAAAAAGCTGCTGGAAGATGGTTAAGTGATTTCATGTCACAGAAATAGCAGTCAGTGGACTGCTGCTATAGATTACTGGGAAGGAGTTAACTCATGCTTGACCATACTATCTTATGCTCAGGTAAATGCTTTTACTTTCTCTCTTTATAGTACCTGCATGCAAATGGGATTGTGCATCGTGATTTGAAGCCAGAAAATCTGCTGTATGCAACACCAGCACCAGATGCACCACTGAAAATAGGTAAACACACTAAATAGATGTTTCCCTAATTCCTTAGTACCACTAGTATGTGCTACAAGTATGTAATTCTTACCACCACTTTGTTCTAAGCTAATGAATGAACAGTACATTTCTACTTAAGAAATGTGATGCTGCACAGTGTTTTAAAAACAGACACAGAGGTGAATTCTTGCTGTGGTTAATATACAGCCTAAATTTTGCAGAAAGCTGTAGACAATAAGAGCACAGGTAGAACAAGAAGGATTATGGAGTGAGCTGTGTGCACCACTTCTGTGTCCTTTTTTTTGCTAAAATAGTATTATAAGAGAGAAGATTCATAGACACAATAAGTGCAAGTTTGCAGACAAAGAGAAGAAAGTAGACAAACCAAGTCTGTCCTCAGGGCAGACCTGTGGGATGAGAAGAAATGCTTATCATTATAGGGCACAGGAAAGGCACCCTGAAGCAGCAACAGGGAGGGGTGAGGAGGAGAAGAGGTCAGGCTCTTCTGAGTGAGGATGTTGTACATCAGTGCCCTCAGGAGCAGCAGCTGCTTGCCTGGGGTCTGACTTCCAAAAGCTGAGTGTGTCCCACTCTTCCTGTAGCAAAGTGGAGTTCTGAAGAATCCAGCAGGCGTCATGTTGTGTTCAGCCATCGACAGCTGCTGACCTAGTTCACAAAAAAGAGCAGTGCAGGGATCCCTGGTGGGATCTGGGTTGTAGCAGTCCACATATATCAAGTTGGAAGAGGACTGATCTGTACGTACTAAAAGAACAAAAACCCAGACACCCCTGCTCTCATCTTGTTAAAGAACTGTCGTGCTGTTTTCCAGCAAGTGATATTCCAGTTTGTTTGGAAGTACCAGTTTGTGCTCCTTTGCCAGGGAGCAGGTGAGCATGTGAGGAGTGAAAGTGTTCCATATTCATTATGCTTGCGTTCATCACAGGTTTCAGAAGCCAGTTCCACAAACTACTTTTAAGTAATTTCTTGCACATTTCTAGGAAAGCATTGCATCTCAGGATTATAGTATCTGCATTTACATTTTCTCATGGCTCTGAACTGCTGTTACACGTAATAGTTTAATGCACTACCTAGCAGCAATGGTTTGATGGGCTTCTGGAGCATTCATTCTCATAAGAGCAGCATCTTTACCCCCATCCTCAGCCCTCCTTCCTTTTTCTGTCTCAGATGCCAGCCTGTTCCAAAGGTGCTGCCATAACAGTGAATCACAAATTAGATGGAACTGAGGTGAAAAGAAAGTACAGCTGCTCTGCTGAAAAGATAGTCCCACTTCGCTAGCTCAGTTTAGTCAGTTTCAAGAGATGGCAAGAATCATCATCCTGCGGCAGCAGCCTGGCTTAGGTGTAATGCTACAGTTATCTCTCCTAAGCAAGATTTTCTATGTGAAACATGAAGATGTAGCTGCTACCTATACCTTATTAAAAGCTACAAAATTTAAGACAAATAGAAAGCAGGCTACTTTGGAATAAGATGGGCATATTTTCAACGTTACACCCTGTGTGTAATAAACCCAGCACTATACACACTTTATTGTATAGGTGCTGTATATCTTGCACCTCATACAGCAGTGAGGGATGGAATGACAGTATGTTCTACTTTGTTCTTAAATTGAGTAGTTCTTTGATTAAGTTTATTGCCTTGCCTAAAGATAGATCTGTTTTAGAATGGATGACAATATTCATAAAATATATTACTGCTTAGATCAATTATAATACATAAGTGACGAATGTTTTAGGGATGAGTAAACACTAACAATAAATGTATAGAATAAAATATGAATTGCTTTTATCCTGATCAAAATGTACATTTTTATATGCACTGTAACAAAACACAAATACATTTATTTTGCATCTCAAGGCCAGATTGTCATTACCAAAATTGTCCAAGAAATCACCACTGTATGATTTTTAAGACAAAAATTCTGTTCTCTTCTGTTACTTTATTGGATTATTTTACTTATTGAATTACTCACAAAGTGAAAGCTGAGTATGTGCCTAACACAAGTTTCTGTATTGCTGATTTTACACCCTCAGGCATCTCACTATATTATCTATGTGCAGTCCTCAGGATAAACAAGTTACATTTGTGTCAGCCAAGAATACTCATTTGTACAATTTTTTGTTTCTGTACTGCAGTCTGGGTAGGTTCCTTAAGCTGACCATCATTTCTCAAAATGACAGTACTGTACATTTAATGATAGTTGCTCATTTAACTACATGTACAATCTAACAATCATTATTTTACAAAGAAGTAAAAACACTAATATTTCTAAAAAATCTTAACAGCTGATTTTGGGCTTTCCAAGATTGTGGAAGATCAGGTGACCATGAAGACAGTTTGTGGAACTCCAGGGTATTGCGGTATGTTGTTTTATTATATACAGCTTACTGGTCTTAATGTGATAACGTTACATTTTTCCTTCCCACGGTGAAATTTTTCTTCCTAAGGTCAAAATTCAAAAAGAATCTAAAAAGCAGAAATAAATAGGAAACTGAAATTCAGGATTGGGACCATGTTCAACTTTTCTAAATATACATTCTCCACTACTGAAGTTTAATCAAAATATATGTTACAGTCTAAGTTCATTACTTGATGGGAAATACCATCCATACCGTCCAACCATCATAAAAATACTGGCACTACTGATGCAATAGTTGAGAAACATCTCCAGAAATCTTGACAATGCAAGGCATAATGGAAAACACTAAAAATTTTACAAATATTTGAAATATTAATTAATATTTTACAAATATTTGAATATTAATTATGGTGAATTTGTCTTAAGTAATGTTTTTTTTAATGCAGACGAAATCAAATTATCCCTTACAGTAAGTTTATAATTTAACCCCCTAATCCCAAACCATTTAAGCATTTAATAATATATGGTTTTAAATGCAGT
>JAPSGF010000061.1:2463860-2546764 GCA_035772895.1 Perdix hodgsoniae | reverse complement strand
AGGACCCTCACAGGCTGTCCAGCAGCTTTCTCTGGGCCATACCATGCATCTGCCATACAGCTATCGCATGCGCACATTGGCTGACAGGGCAAGTAACAACTACTTTGTGGATGCCTGGAGGAGAAGTTCTCCTGGACTTCTAGAGCCAGAAAATGCACCAGAAGTGGATCCTCCATTGACAAAACATGCAAAAAGAGACTCATGAAAAAGAGGATCGCAGTTGCCTTTACAGTCTACTTACCTTTCACTGATAGGTGCTTCTGTGTCAGGAAACAAGCTGATAACCAAGGATAGTGGTGATCTTGTTTAGCATAAAGCAAACTTGCTATGCTTGCTATGGTGGATGCTCATCTCTAGCACCCACATCATCCTGTGGAGAAACTAATTTCTGTCATTCTTAGTGAACTCCTGGTCCTGAATGCTGCTTCCTAGGAGTGTACTGGCAGGAAAGCATATCAGGTAGTTTAGGACAGAGCTAAGCCAGGCTGGGTGGAAACTAAAGACTTGATATTTGCCTTCTCAAGTGTAGAAGCAAAGGATAGAAGACAATGGAGAAGACCATGAGATTAATGAGCTTGTAGCCTAGCTGATAATGAGACTCAGGTAATATGTCTATTGGCTTGTATGTCTTAGTCTGCCAAGCACACATGGGTGCCAAGTATGCCAAGTGTGCTTTAGAGAAGCACTGAATCCCTATCTACTTAGTGTCATAAGACTGTACTCTGAGTCTTGTTGTTTCCTCTCATTGCTGTTAGACTACAAATGCCATAAAACTCTAGTTATTGTTTAGGCCTTTTAATTACTATCTTTATGTATTGTTAAAAACATGATGAGGCTTTTATGCACAAAAGAGCCCTCAGAGTAGAGATGGTTTGGTGAGAGAGGTGAGATGGAATGTCTGTGCTGAGAAGGTGTGAAAGGAGCTTTGTTCCTTCAGACGTGGACCCGCAATCCTTGCCTTATGATTTGAGTTAACTGACCATACAGAATTCCTGGTGCTTGGAAGATACTCAAATGTTACTTTCCAGAAGTGGAAGAAACCCAGAAGGAGTACTGTTGAAATGCCAAGTTAAACTATGAATAATTGATAGTCTCAGACTGCCAGCTCCCACATCCTGCCCACTCTCCCATCAGCTGTTTCTCCAGAAAGGGCACAGCAAGGAAAACATACGCTTGGAGCCTGGATATTTTGGAATCAAGACTTCACCATCCCACAGTGACTGCAAGAAGCAAAGTAATGCAGGAAACTGGAAACAAGAAGATGAACACAAAGAACTTAACTTGCTGAGTAGTTGTCCTTTGAGTGAACTTAAGAAGCACAACCTAGACCAGTGATTCATGGACATCTGTTACTGCCAACATCTAAAATAACAGCAATAAATCAGCGCAGTCCATTCTCAAGCAAACTTTACAGAGGAATCATATAATTGTGTAATCATGGTCCAGATAGCAAGACAGACCTCAGCATATAGATTTTTGATCTGTTTTGTGGTCATTTTGCAGAGTATTGTTGGAAGGAGCAGAAAACAAAAAGGACTGGAAGTCGTCTTCCTTATCCTGAACAAGAAGAAACAATGTTTCCTCTAGAAGAACAATATCAGCCAATAAACATAAAAACTGTCCTGTCTTGCTCAGAATCACAGGATCACAGAATTACAGCTCATAGCCCCTCACATGACATTAGCAAATATGACAGAGGGGGCATTAGGTAACATCTCTTTTTCTGGCTCCCCAGCGTCTCTTTCTACAAGGCCATTGGTTGCTTTGCCTCCAAGCTGTCCTGTTAGCTACATCTGGATTCAGATCAGTTGGGATCTGGCATTCCTCTGCAAAAACGTCCCCTCTCTGTTCACCAGCTTCCCTGATAAAGTTCTTTAATGAAAAGGCAGGGAAGGTCTGTGCATACAGTAGGAAGCATTTGCCCAACTCTCAAGTATGGCTATATAGCAAAATCTGGTGATTAATGCACTTTGCCTTCTATATTAATTATCTGTAAAAATGCTTGGTATGTTTTGGCATGGTAGATCTTTCAGATTGGTTGAAGAAGTCTGAACAAGCTGCCCAGAGGTCATCAGGGAGGCAGGAGACTAAGGTCATGCTCTGGGCTCTGGGGAGTGTTGCTTTGCAGGGATGTTGCTGCACACATGCAGCAAGAGCAATTGCTTGAATTGCTCTTGTCTTTCTTTAGGGCTGAACTCCTTTACAGGAAATGAGGGAAAGACCCATGTCTGAGGTAGCCATACATGTAGTGACTCATCTGAAGACAGAGGGACACGGTGCTCAATTTCCTTGTAATGCAGTCGAGTAGACAAGCTGAACTAAAGTACAGAACCACAGATGAGAAAAATCAAAATGAAAGACTAGGGAAGGAAGGGGTAGGTTGAAAGAGGAATTAAGTAATATTGGGATGTAGTGAGAATGGTAGAGTGGAATAAAGCACACTTGCAGTGTTTCTTATAAACTTTAGATATATTCATACAATTGAAATTTCAGAAATAAAATTCAAAGTACCAAGTAAATAAATAAAAAACAAAGTAAGAATGCTACCTACTTTTGTCACATTGCAGCTCCAGTGCTGTGTGGCTATTCCTTTTACTTTTGCAAACATAAATCCAAAAAGCTATTTGACCCTGAAGTTCACCATTCATTTTGCACTTTATTCTATCAGTGCTTCGACATGTCTTTTATTTCTTTATGCTCAGTGGAGAGAATCATCTGCCTAACTAAGAACTCTAAGAAGTAGACCTGTTTCAAAGATGCTTTCAGATATGCACTGAGTTTGTACTGGTGACTTTTGTGACAGTTTTCTGGGCTCTGTGACAATTTCTGGGTTCAAATTTCATCTTATTGACAAGACTTTTGTCATCTGCAGCACCAGAGATACTACGAGGATGTGCCTATGGCCCCGAAGTGGACATGTGGTCTTTAGGGATCATCACCTACATTCTGTAAGTGCAGATGTTGTATGCAGCTACCTCCTTTGTTTTAAAAAAAATCACCTGTGACTTTATGTATCAGCATTATGTATGAGCAGTATGTGCAAGCAGTGCTGCTGGGAAACAAAGAGATGCTAAACTTGAGTTATGACATTTATAAAGTTGTTTAAAGAAGTCAGATGCTAAAGGAGCATCTAAAGGTAAGCATTTATGGCTGCATTTTAATATGGCTAGTCCCAGTTCAATTGCTGAGTATTGCAATTATGTTATTCTATCAGTGGAATCTTTCAAACGAAGATCTTTGATAAGGGAAAATTATGTCTTTTGTATTGGCACTTCTCTTCATGGGAGAATGAATAATTTCATTTATTCCCTTGGCAACACAGATGCTAAGCTGGCTTGTGTAGTTGTATACGATGCTAGCAGGATGCCTTTTATAGGAGGAAAATGGGATTTTGCACATACACATTAGAAATACAGAAGGTTTTCTATATTTAGGCCCATTTTCTTTCCCCTTCTAGGACCCACTAACTGTGTCCCACAAGTACAATGGATAATAATGCAATTATTTTCTTTCTGCCTTCTGGAAATAATTATATTTTCTAGGATTTCTACAAAAATTACATTTAAGGGTATATAAACACTCTGATGGAAATAATAAACTTTTCTATCCATAAGCTTCAAATAACTAATGGCTCTCGTTCGTCCTATAAAAAATAAGCTTTAGTATTTCTCTAATTTGGCAGGAAATGCATGCGTGTCTTAATGATGAGTTTTGGAGGCCATGCTTTCCATCCTTGATATTTTTTGTTACAGTTATCTGCTCTTTCTAAATGTGAATCTTTGTCTCAAGATCTGTTTTACATCTCAAATTCTGCCTCTCCTTTATACGCAGTGTCCTAATAGTGCTAACATAGTTGTAATTCCCACTTTTATTTCAGCTCATACTGTTTATTTGTGTAAAAGTTGAAGTGCCTTATCCAGAGCTGTGCAGGGCTGCTGTGCACAGGCCCTGCTGTCATCCTACAGTGTGGCCACATGGGTTTATTTCAAGGCTCAGGGTTGAGTTTGGTGGAAGAGTGGGTCATTCATCCAATTGACCATTTCTCATCAGCTCTAATGGCCCACGCTTAACAGGGAGATACGAGATGTAAGATGTAAGCATGGCTGTCTCTGAGATGGGAGAGGTGCTTTTCCTCTCCTCAGATGTATGAATTAAGGCAAGGGATTGCCTGACTATTGAATGATTGATGAATAGGTTTTGTGCTTGAAATTAAGAGCCTTCTTTAAGCAGAGCTTCCTTTCGGGTGTAGTAAGGCTCCAAGTGAGACCATATAGCAGATTTCTACTATATTATATGGAGTGCTATTTGCTATGCACAGCTTTTCTACATCTTCCAGCTGTTCAGGACATGCTCACGAGCCTCATTAAATATCTGCACTGATGTAAACAAGCATGTGAGCTCCTGCTGTGCAACACAACTGGAGCAGATAATCCTCTGCTTTTCCTCCTGGTCTTCTCCTCATACTTCCTCATCAAAATCCTACTTGATCTACAGGAGTAGGCCAGACAAAAAAGGGTAGTATTGTGTTGCACTTGACTGGCTCTTCTGTTTAGCTTTAGGAACATTCCACAGATGTATTCTTCCAGTTAGTGTAAAGCTTTGTAGATCAACATTTCTGAATGTTTAGAAAGCTAAGACCAGAAAGGCACCTTCACAATACCTAATTCATTAATCCTGCAGGACAGTGTTCCATGTCCCAGTTTCATATTTTAGCAGGAGGAATGAGTGTACACACGGTCCAAAAATACATGGTTGTCTGTTCCCCTAAAATGGAGCAGACACTATGTTGCTACAGAAGATGTGTGTATAAACCTCTGTCTTCTCACCAATACAGACATTATGTATGAGGTGATTAAAACAACTTTTGACCCATACTTGACAGAATAGTTACTTCTGATTTCAGAATTCCAGGAAAGTCATGTTCATAATTGTAGGAGTGAAGAGGAGTAATCCTTTTGTATTCCAACAATGTGTTAGGAATAACAGAATAACACTGTGCATTTGCTACATAGCAGTCAACAGGGATGTAGGCTTTATTTATAGTCAGGACTGCATGGATTGTGTGGATAAAGGTGTTTTCTTTTTGTTTGTTTGTTTTTTTACCAGCAGACTTAACACAAAGCTCTGTCTGGTAAATTCCAATTGATTTTGAGCCTTTTTACACTGACTTTTCTTTATTGTGTTGATAAATTATTTAAAATGAATCAGCATAATCCTGGTATAAATGAAATCAAGAGCAGGCATGCTGGATTTCACCCACTTAATTTATCTACTTTGAAAGGAAATCTACAGTTTTACTGACATAATATGACATGTAGCAAATGATCTGCCTAATGAAATGGAGATTTTTTGAGGAGTGGAAATGTATATATAGAAATTCTTTATTAGACTACAGTAGGCAATAGTAGTGAATTATGATGAAAATATTTTTAGATGTAAATAGAGATTCACTTTAAAGGCTTCCAACACAGTCAGAGCAAGCTTTAAGTACAGTTTCACTATATGTAATCAGTTACTTGGTAACCAGAAGCTAATTTTGGCTGAACTATTTATTAGTGGTCCGACAGCTGTAATCGTGGAGATACTCCCTGGGGAAAGGAGGCAACCTGAAACAAGCTCGGATATGGTTCTGAGAAATGCAAATGGAAGGCAAGGGCAGGATGACCATGACTGGCTCCCAGCTGCTGAACTCCTGTATTTGTAGACTGAATCCTTATACTATAAGCCATCTCTTCCAAACATAGAGTTGAGTAACACACCCAGAATGTGCTTACGGTGGAGGATTTTTCCTCTGCATCACTGCAGTGATGCAACTGTTCAGGCTGAATGCCACTCTCAAAAAACCACATTTGTTCCTTGAACATCTGTCTCCTTTTTCAGGACAGTAAGCACACTGATTGACTTTAAAAATAAAAATAAAAACAAGTTAGAATGTAAAGTTATTTTCCTATAATTATCTCGTTGCTTGTTGCATTTTCCAGGGACAGAGTAGTTTTCCAGGGACAGAGAATTTTTGTTCAGCTCAGAAAACTTACTGGTTGAGAAGGAAATTCACTTTGAAGCATCTGATCATTTGTGGAGGCATGATTGAAAAGCACAAAAATGTTGTTACATAAGAGACTATAATATATACAATATAGTAGAAACTATTTCAATCACTTTGCTTTCCCTGAGATCAACAACGGGGATCTGTCAGGATCTGTACTCTTCAGTATTTTCATAAATGCACTCATTAGTATCATTGCAAAACTTCTTTATAATGCTTAAGTTACAAGTAAAGATGAGAGCTGATAATGAAAAAACTGATGAAGGATTTTACATTACTGAATACCTGAGTGATAGAATGAAAGAATGTACAATGATAGCAATTCAAATTTGATAGATAAAAACTAATAAATTCACGGGCAAAATGAGGGACTGCTGCTATTTTATTTTTTTTTTCTCTCAGGGAGAAGATACAGGGATTCTGCTAATTACTCTCTGAACATATTAACTTTCTTTTTGCAAACAATCCAGACGAGCAGGCCCAAGGTCAGGAATTGTTAGGAAAGAAATTGAAATCAAAATAGGAAGCATATTTATGCTAGTATGAAACTCAACAGAGTGTTCTTGCTGAACAGCATTGCATATTCTTTAAAAAACACTGGAAAAGGTTCAAAAGAAGGGCAGGAAGGAGCAAAGGCTTCAGACTAAGGAGTAACTAAATAATATAAGTGCTTTCAGCCAGACATCTGCAGAAGGAATAGGTGCAAGAAGGTGCTTACTGGCATATAGAAGGTAAATAGAGATCAGCTTTTTGCAGTTTTTTTCAGGAACAAATGTGGAGGTCAGTGAATGAAAGTGCTCAGTGGGATATTTCAACCAAGGAGTGAAGATAGCTCTGATGGGTTTGGCCACAGGATAGAATCACAGAATCGTTAAGTTTGGAAAAAACCTCCAAGATAATCAAGTTCAATCATTAAAACATTACCACCATGCCCACTAACCATGTCCGTTAGTGCCCCATCTTCACATTTCTTGAGCACCTCCAGTAACGGTGACTCCACCACCTCCCTGGGCAGCCCGTTCCAATATTTCAGCACTCTTTCTGGGAAGATTTTGTCCTAGTATGCAGCCTCCACCTCCCCTGGCACAACTGGAGGCAATTGCCTCTCATCCTATCACTGTTACCTGGGAAAAAAGTCCAACCCTCATTTCAATACAACGTCCTTTCAGGTAGTTGTAGAGCTATAAGGTCTCACCTTAGCCTTCTCTATTGTTTAGCAGACTAAACAATCCCAGTTGTCTCAGCTACTCCCCAAAAGACTTGTGCCTCAGACCCTTCACAGCTCCATTGCCTTTCTTTGGACATGCTTCAGGGCCTTGATGTCTTTTTTGTAGCGAAGGGCCCAAAACTGAACACAGTATTTGAGAAGCATCCTCACCAGGGGGGGATGATCACCTTCCTCTTACCACTGTATTTCTGATATAAGCCAGGATGGCATTGGCTTTCTTAGCCACCTGGGCACACTTTTGTTTTGTGTTCAGCTATCTCAAAAAGTGACTGGAAAAACTCAAGAGACTAAAGATCCGTGGAAGTTGAATCCTGAGCCCAAATTTTTGTACTCTTCACTAGACATCTGATTTAAGGTAGTCAGAGGCTGAAAGGCTTAAAGAAGTTTTGGTATGACATTTTATAGCTACTTTTACATTAAATCACTATATTAATTGCTCTAATCACAGATAACTGACAGTGGAAGACACTCAGTTTGATCAGCCTTTGCCAGTGCTTGTGAATGCTTATAACGTCAGTTTGGTTTGGTCTGTTTTATGCATCCTGGCCTGGTTTCCCAAAGTGGGGCATAGGTAATGAAGACAGGAAAGATCAATCAGGAACTATTTCTGGCAACATAATGCCAAGTAATGTTTGATAAACTTATCTCTTTTTTGTCTTTGCAGACTTTGTGGCTTTGAACCATTTTATGATGAAAGAGGAGATCAGTACATATATAAGAGAACCCTGAACTGTGAATATGACTTTGTGTCCCCCTGGTGGGATGACGTATCTCTGAATGCCAAGAATTTAGTAAGTAAAATAAAAATGAGAGTGCAGAATTTTTTGCATTATACCTATTTGGTTACTTGCTCACTTCAGTTATTTCACTGACACTGAAGATATTCTCAATTCCATTTTACTTGTATAAATAGTATCATAAAAATGCTTGCATTGGTGTGTTTGTTAAGTATTTCAGGATGCCTCAAGAGAAAGCCATTGTAGAAATTCAGAGTATTTTTTAATTAGATTTGAAGATTTCATAAGCTAAAGAAAGCATAATTTACTAACTTTTTGTCATCAGAAGTCAGACAAGCAGCAGCCTGCAGCAAAACAATGTGTTTTTTGTACGCAAAGAGTCCAAACTGGTTTCTACCATTTTGCCACAGTAAAGCTCAGAGTTTCATTTTTGAACACTTTGTAACAAGCTTCAGATAAGGATGAAAGCCATGGCTCTCAAAATTCATGCTTTGGGCAGTTCTGGCATGTTTAGTTCCGGTGATTTGCATAGCTTTACCTTTTGTATGGGCTCATGGTGTGCACATGCCACAGAGGCCACTCCCTTGCCTCTGTCTCAGGCACTGTCAGGCTACTGTTTAAAGCTGTTTCTGAGGAAATTTCAGAGAACCTGAAGTAAATCCGCCTTTCACACCTGGGCTTGAAGCAGCAGTATTCTGTGCTGTCATTTGCAATTCTCTTCTTAGAATTTATGTGGGAAGGAAACCTGCATCAATGTACTGCAGTACATTGTGACAGTACTTAGTACTGTCCTTACACTACTTTACTCCATCCTCATCCTTAAAAAAAATAATAAAATAAAATAACCTTTCCAGAACATGCAGAAAACCCCACGCAGTGCAGCTCGTCTGGACACACTTTGCACCCAGCAGTCTGCACCGTCTCCATTTCATACATATGTCTACAGTACTTTCTTCCCAAAAGTTTCCTACTCTTGCATTTGTTGATGTGCAGCTCTCCTGGTAACAACAGCAGAAGCAATGGCATAGATAACATTAGCTTCTGGGAGGGCTACAAAAGAAATACTTACAGAGTACTTTCTATTTCATGTTTACAAAAGGTTATGTAGTGACTGAATGAAGCACTTGATTTTTTACATATCTGGTAGCGATTACATGGTGCAAGTCTGTACATGGAATAAGGTTAACAGTCTACTGTATTTTGTCTTTGTGATGCAGGTTAAAAAGTTAATTGTTTTAGATCCCAAGAAACGCCTCACCGCTCTACAGGCTTTGCAGCATCCATGGGTCACAGGAAAAGCAGCAAATTTTGTACACATGGACAACACACAAAAGAAGCTTCAAGAATTCAATGCCCGGCGTAAACTTAAGGCAAGTCTCTGGACTTAGTCTCTGTTTTGGCTTTGAAAGTGTGCAATAAAATTAGTAGCCTACAGAGGCCTTGTAGACTTTCCAGAGCAATGCCATATAGACATGTTGAAGTTTTTTATATAAAACATCTGATGTAGGTGGAAAAGTCAGAAATTAATTAGTCAATATCTACAGCCAGGCAAATGAAAAACGAGATTTGATTGAAAGCTCTACACAAACAAAACTGCCAAGAATATAAACATCTTTCCCCAAATCATTTCCTTCTTTACTACCTCCCTTCTCTCCACGTGTCTTTCCATCCATCCATCCATTCTTCCATCCATTGGTCTGTCTTGTTTAGTACTGCTTGTTGCATGTTCGGAGTGCTGACAAGAACGAAAAAAATTCTGAGTAGTGTTTTCATGAGATATGCATCCATAAATATGGGAAGTACATAGTCTACCATGTAAGCTTTTGATATGTAAGCCACCTACATTTTCTACATCAATCAGTGCAAAGCAGGATTTTAATTCATAGCATTATAGTAGAGCCAGTATTCTGAGCACCTTATACAAGGTGTTGAGCTGTGATTAACAGGCCCAAACTTTACATTTACAAATATCTGTGAAAGCAATTGTGGAATTATTTATCTGAAATTAGATACTATAAAGCAGGAATGCTTGTAAGACCTGCAGTGAGAATTCTGAGTCATCAGACTGTTCCTTTACTATCTTAATCTACTTATCTACCATGATAGCAGAGAGGAAAAGATGTATTATATGTAAATAATGAATTACAGGTGATTGGGCACCTAACTGACATAACATCAAGAAACTTCCTTTTCCCCTTGTCCTTTCTTCAGTTGTCCAAGATTTGTATCTGCTTAGAAAAGACTTCCAAGATGGCTTTAGCACAGGAATCATTCTCAATGGCTAGAGTGAGGCTACCTTTGAAGCCCTGTGAAATAAGAGTAAAAAGCATCTTGTCTATGAATTTTATAACTCCATACAAAATTAAATACACAGAGAAGTGACCCTTAATTTTCTTTTTATTCATTTTTTATAAGTTTTATTACAGTACTGTGACAAAGAGCAAAGAAAAAACTTTTGTCATTTAGGACACGGGAGATATAATTCACAGTGATATTTTGCGCATGCAGAACTGGTGACATGTGTATTAACACTGTTCCCTTCTAAAAGATTTCTGTAGTCTAAGAGCAGGATTGCTGTGTATTCACCAAAGATGTCATGCAATCTTGTTATATCGAAATGATTCAAGAGCACTGAAGAGAGTCATCAAATTAATTATTTATGAGTGAGCTGTTACATTCTCTGCCCAGAGAGTCTGGGCAGAGATTTTGTGACTCTGCCCAGTCACAAAGAACAACATTCCCTCTCTGTACGCTTGGAATTGATTCTCTACATATTTTTGCACTTTTGATCACCAGCTGCC
The DNA here is from genome assembly GCA_035772895.1 of Perdix hodgsoniae. Taxonomy (NCBI): domain Eukaryota; kingdom Metazoa; phylum Chordata; class Aves; order Galliformes; family Phasianidae; genus Perdix; species Perdix hodgsoniae. The sequence continues at coordinate 2,535,952 of JAPSGF010000061.1, read as the reverse complement.
TAGTTTATTCAGACCGATAAAGTCAACAAATTTATACCTCTGTGCTTAGCAGATATTGCTTTCTATAAGGTTATTTCTTCATTGCTTTTCTGTCAATGACTAAACGATCAAATCTCTAATAACCAATAAGAGTTATCTAGAGTTAGCAGTTATTATAGAGTTGGTCTTTTATACTAACATATTTATATAAAATGAGCCATAAGTATTTAGATAATTAATTCCTACCCATAAAAGTAAGAACAAAGCAGTAAACCAGTTAATAAAGTTTAATTGTTTAATAATGTAAGAAAGACCAGTAGCAGTTTTTCTTTACATGAAGAAACATGGTTACAGAATAACTCAGAATCGTAGAAGCACAGAGTATTCTGAGTGGGAAGGGACCCTCAAGGATCATGGAATCCAGCTGCTGGCTCCATGCAGCACCACCCAACATTGAAAACCCTATGTCTGAGAGTGCTGTCCAAACGTTCCCAGAACTCCGGAGCTTGGGGCTGTGCCCCCTGCCCTGTGCAGCCCATTCCATGCCCACCACCCTCTGATGCAGTCCCTGTCCCTGACCCGCAGCTGCCCCTCCCCTGACACATCTCCATGCCGTTCCCTCGGGCCCTGTTGCTGTCACATAGAGTGAAGCTCAGCGCTGCCCTCCGCTCCATGTAAGGATTTGCAGCCACCATCAGACCTCCCTCCCCTCAACTCCTCTGCTCTGTGCTGAACAAACCAGGGGATCTCTGTAGCTCTTCAAATGTAATGTCCACCATGCCCTTTGCCATCTTTTCCGTTGGATGTAGCATAGTTTTATGTTCTTCTAACCTTGTGACACCAACCTGCACCCAGTGCTGGCGGTGAGGCTGCACAGCACAGAGCAGAGCTGACAGCCCCTTCCTCTCCCGGTGGCAGTGCTGGGCCTGGTGCACCCCAGGGTTGGCCCTTTGGGCTACCAGGGCACACTGCTGGCTCGTGTTCAATTTGCTGTTATCCAAAGCACACAGATCCCTTGTCATAGGCTGCACTCCCACCTATTGTCCTACAGCCTGTACATATAGCTGGGATTGTTCCATCCCACATTCAGAATCTAGCACTTAAATTATTATTTAATTTTAAAGCTTTCAGTGATTATTTGCTTTTTCATAGATTCTGTTGAATTTGTTTCATAAATATCCACATGCCTAGTGAGAGTAAATGATATTAAAATCATCTTGTTTTGTGTGGCCTGTTGTGTTTGTAATCTGTTTTCTGAAATGCTTTCTAATGTGGATCCGTGTGATTTCCCTCTAAGAAGTCTAGACTTCTTGACACCTTCAAAACTGTTGCCACATTTATTGGTGCATTTTGACTTCATATTCTGTACTAGATGACTTCATTGATGCCAACTTTTATATAGTTTGCTTTTTCATTTGCATATTGATTTTTTTTTTTTTCCCCCTTTTTCCTTTTGTATGATTGCATCTCCAAACCATCAACAAACACAATCCTTCTCATTCCTTCATGCATACTCACATCTTTTGTGAGTATGCAAATTGCAGATTGCTGTCCAGGCCAACAATAGCTAGGGCTTGTTTATAGATTAATGTTTCTTCTCCTCATTTCCATATGTCCGTTTTTTTGCAGGCAATAAAAATAAGGGCTAAGATAACTGCCTTAATGTGTGTCCTCATGTTTTGACATTTAATGTGGTATGAGAGCCTGTTCCCCACATTTACTGCTTTATGTGTGTGTGTGATTGTGTATGTAAGTATGTAGCTCACTGCAAAAGTAATGCCTCCTTTTTATTTCCTTGGAAATTACAACAGGTACAATGAATACAGTAATTCTGTTTGATAGAGCAAATTCTCAGCAACAAAACAATATTTTTCAGCAATTCAACAATGCTTACCACCATTAGTATTTTCACCAGCAGTGAACAAGAGTCTTCATGACCACACTCTTCAAACCCTGCACCAGTGGAGGTGACCCACTGTCGGTGTCACCACTGCTGAAGCACAAACCATTGTGCTCACTTCCACTGTTTGGTCTCTGTACATGTTCTGCAAGCGTCAGTGAATGTCAATGGGTGAATTTTTATTTTTATTTTTTTAGTCAAAAAGTTCAATGGTACACCTTTTCATCATCTGCAGTTCCACTTCAAATACCATTTTGTCAGGTTGTCCTTCTGCTGCCATCTGTCACACAGCAGCAAAATGGAACAGAATATGTGTGGGAAGGTTTAGCCTTAACACCACCAACATCTACCTCTGATGTGGTCCAACATAAAAAAAAAAAAGGAGGCATTACTTTCAGACTAGCCCTTGTAAAATATATACTAGAGATATCAACAGAAACATAAAACCAGTGGGATATGTGACTGTGTTTTTGTAAACTAGTGTATCAGTCTGGTTCAGTAGCAGTGGCTGCAGTTTTTAGTGAACTCTCAAGGTGTTTGTCAGAGATTATTGATGAAATTTTACTTTTCCTATATTTCATCCTTGACAATAGTTGCTCTTTAAAGTCCAAATTGCCAAAAGTGACAATATGAATAAGGCATGACTGTGAAGCAAGGGACAGTTATCTCTGGTAAGAAATGTCTTATAAAAGTCTGGTAAAAGGCATCACATTTTTGAGTTGAGTATCCAATTTCAACTTCATACAGTGCACTATTAAACATGCAGGTAATGTACTTCACATCAACTGAAAATGGAATTGCAAACATAAAATGAATCTTTTTTCTTTTTTTTTTTTTTTCAATCTTGAAGTCTGTTCTCAAATTCCTGTAGGAAAACAGAAAGCATGGCAGCACATGCTTTTCTATTCACAAGACAGTGTTCAGCCAATGTATTACAGTGGATAATTTGGGTTAGTGCTGCACTGCACCCTTCTTCTGCCCTCATATCAGCCCCAGTAGTGCAGATTGCACACCACTGTTTGGTTGTTGCGAGCAATGGATGCACACCTGGCCACTTGACAGGGAAGAGTCACCACCAATGGTGGGCCACATTACAAGCTGTGTTGGAATGCATGCAGCCTGCAGGCCACTGCTTAGACATGCCTGGCTTAGTCTGTGTTGTGATGTGGCAGTCAAAGTCGGTGGTTTGTCCAGGTTCCAGGAAGGCCAGGTGGATTACCCCTTTCCTATCCCAAAAGACAGTACACATCACTTTACCCTCTGAAGGCTACATCTTGAATTTCTTCATTAATGGGGAATTCGTATGTCACCATTCCATAGGCTTCTGCTTAGACTCTGGCTCAGTGGTGACACTACGTCTCATCACCGGTAGTGATACAATCCAGAAAGCTGCCACCTTCACCCTTATATAGGAGGCATTACTTTCAGAACGGCTCCCGTATATATGTCTGTATGAAAATATGTGTGTGTATATGTAGATACATGTTTTCATTATGTAATCAATGATAATAAAGTAATACATCAATGATAATAATTATTATGATGGAAAGGAACTTTGTTTTTGCCATCTAACTTCAGTGCAAGAGATCTGACATGGTTTTAAAAATAATGCTGTGTGTGCAGATGAAATAAAATTTATGTTCACGTTGGCCAAATTTGTAACATTATAAAAGCAGCTCTTTTAAACTGCAGTCACATGCTTCAGATAGCCTTCTAAATCTATTGTGGAGGTATCTAGATGAAGTTTTGCTGAAGAACAAGCAGCATGGTATTCCCAGCACCGTGATGCTGTGGCTACTATAGCTGTGCTTCTGTAGCTATAATGCTGGTAGATTATATCCTTTAAGGAATGCTTGTATGATCCTGTCTTTCTCAGGCTGCAGTAAAAGCTGTTGTGGCATCAACTCGTCTTGGCAGCGCCAGCAGTCACAGCGCTCATGACAGCGACAAGCCCAGCTGTAGTGCATCTCCTATCCGTGATGGCAAGCCTGAAGAGAAGTCCGCTCAAGAAGCAGAAGCAGCTTCAGAATAAATGTCTTAAGTCAATGCACTCCGTTATTACAGCTGAGATCTGTCATTTCATACACCAGCTAACTTGTCATTCAGCAGGACAGATTCGTAAGCTTGACCTCTCTGGTTCTGCTTTGGGGTGCCAAATGCACTGCTGGTGATTCTACCTTCAATGCATGTGACTACTTATGAAAATAATAAACTGTTCCATAAGGCATGTCAAGGAAACCGTGTTATTTGCAGTAATGCTGGCAGGCAAAAATATGGGGATGAATAACTACCTACCATGATGCGTATATTTCATATACATCTATACAGTGTTTCTAGATGTTGTTTGAAACAAAAGCTATTTAATTCAGTTTATGGAAGTGTCTTCTTTATGTCATGATTTTCTTTGAACTGCTTCCTTCCACATTCATAATCCTATAGTAGACAAAATGGAAGGAAATACCAAACCAGTGCTTTTAAAAAATGTTGTATGAAATAATGCTTTTTACCTGTAAAATTTAAGAAGTATTTGGGGATTTATATGCAAGAAACATTCCACTATTTCTGGGAAGAAACTGAAATATTAGTTCTACTGGGCATGAAAATGTATGTTCCTCAACCTTCTGTTGAGAATGCCTTACTCTGAATTTTCGTGTTTATATACAACACTTTAATGACAAACAGAATTACTCAGCTTCCTGCTATTTCATTCTCTAGTAAAGCGTTAGCCAAACAAAATGACAGAGAAATGGGGGATTAAAGTAGATTTTTGGAATACTGTTGCATTTATTTGTGACTTTCTAAACTGTGCAGCTAGAAAACATTTTTATAGGGCCTTTGAGGATAATGTGCAATTATACAAGTTTTAAAAGCTTGAAGGAAGCTATTCCACAGTGTAGTGATTTTGCTCTGGGGAACCACTCTGTGAGACAGTTAGTGTTATCTGCCTGCTTCCTAGATAATGTAACATTACAAGTAACCAGTTTCCACTTGTCAGTGCCATTAGTCCAAATTTTCCTGAGAAAAGACCTCTCATGCAAAATGCTCCACAAGCACAGATCATTCATCCACCTAGAGCTCCTGTGTCTGAAGCTACAAGCTGTGTGCATGCAGCAGCTTGCAAAATTAGTATCAGTCTCTTCAGCTGTCTTGATCTTTGTTTGAATGTGATCAGTAGAAATTGAGAAACCACCAAGCATCAGTATTTATGACTGTTTACTTTTCTTTGATATCACTTTGATAGCATGGGGATTTCATGTTATTGTTATATTTCAGAAGTGGCAAAAGGAACCTGATGTACAACGCTGTCATTTGTGTTTATTAAACTTTCTGTACTGGTAGTGACCTACATCCCTTATACACTCAAGTTTCCTCTTTTGTTCAGTTTTTGTTTCAAGGTATGCCTTGCACAGTTTGCCTTCAAAAGCTGCAAAAGTCGCTGATAAAACATTCAGTAACTACATTTCCTGAAGAAGTTGAAATAAAAGTTAGTAGAACATTACGCTTGGCAGATGTGCTACATAAAATGTAATCTAGATTACTATAAGAAGGAATACTTTGCTTGCTCAGTAAAATGAATGCTAATGAACATATTGCTCTGGATATGATTTACCCATTTCTTAAACCCATTGACTTTATGCTAAGTGTGATTGAAATTTGAAATACATGTGTCCGCCTCTTCTGGGTGATACAATTTGAGATGATTCGGCACTGTCAGCTGGAGGAGCGGGTGGGGCAGGGGGTGCTAAAGCGGAGCTGAGGGCTCTGCCGGAGTTCATTGTTCTGACTGTTAGCAGGCCAGCAAGACTCACTCACGGATTTTTCCCTTGGAAGAAAATTCTTTAGGAATAGCCGCTTTGAAGAAGGTAATAGGCACACTCACTTGTCTTGCCTTTTACTATCTTTTTCATCTTCTACAAAGGGGCACCAGAACTAATACATTTCTCAGCCAAAGGTTTCCTCTCTCACAGTGATGGAGGCATCCAAGTTCACTGAGATTTTGGTAACATTTCCTTCTCCAGTGGTGATATTTGCTTCTGATTTGAGGAAGTGGAACCGGTGGCACAGTCACAGCACATATGTGACTGTTTGAGTGGAAATACATTCTTCTGAAACATGGTGTGTCTGAGATCATAAGTAGTATAGTCTTAGCTGAATCTTAAATGTGCTTGTTGTTAAATTATAGCATAGCATATCATAAATAGGAACTAACACAATGCAGCTGGAGGCTGCTCTGTGACAGCGTGTTGTCGGGTGCAGCTCAGCCTTGTGCATAAAGGCGCTGAGGCTTAAAATGTTTTTGCTTGGTTGACTTTCATTATCTTCAGTGTAAAACTCACGGTGTCTGTGCTGGAGGAATTTGTGTCTTACGGTGGATAAAAAACAGGAACACACCCAGAAGAGACTGGAGGCAGGCCAGTTCCACATTTGTAGTTATAAATTAGGTAGAAAATGACTGATGTTCTTCTGTGTTGAAACTCTAACCTTTGATTTTTTAAACATTCAGCACATCATCAGAGTTCTTCTGATACAAAAGAGGGAATATTTCCAACAGTCTGAAGTATTTGAACTTAGCAAAACTTTTCCTCTAGATGTGAATTCTTTAGCCAATTAAACGCTAAAATTTGAAAGCTAGACTGTGAACCCAGCCTCTGCTGAACAGCCAGCGATTTCCTGCCTTTACGCTGGACGGTTTTTTACAAGTTCAGAAAAATTCACTCTGAAACAGTAATAGATTTTGTATCATTTTGAACACTTTGCTTGTGATGTTGCTGATGGCAGATTGCACTGCATCAGCCCAGTGCTTTCTTAGCTGGCATTTGTCCATGGCTTTTTACAAGCATGCTGGAAGATGCAGGCCCACCACAGTCAAACTTCTGAATGCAAAAGACACTAAGAGCAGGAGTTTGATACAACATACTTCAGTCCCTGATGGTGAGCTGGTTGTTGGGTATGTGAAAGGAAATTGACAGACACTGCTGAGAATCTTCTTTGCAAGGATTCATGCCTTGATGGATAGAGTGAAATGCTGTAGAAAGCCATGTGGTACTAGCACAAGGTAAATAGAGTGAAATACTGTAGAAAGCTGTGTGGTACTAGCATAGGGTGAATACAGCAATCAAAAAGGTTTTGGAAGGGTGTTGGGCTGCAGGGAGCAGTCCCAGGCTGGAGGGGTCTGCAGCTCATCTCTTGCTCAGTGAGGGTCTCTCTCCTGCCATTTTGCTGCAGTGAAGCATCCACCTGGAAACAAGGACACCACCATGATTCCTAAGGAAGAGAAATGAAGGTGCTCAGTTGTCAGTGCGCAGCTCAGCAGGCAGATAGCAGTATTTCCTAAGCAGCAAATCCAACAGGGTTCTGGAAAATAAGCACCAATTTCCAAATGTGTGGCAGCAATTTCTCAGCTTCCACGTATGTCCATATCATGCTATTAGCAAAACTCATGCTGTGCAGTTTTTTTAAGAGAAGTGCATGGAAGTATGGGGTTCAGGGCTCTGCAGATCTTCATGTAGTGCCCCACGTTTGCCTGTTTCCAGTCTGACAGATACGCACAAGTCTCAGCATAGTGCTCCAGCTCCTGGTTTGTGAAGGGTTTATATGTTTTTTCTTGGTGAATAACTCTGTTCTCTGTAATTGACTTGTGTATCTGCTGAGGCTCCTAGCATATAGCTTATATAAGGATGGTATTCAAGTAACAAAATTATCTGCACCAGGCAGTGTGAACAGTGGCAGCTAGAGCAGTGGCAACGATACAGCAAAGTCCTAAAGATACCAAAGGTTACCCAAGAGGCAGCCCAGAACTTACTTAAAGCTACTTGACAGTCCAGTAATAGCTCAGAAAATGTCCTTCCCTCCTTTTCAGAATAAATCTAGTTGGAAAATAGAACCACAGTGGGAAAAGGTAATTCTGCTTTTGTATAAAGAAATTTGGTTTCTGCATAATACAGCATTGTATAGAACAGAAATCATAAGCTGTGTTGGAACACAATAAAATAATAAAAATGTGATAAGGAGCTTAGAGGAGAAAGATGTGAATGAAATAATTATGTACTCTGGAATTTAAGGATGTTGATTTCAGAACATGTATAAATTTGTATGGACGAGACTGTAGATTCTCTACATAACCAAAATTGTGCCTTGTGTCTGGGATTTAAAACTTTGGCCAGAATAATTCAGTGAATATTTGTTGGAGTGTCAGTACAAACAGCGTGAATCCTCTAACATGAGGATGTGGCAACGTGCATATATATGATTACAAATGTAGTACACGCAACAAAAACAAAAAACTACATTGGAGGCTCTTCATCCCCACAACTTGGAACACCAAAGAAAAGCACTTTATTGGAAGGCATGTTGTGGGGGTAGGCATAGTACAGAAGCAGAAACTATAAAACAGGGTGCCCCAATTCTGAACTTGTCAATAAAATTATAGATACGTGTATAATTGTAAAAAAGTACACACACACACTTAAATGTATTGAAAGAGAGAGGTAGATTCTGGAAGTCTCTGAGAGCCACAGCTGCTGCGATAACTTTTTGAGCTATCTTCTCCCATTTGCCAGCATTACTCAGCTGGAACTGAAACCTTAGTGTTTCACATTCCTGTACGCATGGATCACATTTGGATGAAATTCAGTGTCAGGGGCATCAAGGTATGAAAGATTAATGGATACAGTGGAACAGCTTTCCCCAGCTCTGGCTCCTTCATACCAAGACTCAGCTGGAAAAGAGCACTGCTGTGCCCTCTTCCCTTAGCATGGCTGCGGACATGGCTGGAGCAGGCTGACAACACCAGCACAGCACTGTGAGGTGGTGAGAACTGCCACAGTGTGTGTGAGCAGGAGATGAGTCCAGCCCTTTACCTGTACACTAGGAAGATGTCTGTTGGCCAAGGAGCTTTAAACATCATGTGTTTTCTCCTATTAAATACTGTAGATGCACTCCCATAGTGGAAAGTAGCAGCTGCTTTTTTTTGTTGTTTGCACTGCAGCGTTATATGATAGTACACAAAGTGAAGCTGTACATTTCTATGTGAAGCTCCAATTCCAATAACAACTGCCAGCACGCACTCAAGGCCAGAGGCGTGATTTTCTCCTGCCTTATGCCCCATCCTGTGTCCTGGCTGCAGCCCAGGAAGGGCTGCTGTTCGCTGGATGGGAGGAGACACACTGCACCTGGCAGGCTCCAGGTGCTCTGAATGACCCGCATCACCTTGGGGCATTGAGGAACTCATGCCTCCTCCTTAGACTGGTTTTGCTCCAAAAGTCTGGGTAGTGCTTGAGTATAAACATATTGCCTGTAGGAGAGCGCTTGGCTGATCTGTTATCTCTAGTTAGTGTCCAGCTGGGTGTGGGTGGGGTATCTCCTTTCCTCCCCATTTCCTAGAATCATGCAGTTTTATGGCACCTTTCCTTTCTCAAGAGCATATAGCTGGGTGACAGAAGTAACACAAAGCTGTGCAACAAATGCCAGAACCAGAAAATAATTCAATGCCTTGTGTTAGTTTTGAACAGAAAAGGAAGGCACACGGGCTGCCGGAAGTGCTTGGGCTGTGCCAGAGTAGGGCATGAAAGGCTCAGAGTGTGGTGAGGGAAGAAGAGTACCGTGCAGGTCCTGCTGCTCAGTACCAGGGGCTGCTACGTCAAACTGTGTCTTCTTTCTGTGGAGTAGATGTGAGTTTAGTCACCCCAAAGAAACACTGGGCTCAGGAACCCTAGAAGATGTCATGTGTGCTATATGTGACCTTAATACCAGCTGATATAATAGTACTCTTACTATTGCAGCATTTACACTTAGAGCACTGGCAGAAGATGCAGCAAAGTCTGTTCATAATATTTGGTCCCTGTTGTCTGGAGCTGTGAACAGTTATCTGCTTTATAATACAACACTGCAATCACTGGAATTAGTCATTGTACCTACATATCTACACATATGGAAAGTCAGTCAAATAGAAAAATGACTGTAGTCCGTATCTCTCTGCTGGGCAGGTCTCAGACGCTGCTCCAAAATGTAATTAGTGTCTATTAGACTTCAGGCAGTTATTCTGGTAATGCAAAAGGCAAGACAAGCCCTCAGGTGTGCTTTATAGCTACAAATGGCATGTGATCTCCAGAGACAATATTCTCCAGTAGCCACTAAGTCATATTCATTTGTCCACAGAACCATGCATAGAGAACTGCTTTATCACTCCAGCCCCTAGTATCATCTCTCTCCTTTTAGAGCTAATGCTGCCAATAATAAAGCTTCAGTGTTAATCTAAGAAATGTAACTAAACTGTGCACAAAGCCAGCCACATCTCTCTGACACTTCAGCCCCTAAGAATGCTGTTCTCATCCCCTTAAAAAAAACAATAGTGCTGAGCACGTCAGCTGTGACAAGGCCATGCAGTTATAATCCTGCACAGCAATTCTCTCACTTCCTCCTAGGCAGGGCAGAGAAGCTCTAGGTTTTGCAAATGTCCGGTGACCAACTTCCCAGTTTTAGCCATATTTAGCTAACAAAACTGGGTATATGAAGAGTGAAGTGCAAAAGTCTGTGGTTGTTGAAGTGCTGTCTGTCTGAGATATTGCTATTAAGGTCTGTCTCCCACTTCTGCATGATGTAACTGAAATTATTTAAATCAATTGGCCTTGTCACAGCAGTAAAGGCAATCATGGGATGATGTCTTAGCGGATTAATACAGTGTACAAACCACACGACTGTCCAAATATCATCTCAAAGAATCACAGAATGGCCCGGGTTGGAAGGGATCTCAAGGGTCATGAATCTTCAGTCCCCCTGCCATAGGCAGGGCCACCAACCTCCCCATTTAATGCTAGACCAGGTTGCCTAGGGACATCATCCAATCTTACTAAAGAGGTTTTATAATAATGTGAGAAATTGTAAGTCCCACACCTGCTGGAACCAGAGTATCTAGGAAAAACAAAAAAACAAAACTCGTAATGTTATTTTGTTACTTACAAATGCTAACTTTACATAAACCAGTACTACAATCACCACAATTCCCTAAGCCCTGACAAACGATAAACTCCTGCAACAGGAACACCAGAGGATTTTTCTACAGTGCACATCAAATAGAGTTCTAGAGCTCCTCCTCAGCTTTCTCTGAACAACAAAGATGGAGCAAAGTGTCTCTAAGCCCATTTTCCAGGGTCTCAGGTTCCCTTGTTTCTATCCCTTTTTCAGCCCTCGCAATCAGCCGTGCTTATGAAAGTTGAGCAAATAAATCATTTAGGTGGAAAATTCTCACCAATGACCCCACTGTTCATTTATTAGAAACCAAAGCTGTTCTGTTTATATTATTAATGCATCTCCCAGTCCTTTCCTTGGCTTGCTACGGATGTGTCTTCCTCAGAGCTGTGTTTTTACTCCAAAAGCCAGCAATAGTTTTTAATGTGAGCAACTTTGCTGAGAAACATTCATGAAACGAAGCAGAATGGACAGTATGCATATTCATTTTTAGAGAATACCTATCTCTGTAGTGCTGTCCTCCCAGGAACTGGCCTGGGTAACAACAGGGCATGGGGAACAGCAGGGCCCAGTGAACCTGAAGAGTACTGCAGGAGGTCCCAGGTGGGCACTGCCACCATACTGCCCTCACTGCAGAGGTGGGCACCTCGATGGCTGTGCTCAGATCTCCATCAGCCTAGCTGCAAGATGACGGTGACTGCAAACCATAAGAGCTTTTACTGAGAGTAATTCCTAACAAGAGCTTGCTGCTGTGAGCAAACCCCAACTTGGTGCCATTACGCACAACAGGAACCATTTCCTTATTCACACTATACACTCCTCACGAGAAGTCACACTGGTGCTCCTGATTAAAGAGCAGAAATTTCATTTAATGTTCCAAAGTAGACTTTTGGGGACTTTTTTCTTTCACTCCCTCTCTCTCTCTCCGTCTCTCTTTTGGCAAAAGAAACAGTGTTAGGAGACCTATGCCAGTGAGAAAGTGAATTCTGAAGTGATTAGGAGAAAGACGGGAACGGGGAGATCGTGAACTCTAGTCCTTAGGACTAAGATAAATAAGACAGTCTTTATGAATAGCAAGTGTGGCTGCGTCAGCCTGGGCGTAGGAGCAGATGGAAGAAAGAGACTTCCTTACCGGGAGGAAGAAATGCATTAGTCCCACAGTGCTGTGCTGGAATGTCCTTGCAAGTTTAGGAGGCGCTGAACCAAATGCAGTTGTCTGCTACAGACCCCTGCAGAGGGGCTCTTAGTCAAGTCATTCATCAGCTTAAGCTGTTCTTTTCCTGAGGGGACGGAGTATGTGAAGGTCTAGTGCCTGGCTTGGCCTGCTTGGCTCCTGGTAGCTCCTGTCTCTGAGGCTGGGTGTGGGAAGCTTTGAGCTCATGCTAATTCAGGCTGCACAGGTAGGTGATGTGCTGCTAAAACATACAGGCTAAGAATGCTACTGACTTGTCACACTGAGTACTTTTATATATAAGACTGTTGCAGAAGTTCATTGGTTTCAGAGCAGTGGTGTCTGGATTCCTAAGAATAATATTGGAAAGTGTCATCTAGGTGTTGACTTTCTCAAATTAGCTCCAAGTCCTGAGTACCTGACTCCTGCTTTTACTACTTTATGTCTAATACACCTGTACTATCAACACTGCTTGTACTATCTAAGGCGTAAGTGACTGAACAGAAATTCATGGATTGTTTGTTTGATGGTGCACATTTACTTCACACTAAGCTTGTTTGTGTAGTAACTTTCTGATACTCTGTAAATGAACCAGAGAGAACCTGGACAATTTTGTTGTATAAGCATGTTGTATTTGGGACTAATACACCTGCTTATGTGCTTGTATGGAAATGCCAATATGACATGACAATGTGCTTGTGTGATGGGAAGTCTGCTCTTAATAAGTGACTTGCATGACTGATCTGTTGCTAAATAAACCAGTTCATCTAGAAATGTCTACATCTTTTATTTGCTGACAGCTAAGGCCCAGCTAAGCAGGGGATGGTAGGCATCGTTATAGTAAGATGAAATTATGTGTGTTGTCTGTTCCTAGCACAGCTGTGAATTAATTCCAACTTGGAGTAACATTTCAACTTCCTCAAAAGCTTACCAGTTGGATAAAAAGATAAGTCTGTTAGTGGAGGTGGAATACAGAAAAGGAGGACTGGAAGGACATTTGGAAGGTCTCTCCCTGTGCCTTAGGAAGGACTTTGTGAGATAGATACCCATCTGTTCTGAAAGACCTCCAGCAATGAAACGCTTCCTTGTGCAGTCTAACAAACCGTTTTTCCATTTTTATTTCCAGAAAGTATTTTTAAAAGTTCTGTGTCACTTTATTGCAGTTAACAGCCTGCCCACCACAGAGATCTTTTTTTCTGCAACTATTTCTTATGACCTGAATGTTATCAAAATGTTGTTCTGTTAAGCGTTCTCTCAGCAAGTCTTTCCCCACAGGTTGTGTGTCCCTGTCTTTGACTGCTCTTGAATTTTTCTTCCTCTAATTAGTTACTTTCTGTCTATATAGTCAAAAGCCACAGCTGCAAGTGATATGTGAGTGTAGGCCTTGCAAGAATGAACTGCTGGAAGGATTACTTTCTGTTTCTCTGCTCTGCTTCCTCAGCTGTTTTTCCTCAGAAGCATTCTCTCCTGTCTCTTTGCTTTGGGTCACAACTGTCAGCTCCTCTCCTGCGGAACAGATGCTTGGCCACTTTCTTGTCCTGGTGCAGCTTTTTTTAAATGCTCACCTTTAACTCCTTTGAGACAAGGAGGTGATGGAGTTCCTGATGGCAGTGCCCACCGAGGCTCCTTGCTTAATTCTGTATGCATAAGAGATACTGGTTTGTAGGGACATGCTTCAAGCTGCACTGAATAGTCAAGCTCTGATTTCTTCTTTCTCCAAATTGTGTGAAGCTCAAAATTCTGTTGGGATATAAGGGAGTTGGGGTAGGATTGCAAAGTACTGCCAAACGCTTCTCCCCGTGCTTAAATGTTCCATCACCCGTTGCTTTCAACATGTTTTTTAACAACCCATTGTATCATTCAATTTTACCAGATGATAAGGCATATGATAAATCCATCCAATGCCATGATCTTTGGCCCAAGTATTTACAAGAGAATTTTTGAAATGAGTCCCATTATCTGACTCAATTTTTTTCTGGAGTTCCATGTTGCCATAGGACTTGTTTCTCAAAACCTAATATGGTGTTTTAGATGGTAGCATGGAGTACTGCATACGTTTCAAGCCACCCAGTGTTGCCTCCACCATGGTAAGCACACCACACAAGATCATGGCAAGGTGATAAAATCAACCTGCCACACCTCCCCATATTTATACTTTTGCCATTGCCCTTTCCCCCAGAAAGGTTTCATCCTCTTGGTTTGTTTAATTATGGCACATGTGTCACAGTCATGAATAACCTGTGCAATAGCATCCACAGTTAATTCCACCCCTCAGCCTCTAGCCCAATTATATGTGGTAGCCCAAGGTCTCATGGGCCCACCAAGCTAGAAGTAGTTCACTCTTGTGTTGCCAAAGTCTTGGGTTCCGCAACCCAAATAGGTTTACCCTTGCACTGCCAGTTGTTTTGCTCCCTTTGCTATAACCACTCCCATAAGGCATTTGCCACCATCCATGAGTCAGTGTAAAGATAAAGCATCGGCCACCTCTCCTATTCAGCAACATCTAAGGCCGGATGGACAGCCTTTACTTCTGCAAACTGACTCAATTGTTCTTTTCCTTCTGTGGCCTCTGCAACTCCACATGTGGGGCTCCACACAGCAGATTTACATCTCTGATGTTTCCCCTCAATACCACACGATCCATCTGTGAACAGGGCATACTTCTTTCCATTTTCTGGTAGTTCATTGTATGGTGAGACCTCTTTAGTTTCCAAGATTTCTTCTGGTTGTGATGTTCCAAACTTTTTACATTCAGGCCAGTCCATGATCACCCTTCGAACATCCAGTTTAGCACTGGCAGTCAAGGTCCCAAAAGGAGCTGCATCTCAGTACCGACTACTTCAGAAGCAGCCGAACCCCCTCATATGTGGCTAAGATCTCCTTTTCAGTTGGAGTGTAGCCCTCTTCCAACCCCTTATATGCTCTACTCCCAGAATCCCAAGGGTTGGCCTCGTGTCTCTCCTGAGGCTCTTTGCCACAAACTCCAAGTGGGACCTTTCTCTCCAGTAGCAGCGTAGAGGATGTTCTTTACATCCTGTCCTGTCCACACTGGCCCTACGGCCATAGCTTGGGCCATCTCCTATTTAATTTGCTCAAAAATGTGCTTCTGCTCAGGACCCCATGCAAAATTATACTTCTTCTGTGATGTCTGATAGAGGGGGCATACAATAAGGCTACAGTTTGGAATGCGCATTCTCCAAAAGCCCACTACAGCCAGAAAAGATTCTCTCTCTTATTAGTGGGCGGAGAGATGGCAGTGATTTTGTTGATGACATCTATTGGAATGTGACCACATCTATCGTCCCACTTTATACCTAGAAACTGAATTTTGTGGGCTGGTCCTTCCATTTTGCTTCACTTAATAGCAAAACCAGCATGCATAAGAATTTGGATTATTCATTCTCCTCTCTTGAAAACTTCTGCTGTATTGCCCCACACAGTTATATCATCAATGTACTGCAGGTGCTCAGGAGCACTGCCCTGTTCCAATGCAGTTTGGATCAACCTGTGGCAAATGGTTGGGCTGTGTTTCCACCCCAGGGGCAAACGGTTCCTCCAGGTGAAAGTAAACTGTGGCCTACATTCTGTGACCAAAGGAATGGAAAAGAAGGCATTCATTAGCAATGTCAGTGGTGACATACCACTTGGCTGCTTTTGACTCCAGTTTGTACTGGAGTTCTAACATGTCCAGCACTGCAGCACTCAGTGGGGGTGTGACTTCGTTCAGGACACGGTAGTCTACCATCAGCCTCCATTCTCCACTGGCTTTACACACCAGCCATATGGGGCTGTTAAAAGGTGAATGAGTTTTGTTTATCACTCCCTGACTCTCTAGTCGATGAATCAAATTATGAATGGGGAGCAAACAATCTCTGTTGGTGCGGTACTGCTGTCTGTGCACCATTTTTGTAGCAATCGGTACCTGCTGCTCTTCCACTCACACCAACCCCACAATACACGGATCTTCTGATAGGCCAAGGGTGTCTGAAGCACAGCTCATAGTGCTGCCATCCTTGCCTTGCTCCATCACGGTGGACTCTTCCCACTGCATGGCCTGGCCCAGTCCTGGGCACAACCGTCACTGAGCACCAACTGAAAATCGATGCACTATTAGCTTCATCTGGGCTGAAACTGGGACACAAAGAGGGCACAATGCAGTGCCAACTCTATCTATGGCAAATAACTGTATACACTGTGATATCTGGGCTAAACACAGTCCTGTGAGCAGAGAAAATATACAGCTGTGCTTTCTCTATTGATAAAGGAATTTGAGACAAAGTTTCAAAATAGCCCAAAAAAAAATCACCTTTTTTTTTATTTGCAACCTTATTTTCAGTTACATAAACACATTACCTGCAAATTTTCTAATGGAGTGTATGAAGGTGCAATCCAAAATGTGATCAAGTCTCTTTATTAGACTTCTGTAAGACCTCTCTTACCACAGAGAAATACCCCTCACTCCACCATCACACCTGATTCATGTCATCACTTTTGTCGGTTCACACATTTGTAAGCAACTACTGTCATAGATGAAGTACAGGAAGAGTAAAATTTCATCAAAAACCTCTGATGAGCACCTTGCGAGCTCATGAAGGATTGCAACCTCTGCCACTGAACCACAGTGATGTATCAGTTTTACAAAAGCAAGGTCACATATTCCACTGTTGTTGTCAACCTCTTTTTTAATGTTTTAATAATAATCACATTAAAAGTAAATTTTGTTGCTTATATATATTAACTATATTTTGAGGGCTCCTCTGAAAGCTGTGCCTCCTATTTTATTATGCTGGCCCACATCAGAAGCAGATGTTGGCGGTATGGTAGTAGAGGCTGAACCTCCCCACCAATATTCCGTTCATTTTTGATACTGTGTGACAGATGGCAGCAGAGAGGCAGCCTGACAAGATGGCATCTGACATGGAAGTGCAGATGAAACAAATAAGTGGAATTGAATTCCTCCATTCAGAAAAAATAGCACCCACTGGCATTCATCAATGCCTGCTGAACATTTATGGAAATGAAACACTGAAAGTGAGCACACTGATGCTGTGTATTTCAGCAGCAATGGCAGTGGATCCCCTCCCCTAGTGCAGACTGTTATGTGTGCTGCTTGAGACTCTTCTTGTTCATTGCTGACAAAAATGCATAGCTAATAGTGACATAGCTAGTTGAAAAAGAGTGTTTTGTAGATGGAAATTTGCTCTACTAGTGCTATCACGCTCTGTATTGGTTATAGGTTCCATTTAAACAAACAAGAGGCATTATTTGCACATGAACTTTATAGATGCAGCCCTAGACAATGGAGTCTTCACTCAATGCAGCACAGGCAAGCTGAAAGGTACAGGCATTTCTTCATTTGTTTAAGTTCTAATTAAACACACATCAAAATAAATGTTCTATCACGTAACCCTATACTGCCCATCTACATGCCTTCTGCAAGATGTTAAATACAACTATGTTTAGGTTGAACCTAATGTTAGTTACCTTTTAACACATTTAAGAAATAGTTTTATTAACCACCAAAATTAAGAAAAAAAAGTTCTTCCACCACAACTGGAGTCATTACAAAATGTTTAGAATATAAGCTGTGAGAGAATACTATCAGTGTATTTTCCAAGAGATTTTAATTTAGCAGATATTCAAGTCTGATTTGTGCATCTTCCCAGGCTGAATCATGACTTTAAATAAAGATACATGTTTCTGCTTTTAAATATATGGAGATTGATAGATTTCTTAGAGACAGCTGAAAATGAGATACATCATTAGACGTCACTCCCCCAAAGTAGCTGAATACTACACTACCTGCACAGGTATTGAAAAAGCCATGCCACGAGTCTGGTAGCATTCATGTCTTAATTTATTTTGTAATTGCGTTCAAAATATGAACAACAAATATCTTAAGCATTTAACACAGTCTTTCAAAGCACTGATGAGCCAGACTAGTTTCATTTTCTAAACACAGGCGTAACTCGATTGGGTTCAAAAGAACTACTGCTACTTTTCCAGCAATGGACCTGTAAAATGAATAACTGGCTCACACTATCAAAACAGTGCTAGTTGTTTATGATCATTGGAGGAATACACCGTTTTTACATTCTGATCCATTGAAAACATAGCAAGATAATCAAATTTAAGATTAGGGATTGTGCTTTTCCCAGAGTGTTTGGCTGAGGTACTACTCCACCTCTCACCAGTGTGGAGGAGCACCTCGGGCTGCATCAACGGTGCACTTACCTCAACATCTGTTTACTGCACAAACAAAAAATAAGCAGCACAGATACAAAGAAAGTTCAATGCTGGAGGCTTTAGATAACAAATAAAAGCTAAACATAATGATTGTGTTATCTTTAGCCATCTTTCCCATCCACACATACAGGACATAGTTAAAATGACAGATTTAAAAGAAACAAATATATTGCCTAAACCCCTGAATAGTTTTTTGTTTTCTTTTGTTTTTTTTAAATTACTAGCCATATAAAAATAATGTCGATGTGTCTATATACATGCTATTTCCCTGGCAAAAACTGACACCTATCTGCCATTTATTCTTGTGTACCTCATTCAGAAGTGATTTCAGGTGACAGTCTTGCTGAAACACTGAGTTCAAGTACTGTAGGCAGCATGTGGCCCTTCCCAACAACAGAAACACTGGCAAGCCTCACAAAGTTGCGTAAATTCTGTTGCTGTACTGATGACAGCAAAGTATACAAGGTAATGTACTTTGCCTTCCACTATCTCGTAACAAGCACAGTATGTAGTCCTGCATTTCCCCTCAAATCCCTTCCTACTTTGTACTGTCTTGCTCCTTCCAGACTGTTCATTGACTTAGGAGGAAAGCAATGCCATGGGAGGGAAAATAAATTCTTCTGACTTGATTGGTTCTTGATACTGACTTTCCTGGTTCTGAATGTACTCTGGTTAAAGAACAGCTCTGCCTCAATACCTCACACTCCTCTCAATGCCTAGCTATACGAAAAGGAAGTAATTTTTTCTTCAAATACAATACTCTGTGAAACCAGTCACCTTTCCTACAGTTTTGTGTTACTCCATAGCTCAACTGCATTCAGTGATCAGTGAAGAGGTATCAGCAACACATCACTTAAGTAGCATCATAAGCACACTGTCCATCATGCATTCTTAAACTAGAAAATTTTTAGAAGCAAGAGAATATCCAAAATAAACCCTTAAGGTTTGCTGTTACCTTCCATGTATTCTGCTCATCTGAAAACTGTAGAACTGTATTATGCTGATATAAAAAGATCTGGCTCTGGTCTCTGCCTCCTGTAGTCTCTGTTGTTATTCACTTGAATGGTCAAACTCAATGTCAGAAACAATAGACTACATCTAGTAAAACACAAAAAGCCAATTTACTTGGTGTTTAAAGAACAAATTATAATGCATCATAATGCAAAGTAAAAGGCCCACTCGGCTTTCAGGTATTTGTCCTCATTCACTACATCTTTCCATCCTTCAGCCTCATACTGAAAACAACTCTGCTGATAAAAAAGAAATATGCACAGAAAAATGTATATTAAAAAACATCATCAAATCATCATTAAATAACATCATCAAATATTAAAATATTCCAAGAAAATATTCAATTTTCTTACAAGTCTTCTTTCTTTGTCTGCTCTGTGCTTCATCAGCCTATCTTCAACTGAAAGCTTAAAAGGCCATTTCACTTCATACAAGTAAGGCTGGATAACTCTGTAGAGATGCAAGAGTCCTTAAACTGGGTATGTGAACAGGGACCTTGTGATTTCTTCTACAGCATCTAGTACTCTGCAAACATCATCCTCAAGTCTACAAGCATCTCATGTCCCTCTTGACCTGCTTCTCCAGCAGTGAAGTGCCTCTGTAGGTTTAAACTGAGCTCTCTGTGAAGACATCAAATACTATATATCTGTATCACAACCCCTCAATTAATACCTGAAGCCTTAAAAAAAAAAAAAACAATGAATATGCAGATTAATGACTATGTAGCCTATGTAATTGGGAAGAACAAATAAAGTACACCATACACAAATTGCTCTGTAATCATGTCAGCATTCATGCCACACAAGTATTGCTAGGGGGTAATTACTTGCTTCTACACCAGTATCAACAGAAAACAGCACACTCTAGCATCCAGGGAAAAGTAATTACTCAGTATGATTGGTGGTAAAAGAGCACCCTCTGAACTTCCAGGCTGTGAGGGAAACAAAGACGACAGGAAAGACAGGAAGACTAAACAAGGAGTTTAAAAGGAACAGAAGAATACACAAAACCCAACAGAGAAGTGAATTCTTTGTCTGTTAACACAACAAAGGCTGTTTCATGTCATCATTTTTAAGCATTTTAAACAGTGCTGTATACCTTAACACATGAAGCAAATTTGAAGAACTCTTATTACTTGGTGTCTTTTTTTCTACTTCTCTGCTCAAGCAATGAGAAAGAAAAGTCCTTACTATTCAGAGTTCAGCTACAGTGGCTAATGTCCAAAGAGCCAATATTCCAGAGGAACATCTTCCATGTGAATGCATTTTTCTTAGAGTCCACTACCAAAACTGTATTGTACTACTAACTGTATTAATTGTACTACTGGCCCCAAAGCACTAAGGCTACAAGGTACCTTCCCAAACTACAACAGAGCTACACTTGCACTGCTAAAGCACAGGGAAAATTACAATCTCAACTGAGAAATGGATGTATACCAACACTGAATGCTCAGTGTCAGGTTTTAAAGAGCTCTAAGGACCTAGCAGCACAAACAGTAGGCTTTCCAAAGTCCCAACACCTATCAGCATCACTAGGTGGTTAAATATACTTAAAAATATGACCCTCCACCTTCCTCTGATTCTGAGCAACTCTACAGCTTGTATTTTTGACATTCTGTCAGACATATTTTAAGATGCTTAGTTCACTTATAGCAAATTTCAACAGAAAAGTCTACTGTGCTGTTCCGTCATGTTCATAGTCTGCGCTGCTCTGGTTAAACCAAAGCCTATACCTAAGTAACTTAGTGATACTATCTGTAGTTTTAGTAACTATTTCTATTTAGAAATGCCAAGTACTACAGAGGAACCATTGCAGGTTTGCTTTTTAAACAACTACATGTGTGATTAAAAGTCCACTAAAAACTATGGAAAGACACCTCATGACTTACGTAAGCTTTGGATCAGCTGTAAGGGCATTTCTTTATCAACACACTGAGACTGTTACATACAACAGTTAACAATCTGCAGTTACAACATTAAAGAAATGCCAATAATGAATACTTGGTTTGCTAACATGAGCAAATAGCTTTCTTATGAATAGTATTGTTTAACAGCATGGCTATGGACCATCTCAGTGATAAAGCAAAGCAAATTTTTAACACAGAAATTAAAGACGCACCAGTACTACGTAACTATATAATTTACAATATAAATTATAAACTTAATGTAAATATATATATATATATATATATATTTTATGTATAAAAAAATTGCATCTCCTATGAGCTGCTGTCTGTACAGCAACGTGCACCCACAAAATCCTGAGGACTCCACTCTCTGTACTGGTGTTGAGAACCAAGTTTCTGATCCACTTTTCAAGTTTACATTCACGTTTTCTGTTTTCCACCTAAGGAAGTAAGGGGTGTATAGATTCAGAGTACTCACACAGCTGCAGTGTGTTGAGCAGGAAACAAGATCTTGTGCTGTGAAATAGGAATGTATTCTAAGTATGGCATCAAAGTTGTCTGGATCCCTCTACAGGAAGGTTCAGGAATCATTCAGGAACAACGTTATTCACCTTTGAATTCAGTAGTTAACCTATGTTAAGCTAATCAATATAATTTGATTGCAACAAATGCACGGGCTTCTAAGTCACTTTTGTCTACGATTTCAGTGCCTTTTTTAGGTCAGAGTAGAAATTGGCCAGGGTACTAGCCATGGCAGTGTCTACTGCAGACTGAGGTAGCATCCCTCGCAGTTCAGTCTGAATATAGCCCGTTAAAAGGCTGTGGCTAGGATAGTCCTTAAGAGGGACGCAGAACCAGCCACATGGGTGATTGAATCCACGGACAAAATTAGGTCTCGCCTCTCCATAGTTAAGGCTTATACCTGTCATGGAAAACAAAGAAAAAAGGGAAAATGAATTTGAGACAAATTAAAAAGATAAAGATTCAGTGTATTTCACAGCAACTCCTTTTTCTGCTTGGAGAATTTAGAAGAACTGCCAGAAACACTTTTATGTTTTGGGGTACTTTCATGCCTGAAAGCTGTCTGCTGTCCGTTGAAACTCATTCACAGACAAGCAGAGCTTACAAGCATAAATCAACATTAAAAGACATTCCTTCCACTAACTAACAAGCTTCTTACTGTACTCATTTTGATGTATGAGCCACACAACAGGCCACACAACTTGCCTTAACTATCCCACAGTCAACATAAATGACTCTTGGCACACAGAGATGGCTCATGGGTAATGCAGTAACTTGTATACTTTTTCAAGTCTGCAGAACTTCTAAACACCTCTGAAATACTTGTTGGAGATCATCTTATAGCATTTTTGAATGTTTACTGCAAAATCATTATTAACTCAAATCATATCTTAAGCCAAGCAGGCATTGTTAAGAATTAAGCAGAGTGGAGCAGTGCCTTACCACATGATAGAAGCCCATCTTCATAGCTTGTAGTGTAAGAAAAATCAACAAACTCCCTTGGTGCTATGATGTTCCAGAGCTGTCCAGCAGTGGTGTAGCGCATCACACAGCAGTTCTTGTTAAGTGAGAGTAAGAGAAAGAAAACAAAAGCATCACAGTATAATAAATGACACTGTATTCATACTTGTCAGCAGCTAGCCTTTTCCACAGAGATGGCAGCTTCTATCAACTACATGCTCTCCAGACAACTTCAGTGAGGTATGAAAGAAGGTGCTGCTTTCAGTCTGAAAGTTTCAGTCTGAAGTTCGTCAGGACTTGCCATCTGCAGCTGCAGAGACTGAGAACATATGGCACCTTAAACCTGACTACTGACTAAAAACTACAGAACTGTAGTCACACCCGGAAATTAAAAACCATGTATGTTTTATATGGCTTTCCCACCACCTAGGAGGTCCAAAAGGACCATGAATGAATTGCAAGACCACTCTCAGCAGCCAGAAAGCCTCATGCAGGGTTACCTGCAGCATGTATATACACTATCCATGCAGATAAATAAGCATGAAAGAAAACAGGCAGAAAAACATTAACACTTATTGGAACAACTGCTCTTCTGTAATGTTAGATTCACACGAGAGTCTACATGCACTTCTATCAAGAATCAGCAAGTCTTCACCTCTTCAAACATTTCTACGATGTCCATTGTAGTCATTAAGCTGTCCCAGTCAAGCCTGTAAGGTCCAGGACGAATATGATCCACTATTCTGTTAGTAACATCTTCCACCACTCCTTGAGCTTTGTACCTAGAGAAATATAAGTTGATAAGTAAAAGAGAGAAATTTTTATTAAGTATTCCATTAATCCACAACAGCATATTTAATATAACATCTTGGTATCTGGAACTTTATAGTCAGTGGATAATTGCATTAGAAAGTAGTACAGGAAAGATCTGAGCATGCATCTGGTTTTTTTATGCAATATATATTATTATGAGAATAATACCTTTACGCTATAATTTATATTTCTTAAATTGCAAATCATAAGAATTGTCATGTTTCCTCCAAAATGTTCTTCTGCAAGAGGGGAGCAAGGGAGTCCACCAAGGAAAAGTAAAACTAACAACAACAAAAAAAATGAAAGCAGAATACAATGGAAAAAATAGTTTTCATAAAGTAGAAGTAACGGTAGTAGAATTAAGATGAAGATAAACTACATTCTGCTTTGTAGCCTACTACAGTGCCAAATAATTTGGTGTAAGCCTGCAGAATGTTCATTTGTTGTATTTTAAGTAGACAACAGATGTTTTGGTTACCTGAGTTACAGAGCTACAAGCTCCTGAGGGGGTGGAATTGATTACAGTCATTATTTTCAAAACACTTCTTACCCAATGAGCAGCTCTTTTCAATAGTAGGTAACTCGTGTCACAACTCACTGATTTATTTACTTGCGCAGCTCACCATTTTTTGCTCATAGTTACCTGGATGAGTCCAACCTCAGCTGTTTTTTTCTTTGGAGGACCATATTAAAAGGTCACTGCCTTCTAGTTTTGCATTTGGAAAGTTCTTCAAAGTGTGCTTTCTTAATCATGTATACACAACCCTGCAGTCACTCACATATTGCAGCCACTCCCATGTTGGCAGTCGTTCAAGTTATGCAACCTGGTGTTGACAGTGTGCTGGTGGCTCTACACAGGGTCAGTAGACACCTTGTACCCAGTACCATCAACCCTTAACAAATTTACCAGAACAGAATACCTAGTGTTTGAAAAGAATCTCAAGGACTGATACACTCTATCTTTTCACAGCACTTTCCATTTCTTCAGATTGATGTTTTCTACTAAATACTTCTACCTGCAGATAACTACAAAACCAGTGACAAACTCACAGGAAGGCTCAGTGTGTCATACACCTCTCCCACAACTTGATATTTAGTTCTCCCACTTGATATTTAGTTCTATCAGTTTCGTAGTCAATAAGAGTGTCCAAACACTGTCTCTTGCAATGCTGCAAACCTACCAAACCTGTATGTGATTGCAGGGTTTGCAGACCGCCTTTTTAAAATGCCTGGGCAATTCCCATTGTGCACATCAGCCAGCGGGAGCTTTGTGGTGTGCTCCATAGTTTTGATTGTTCATTATTCTAGACAGCAAACAAGCACGAAGCATCAAAATTTAACACTAAAAAGAAACAGTATAGGTCTTTACAAGACAACAAGGCACAGCAGATGATTTACTTAGCTCCTCCTGCAGAAAATCTGTAATTTGTTCACAGCCATCGTTCCTAAACTACAAAGTATATTTTGGGAATCTTAAAAATTCAACCTCTTGGCAAGCATACTTACAGGTATCCGCTGAATTCTTCTGATGGTTTACGCCACACCACTGCATCTTTCTGGAA
The DNA here is from genome assembly GCA_035772895.1 of Perdix hodgsoniae. NCBI lineage: Eukaryota > Metazoa > Chordata > Aves > Galliformes > Phasianidae > Perdix > Perdix hodgsoniae. The sequence continues at coordinate 2,510,915 of JAPSGF010000061.1, read as the reverse complement.
GAAAATTAAAGATATTATGTTAATAGTCATTTACAAACCCTTCTAAGATGTTCACAAAATGCCTCAATTTGTCCAGAATGCCAACTGTATCCTGGTCTGCTTCAAAAGAGGGGCGGCCAGCAGTACCAGGAGGGTGACTGTCCTCCTCTGGTCTGTCCTCATGAGGCCTTATGTGGAGTACAGCATCCAGCTATTGACCCAAAATGGATACAGAGGAGAGCCTTGAAGACCTTTGGAAAGCTCGACCATCTCTTCTATGAAGACAGGATGATGGAGGTGGGCTTACTCATCCTGGAGGAAGGAGGCTCTGGGAAGGCTTCATTTCAGCCTTCCAGTACTTATAGGACGCTGGGGAGTGACTCTGTCAGAGACCATATTAATGGGACAAAAGATGAAGACCTCAAACTAAAAGTTGGGAGATTGAGATTAGATGCCAGCAGGAAATTCTTTCTTCAGAGAGTGGTGAGGTGCTATCATGGGCTGCCCAGAGAAGCTGTGGATGCCCCACCCCTGGAGGTGTTCAGGCGTGGCTGGAGGGGGCTCTGGGCAGTGGGGAACTAGGTGATTTTTAAGGTCCCTTCCAACCCAAACCATTCTGTGTTTGTGAGAGGCTTAGGTGCTCTGTTCCTTCTTTTCAAAACACTGAATTTGTTAATTTAGTAAATAATCAACTCATATTTGGAACACTTCGCCTCTTACCAATGCTAACAAGGAAAAAATAAAACATAAGAACAACCAAAAGTGTTCTTATAAAAGGGAAAAGACAAAAATGGATGGTATTAAGCCTATCAAATAAATAACCGAGATGTCGGAGTACAACAGCTACATCTACATGACCTACACCCGCTAGCGGACACGGGAGGGGCCGCAGCACCACTCACAGTTTTCCTGGCGATCCGCCACTCGCTGTCGGCGATGCCGTGGTAGCGGAGCAGAGTGTTCTGCAGCCTGGTAGCCAGGGGCGCGGGGTCCGGCAGCAGGTCCATCGGCGCTCTTCCTGTGCGAACACACGGCCCCACACGTTGCCACCGGGCCCCTCACCGCCCGGACCCGCGGGCTCTGCGCCTGCCCTCTACGCGCCCCCACCAGCCGTCCCCCGCACTCAGCTCGGCGCAGTGCCAGCCCCGACCCTGCCGCCCCGTCCCGCCGCCACCCCTGCCCCGCACACCCGCGGCTGCCGCCACGGTCCGCACCTCGCTCCCTCCCAACTCCGGCGGGCGGCCCGGCGTCTCCGTTCCGCGGCCCAATCGGCCGATGCCGGCAGCCAATGAGAACGCAGTCGGCTTCCTGCGCGGCCAATGGCGACGCTGCCCGCCTCGTCAGAGAATGCGGTTCGGGGTGGGGAAGGAAAGGGAACAGGGTGCGTGACCGGCTCGGCCCCTGCCCACCGCGCCCGTCAGCTCGTATCGCGATGTGCCGCCGGGGCTCCAGCACCAGCTGGAGGCTGCAGGGCGGCTTCCCGTTGGCTGCCGCGGGGCAGGCACGTGCTTTGATTGGGCGGAAGAGAGACGTATTCCGTCAGGCTCCTGCCAGTCAGCGCGTTGTCAGGGTGGTGCCTCGGGGCCGCCGGCTGCTCGCGTGCGTGCGGGTGGGGTTGTGCTTCCTTGAGCTGATGCTTGGTTTGATATGAGCGTGCCTGCCTGGTATTGTCAACCTTCGGGTGAAGGAATGGCACGCTTTCATTGGGAAACGGCGGTTTTTGAATAAAACCGAATTAGTGGAAGTGTGTCACCTTGTCACGGATTAGCCATTCTGTGTAGGGGCTCGGCACATCGGAGTGCTTTGGTTGGCCGGGGTCCGTGGGCACTGCTGGATCACAGAATCACAGGAGATCACAAGTGGGATGGGACCGCAATGATCATTAAATCCTGCCCCTGGATCCATGCAGCACCATGCAACATTCAAACACTATGTCTGACTGTTGTGTCCAAACAAACAGAACTCCAGCACAGGGGCAGTACCCACCGCCCTGCGCAGTCCGTCCCACACCCATTGCCCCCTGGTGCAGACCCTGTCCCTGACCCCCACCCGCCCCTCCCCTGACGCAGCTCCATGCCGTTCCCTCGGGCCCTGTCGCTGTCACACAGAGCAGAGCTCAGCGCTGCCCTCCGCTCTTTGTGAGGAGCTGCAGCCGCCATCAGGCCTCCCCTCAGCTCCTCTGCTCTGGGTGAACAAACCAGGGGACCTCAGCCACTCCTTACAGGTCTTCCCATCCAGGCCCTTCACAACAGAAGATTTGTTTCTTGCTGAAAACATGCACAGATTCTATCCAGGCACTAAACGTCACAAGCCAAATCCAATTCACCCGCAGTCTGTTTTAGGAGGCTCTCTTTAATCCAGAGTGGACAAAAAGGTGTTTTTTTTTTTTTTTTTTCCACAGGAATGTTCAGAAGCATGAAGAAAACAAAAGTTAGTTTTGCTGTTAGACAAGCACATCAACCAGTGGAGCTGTTCCTCATAGCCAGACAGCTTATAATTTCTGCAGTGCCTCAATAAGCCTCAACAAAAGACTTTTGTGGAAAACCTCCAATATTCTTCACATCTGACTTTCAGACAGTTATTTTAATTCTTCTTTGTGTATATCAAGTAAATGTACATTGTGCTGCTACTCTGCTATCAGACAGTGATGGAAAGGAAATGTTTAGTTTTTTGTTTTGTTTTGTTTTTGTGCAGGCTCATATGTAATGAAAGTAACATTAACATTTCATTTTTATTTGCCTAAAATCAGTATTAAATTATCTGTCTCAATCATTCCTTGTAAATGCAAAAGGCTTAGAGTGGCTTCTTTGCAATCATATGCATACAGATGCAACTTTCCAGGTAGGCAAAAATATAACTAAATGACTTCTTTCTTTTACTGATGTAGCCCTGATAGCGTTTGGCTGTATTCTAATGGGAGAGAGAGTCTGCAATTCATCTCATTTCTCACATACTCACAGAAGAAATAATTATATAAGAAATAAGACTGTGTGAAGACTGTCACTGAGTCAAGCTAGATGTGAGTCAAAGGGGAGTTTGTGGAAACCAGAATGACCAATCATCTCTATGGTTGTTAGACAGGATGCATTTCTGTTAGGTCAAAAATCACTAGATTTCTGGCCTGTGCAGTTGTAAATTGCAAAGCCATGAGGTTGGGAAGTGACAATGGGTGCTGGTCTGGATCATAGTTTAGGCTGAATAATGTTTAAAAAATAAAACAACAAAACAATCTCTTCACAAAATAGAAATTCTAGCTTTAAAAAAAAAAAAAAAAGTGTTTGTGGTTAAGCCACAAGATGGCAGAAAAGCAAAATTAGTATTTTTTTTGCTGAGGCAGCTGCACTTGGAAACTGTCTGAAAACAGATATGATGGAAAAATTGACTGATTTTTCTTATGAAAATGTTCCTAAAGCCTTAATAATTTATGAGATATGTTAGGTATTACTTTAATTAGCATGGTCTGTAACTTGTGCTAAACCATAGTATTGTACCTTTCCTTTACCTGCTGTTTGTTGTTTTGCTAGAGACAGCAGGTAAACAAGCTAGGCTTGATGGTTTCCTTTTTGGATTCTACTGAAATCTGGTGTGCATGAAAATGAGACACAGAATAAAGTCTCTTTGTACCTGGAAGAAGAACCATGATTTCTCCTGAGTGATGGTTAATCCTCAATTTATATATTTTATTAGTGTGTACTATCTGTGCCTTTAGAAAAAAATCAATATTCACATTATTCTCAAAGTTGACTGCAAAAGAAGTTGGGCTTTGCAAAACCAGTCAAATGCTGATGAGGTTCAAAAAGTATCTGACTTGGAAGAATAAAAGATAGAAGTTGTACAGCGCCCTGGGAAACCTGATCTAGTGCCTGATTTACTTGTTGGCAATCCTTCCCACATCAAAGTTTGGTCAGAGCTGATCTTGAAGTTCTTTCTAACCCTAGTCATTCTGTAATTCTATGGTAAGTGTTTTAAAATATTTTTTTTTCTTTATCTGCTTTTATCATGTGATATTAAGAAACTGTGATAGTCTTTTCCACAAGTGGATTTCAAATGAAATGGCTATGTTTCTTTCTAGTTCTTTCTGTGCAATGTAAACAGATTGTTTTTTATCCCATCTTCATTTTCAAAACCTCATCAGAGTGATGTTAGTAGAAATTATATACAGTAACAGTGTATAGCTTTAGCATCAGTAATAGTTGTATAGAATCTTGAATCATTTAAACTGAAGACGACTGTCAAGATCACCATGTCCCTTTGTGCTATGTCCACATATTTCTTGATTATCTCCAGAGATGAGGACTTCACCATATCCCTTGGCAGCCCCTTCCAATGTATGACCACCCTTTTAGTGAAGAAGTTCTTCCTAATACCCAATCTAAACTCTCCCTGTACTGTTTGAGGTTGTTTCTGTCGTTTGTCACCTGAGAAAGGAGACCCCCTGCTCACTGCAATCTCCTGTAGGTGATTGTAGAGAGTGATGAGATCTCCCCACTGTATCCTCTAAACAGCCCCGTTTCTTCACCAATTCTCTTGTTTTCCAGTCCCTCCACTGGCTTTGTTGCTCTTCTCTGCATATGCTAGAATAGCTCAATATCCTTGTACAGAGGGGCCCAAAACTGAATACAGTGCTAGAAGTGTGGTCTTACCAATACCGCACACAGACAGTCATTTCTCTAGTCCTGCTGACTGCACCATTTCTGATGCAAGCCAGAATGCCCTTAGTCTTCTTGGCCACCTTGGGTGCACTGCTGGCTCACATTCAGATATGTAGCTCGCAGACAGATGGAATCAATCACTTGGATATGTCCTGTTCTACAAATCCTCCATAATACTGCATAGTGCTGACTGTAATCCAGAGAACAGAACCTGGCACAGGAGTTATTAATGTTCAGGAATTCTTGAACATTCTTCCAAGGCAGTAAAGTGAGTAAAAGATGCAAATCCATGTTTTTAATCTCTCTTGCCTTCAATGGTTTCTTGATACATTCACCACTCCATCTCACTTGTTGTGATGGCGAGTCTTCTAATCTCTAAATAATCTGAAATGCCAGAGAGCTTTCTGATTCTGATCTTTCACCTATGAAATTGGTATAAGAAGTATTTATTATTTCCAAAATGTGTGGAACATATTTTGGTCAGGTGTTAATGACAATGTCAAGTGATTTCTTTAGTTTTGTCTGATATTTTATTACCTTTCCTTTCTGGTCCTAATCTTTTCATTTGTTGCCGCCATCTGTTTGCCTTCTATCAGGAACACATCTTATAACTAGGGAAGATGATTTTGATGATATGGCAGTGGCAAAGCCTTTCCAGAAGTGCACTGTTCTGCAGGTGCAATAGCTTTGTCTTGGCCATGAATCAAAATCACAGATAGCATATTGAAGAACTTTTTTGCACACAGGAAATTAATAGTAGTTTGTGGGTTTTCAGACCAGTTAAGTCATCATGGTCAATCTGTGCATACTTAGTTCTCTTGTCAGTAGAAGAAGAAAAGCATAACTGGAAAAATAATCATCACATTTTGTTAGCTCATATTTTGAACTACAGCACACTGGTTTGTGATTTTTTGTTATTGAAATGTTGCTTCACAGTAAGTGTAAAAGCTTTAAAGTAAACAGTAAAGTTAAAAGCTTTATCTAAAGCAGTTGATACTGTAAAGCAGTCTCTTTATTTAAAGCACTCATTTCATTGCCTTTTCTGTGAATTGTCCATGATTGTTGTGAAGTGTGTGAGTGCCATCAGCAAGGCTTATCGGCTACAGTGGTGCCTGATAATTTGTTATCTAGTCATGTTGAGGAATTCCTAATTTGGTGTAGATAGAAGCTTGTTAGTGAGTAACAGAAGTAAATTCTTTGTGTGAATCTGAAAATCCATCAGGACTAATGCAAGTTATCCTTGAAATGAGAGGCATGTTAGTCAGATTGCAGTCAGGAAATACAATTCAGGTTCAGAAGAACAAAACTCATATTTCAGAGAAATATGAAAACAAAAATAGAAAGTTGAGATGACATTTTTGGAAGGGCAGATGTTGAACCAAAGCAAGGATTCTGCACTGAAATAGTAAGATGATTTGATGTTAGATTTTGCCTAGGAGAACTTACAGCAACAGTTAACATTGCTTCTGTATAAGGCTAATTCTTCTAGAAATGTGTCATTCTGAAAGTTTCCAGTAATGTACCTACTCTGGGAATGTGTTACAATAAAAGCTTCTTGCAACTGTCTGTCATTTTCCAACAGTAACAAGTAAATACCATATTCATTTTCTCTGCTTCTCTTTTAATTATTTTATTTATTACATCCCTTGGCAATACTGCAGGCTTTCACATTCTTTTCCAGCAGACGTGCCATGAAAACCCTCTGTTCTGATGTTAGCAGAACTGGAAGCTTTGTTCATGCTACATTTACTTCAAAATGCTACTTTACTACAAAAAAAATGTTTGTATTTTTTAAAAGTCAGTTTGAATATGCTAATTTTCAGATGTGTTTACCATTGTAACTATATACAGGACTAACATCATCATGGATCTTATATAAACGTATATTTATGGTCATGGTTTCTGTCAAGAAAAACATGAATTCTTGTGACCCTTGTGATTTCCAAGCTAAATACTTATTTTCAGTCATTTCTTTCTGTACAGTAAATGCTTTGAAATATATAACTGTCTTACCTTTCCTTCCCACAAATGGAATAGTAGCTGGAATGTTTTCCCTTGACTTTTTAGTCATAACTTCTGTCTTTGTCTTATTCAGTCTTTTATTTTTCTTCTTTAAACAGACACTCCCTACATCATACTTTTCCTTTGAAAACTAACCATTTTATCTTATTTGTACAATGGGAACAGCAATATAGTACAACCAGGTTAAGTATATACAGCTTTAAGATCTTAAAGCACATTTGATAACTCTTCATTTAAGAAGATATATTTATCTATGAATGTCTAAGCTGCTTTCTTTGAGAAACTCATTAGCAGTTGAAAATCAACATTTTTGAGTAACAAATTGAACGTGTTGTGATTGTTTTAACACACGTTTCATCTTAATCAGCTAATGATACGGACATAATACATGCCTCAGTTTCCTCAATCAGTTCAAAACAGAGTTTACATAATGGATTTTATTTTCTTCCTAGTTTTAATTTACGTATGTATTATTGGAAGTATTAAGTAAGCTAATAGAGCAACATAGTTTCGTTCTAGAATTCTTGACGAGTACAAAAAAACCCAACTATTTTTCAGATAAGATAACAGCAGGAAAATAAACCTGATTATTTTGAAAGCCTTCTTACCTTTGGTACAAGCTTGTAGAATAGACCAAATAATGTAGACTCTTCTGAATCGGGGAGGTGTGGCTTTTCTTTTCAGATGATTATTATTTAAATATATCTTGGGACTCAATATTTGAGGAGAACAATAGCATGGGGGAGGAAATTCAGAATATATTCTGAACCTTATTGGAGACAATTATTTTTTTCTAAGTACTAGGAGAGTCCTTGAGGCAGTCCCAGATGAGATAAAAATGATTAGTAGAACATTTTTTGGAAATGGTTCATTTAAAGGAGGAAGACTATCTCATGGGGATTGTGAAAGATCAATGGGATTGTGAAAGATCACTTCAAGGAAGGAGAAAAACAATCTAAAAAAATCGCTCACTGATTACAGAATTCTTTTAAGATACAAGGGAGGATATATGAAGAAAGTCTGAAAATAAATCAAATTTAAATGGAAGCAAACCCAAAGCTATTACTCAAGGAAACAAGATTTGGGGAGTATAGTTCAGTTGATTAAAAAAGATCCAGTTCCACAATAACAAAAGCAGTATGAGGGAGGTTGGAAAGAGTGTGTGTACAGCCTAGTAGTCACAAAACCTTAAGTGAGTTCAATCACATTGATTTCCTTTGTGCATAGCAAGGCATAGATTGAATAAAGCTCTACAGAGAGTTGAAGAAATTTTAATAAATTTGAAGGATGCTATGACACATAATTTTATGCAATACTTCATAAATAAGAGACTGAAATTTTGTCAAGAGAACAATATTCTTCAAAGGAAAAGTATTTTAAAATGCAAGATATATTAGAAGGCCAAATTGGTCTCCGCTTTCCCTAAGAGATCTGTGAAATTAACCGTGTTAAAGGGAATTTTCCATAATTAATCCCTCTGCTGTTCTTATGACAGAAAAATGTTGGATCTATAGTCCAGAGAGACCTAGTGTTTTGTGTTTTATTCTGATTTGATTTTTCTTATAGCAAGAAGTAAGAGAATCCATTGACTTGGAATAAACTACACATGTGACATGTGGGTACATATATTTTAATAGTAAAACTTTCCATTGCCCCAGTGGTTCAGTAACAAATACCTTACCAACTTCATCTTTATGCACTGAACTTGTCTACTCAAGTTTCGGTATGTACACATTTTATACATCGAAGTGCTTCACACTCTTACTCATGTTCTTTCTTTGAATATTCTGCTTTCTATATTTGAAAAAAAATATTGGACATTTTATGCACTCACTAATGCCTGGTGCAGCTTTTGTGTGATGTTAAATAGTTTAAAATAACAGCCATGTCTTAAATCATCTATGACTATAGCTGTGAAGTGATTGCTAAGTAGATTGTCATGACCTTAAGAGTACATTAGGAGCACATATGAGTAGTAGAAAAGCTCAGAGTTGTAAAACAAGCAAGAAAATAAAATATATTTCTCAAAAATCAGCAGCAAAAATATTTTCTGCTTGAATTGAAAGACTAGCCTTAGAAATCTTAGAAGTCCTAGAAAGCCATTTCAAAGGATATTGTATTTTTATGCATTTTTTAATTTTGTAAGCAGGTAGGTGAAAATTAATCAACGAACAGCATGGCAAATGCCTCTGCTGAAGTGTGACTGCATTCTTGTTTTGTTTTCTGTAGGTATGGTTTTTGAGTTCTGGAAAGTCCTACCAGTGGCTTTTTGTCTGATTTTTATCAGAGTACTATTCAAAACTTTATACTCTTCTGTCTCAACTTGCACATATCTCTGGTCTCATCACTCAGATTTGGATAGCTGTCAGTTTCTTCACTCACTTCCCTTTCCCTTAATTTGGTCACATAACAGATTTTTGTTCTTGTCAAATTGTTTAGTATCTGGCATACACTGACATTGTCATGGAGGGAACCAGTCAAGTGTCTTTGACAAACATTCACACTGCTAGCCCTTCCACATACATAGGAGAGCTGTGTTTACATTACCTCAGCTCATATTCTGAAAACCAGATAATTTGGACTCAAAGAGACCCTAGGTCACTGGCTGTTGAAGTTAGACTTTGTGATAAGTGCTTCTTTGCTTGTGCTCACAAAGGAGAAAATGGAGTAAGTGACAGGTGGAAGATCCCAGTAATACCCTGCTCTGGCTGCTACCAGACTCATAAGAGGAGCCATCAGCCTCATCCAAGGCCCATTTCCATATGCCCAGAGAAGCACAGGTACCCAAAGACAGGTGAGAACCCAAACTGAGATCTCAGAGGAGAAGACACCTCGTCCAGGCCCCTCCCAGAGTGTCTTTGCTGGAGAACCAGAGATCTACATTCTCACTGGTAGATAGCTGTCCTGCTCAGACTGAGAGCGGAGCGGGATGAAGTTGTATGTGCTGACTGTTGACGTGAGTGCACTGTGCCTCTGTTCAGCACTGTGGTTGGCTGTGTATGTATACAGATGTGGTGCATCTATGTGCCTGCTAGCAGCATTTGTTCAGTCTTGCTGTTGGCCTAGAACTGTGATTCTCTGATGCTCGCAATGCCTGATCTTCTTCACCAGTTCCTTGGTTATCGCACAGGATTGCACTGCACTAATCTACCCTGTTCTCTCTTGATGAGGTTCAAAATGCCTCTGGGTGTGACATGAAGCAGAGAAGCAGGATTTGTTAGTGCACATGAACACTTCTCCCTAAAGTGATTCTGGAAATACATTGCCAAGAAGTCCTCAGGCATCCTCCAAGCATTCCATTCAGTCTCACCAAGGCAGTCTAGCTGCTTGACGCTGTCAGTATTCAAAGAATTCAGCCTTATAGCAATGGCCAGAACTATCATGTAATTCTAGACTTCTGCATTTATAGGCAACTATATCCAACAGCTCACTTCAGAAGTGATTAAACTTCCTCATCACATTTAATTAAAAGATTTGCTTATGAATAAGCCTGTTGCTTAACCATACCGATCTATTCAGTAGGCTGAAAGTGGTGTAGACATTGCTAACATCAAGTAGTTAAATAGTTGAAGAAACTAACTGGAAATTGCAATGTGAAGTCAAATTCGAAATAAGTCACCAAAAGAGCCATTCCAACAAATGTTTCATTTTTGTGGGGGCTGGTAGACTTTGTTAGTATGTTTCAATAGTGTTTTTATTTGGTTTCTGCGAGATAACAATTTATAGTAACGGTAAATTAATGTGAGAAGTGAAGAATGCGGGTAAACTACAGGAATTGTGTGTGTGTGTGTGTGTGTGTGTGTGTTTGTAATCTGGGTCTGGAATACTCAAATAATGTCTGGAGTACAGCTACTATCCAAATAACTTCAAAGTTAATGCCTTGAAAGAAACCATCTGCCTTAATCTTCTAGGAGATGGAATTGGATGGAGTAAACTGTATGATGTGCAAATATTTAGCTATTTGGGCTTGACCAGAACTACATGATACATTACTTTTATAAAGTGTTCCTCAGCTATATGGAAAAATCCTACAAGCTTTTTGTAATTTCTGTTACTCTCTGAACTAAAATTATGTTCTCAAAGGATTTTCCTGTCCATTTTCTAGAATCCCAACATTCATTTTTGTGAAAGTGATTTTTGAAAATTGGGAAATCCTGATGATGTGTTTTCAGTTTCTTTGACTAGTGTTTATTCTGTTGCTGGGTTTTTACACCTGCGTACAGAAGAGTAGATACTAACAGGTACAAGCCTTGCTAATTAATACCCTGTTGATACAAGATATGTGAAATTTATCTGATTTGAGAATGTATTTCTTGTGGTGAACCTACATATTCCTCAAAAATAAAGTAGTATTGTTGGTTGCCTTGATGAAACAATAACCTGTTTGTATTGTGTAACTGATGCCTTCATCAGCACATGCATTTACCTTTTTCAGACAATAGAAATGTTTTCTCTGTGGGTTACTGCCAGTCTCTATGAAGTGTAAGTGAAGTGTGTTTATAAATACTTCTACTCAGATAATAGTATTTATACAGCAGTCATCACTGTACTAGAAGCCTTCCTCTGACTGGTGTTTAATTCTGTTGTATTGAAAGTGCATATAACAGGTTAAGCTTGTGACACCCCTCAAATGATTTTCAAACATATGGAATGGATTCTCTTGGATTTGTTCCTGCAATCATAGCAGGTCTTGTAAATTGTAGTATTTTTCTTTGAGTTTTAGCTGTTTAATTTTCAATGGCTTTGGATATTTGCATCTCATAAAGACAGCTCAAGCAGTCTCCAATTAGGGGAACACTTGATTCTAGCAGACAGTGGCTGGCAACATGGCCAGTGAGAATTAAGTTCCTTTCAGAGAAATGGAAGGGGATGTAGAACTAAGAGCTATCCAGCTCCTCTGTCCCACACTACCTAGCTGGCTAGTAATAAAAGTCCACAATAAAAGTATGTGACAATATGGTAAGTGGATTTTTAATCTTTTTTTTTTTTTTCCTGTATTGCCATTACCCACATCTTCAGCTCATTCAGCCATATTTTGTTTCTGTATTTTGCTCTGTTCTCTTGTTGTTTTTTTTTTGTTGTTGTTGTTGTTTTGTTTGTTTGTTTTCTTGTCTGCTTCCTGATGAAAAAAAAGATTATTTTACTAAGCGATCATATGCAATACTTCCGAAAGTCTGCTTTATAGGAGTTACCAAAGGACAGGTTCCAGGATATTTGAGGGATTGAGTTCAACTCAGTAAAGCTCTGCATCCATATACATCTTTTACATACAGCTAGTCACAATCATAGGAACATAAGCTTATGAACAATATGTGCAGCTTTTGTGACAGAATCTAAAAGAGGAGAGCAGGAGACATCAAACAAAATGCGGTCTCACCTCCTGCTCAAATTCATATGAGTAATTCTCTTTAGAAAAGAGAAAAGGCAGATTATTCACACCTCATGAAAGTATGTCATTTACGGCACAGCAATCTTAAATCACTGAAGCATTATACTTTTATAAAACATTTAGAATAATATTTTAAAATTCAAAATTATTTTCATAATATAAAGAACTGTAAGGTACATAAAAATACTTCTTGCAATGAATAAAGACTGCTGCCTACAGAAACATATAACAACAAGGTGACATATGAATTTTCTCACATATACTTTCCCAGCCATTGACCAATCTGAAGACAGATATGCCTTTCACAAACTAAAAAAAAGTTATATATTTTTACTCTATAATTTTGCCTAGTCACTTTACAAACCTGTGTAAAATACTACTATCCAAAACATGTCCATATGCTATGTGGAAACCACCTCCTTGGGTTGGTTTTGCATCTGTTTTCTGTCAGTTTTCTTTGGTGCCCTTTCTAGCACTTGAAGTGGAACACACAGTTAACAGTCAATTCTTATTCATTGCCTCCATGACATTTGGATAGTACTGACTTTTGTTATATACCTTACTCCGTTGGCTTTTTTTTTTCCAAATTGAAGAGTTCTCATTCAGAAATCTTCACTGAAGAGTCTTCACTTAAAAATTTCTTATTCAGAACTAATTCTACAATTTTTTATCTTTTTTTTTTTTCTCTTTCACCTTTCTCCTAATTTTTTTTAGTTCTCCTGTGTCCTTTCAGTCTAATCTACATAAGAAATGCTAGTACGTCTATATGGGCAAAAGTTTATCTCCTTTGGAAAGGGTATCCAGAGATTATTTAAAGATAATGTCTGCCAGATAAATGCATCACGTTCCTTGCCACCTGCTTCAAATGTTTTAGCATTTGTACCTTAGGTGAAACCAGGCTAATATGGATATGAATTTGCAAGTAATAGATCTGGATAGATCACTAACTGTTTGATAGAGGTCAGCATTTGCTTGTTGGCCAATTCTATTCTGCCAGGAGCACCTCTGAGACGTCTCCAGGAACAGGGATTTTGCCTCTGCGACATTAGTTGTTTGAATGGCTTTGTTCCTTAGTTTATTCTCTGTGATTTAAGGATGTTTTTGATGTTGTTGTTGTTTTCCTTTCCTGACAAATGTTTTCTCACTACATCATTACTCATAGACCACGATGAATCTCCACTAGTAATTATGCCCCTAAATGTTTTATTCAATTTTCCATTCTATAACTTGAAAACATGACAGATGGTGTTTTCTTTGCCTAAAGTGGAGGAGTTGTTTGTACTGGCATAGAGTAAATGGTATTTCCTTACTTCTCAATGATTTCATGTAGTTTTGAAGAAGAACAGAGAGAAAAAGGCTGGAGTTCAAGGAGACTGAAATCTTCGGGAACAGGATTCCTAATTCAGGAGAGAGACTCCTTTCATTTTATGTAGTCCATGTATTTTAATTCATCATTCTTGAACTTGCTTATACATTACTATGCTCTCATAAGGAATTTATGTTTTAATGGCACAGTATGTTTAATGACACAGTATTACTGACCTTAGAAATGTTATTTATTCTTCAGTTTGAAACAACAATTTTTTTTTCATCAGTGACTATTCAGCCTTTGTTTTTATTGAGCATTTAGTTATCACTTCATACAGGGTTTGACAATAAATAATAGGTGATGCTTTGAAACAAGTCTTTCTGATTATTCGGGACATCCTTTTCTGTCTTCCAAATTAATTCTGGAAGACTTTCCCTGTTTCACCGAAAAACTGCACTTTTTCCAGAATTGCAAATGCCCTGACATATCACCCTTCACCTCAGGTGGAGGATAAGAATATAAACAAGTTAGTCCTTGCAAGCACTGGGATTTACAGATAATTGTTCCTGAACTTACACAAATCAGAATATCCATATACACTTTAAATATAAGAAGTAACTGCTTTTTTCTTCCATAGATGCAAATTTACCATGACTGCGAAACATAAGATCTTCACCTATTGCATTAGTGCCTTCAGTAAGACTTCTGTATGACTTGAAGATTCACTTGTCTCGGGTTTTGGGAGATGCTTTTTCTTCATGTTGCTGGAACACCAGTCTGTAGATGGCAGTAGAAAGTTCTGATTCATGAATCATGATTTAGGCTGACACTGAATGAATGGCTGTTATAAAAACATCACCATTACTGTGCCTGGTACAGCTAAACATACAGTCAGCATGGACAGTCCTTGCTTCTGTCTGAATGTGGTTAAGGGGCCACTGCTTCATGGTAGTTCAAAACTTCTGAGTCTATAGACAGAACTTTGCTTTCTTTCAACAGTAGCCATTAAACTCCTCAAGGCTCCCTTATGAGAACTATAAGTAAGAGTTTGTGATTAACATTAACTCTATATTTTTGAAACACTGGAATTTTAATGACAGTACACAGGATGATAGAAGGAGGAGATTAACTAAGTAATCTTCTTATTCAAATAATCTATTTATCTTGCAAAAAGTTAACTTTATTCCAGCGCATCTACCACCTCTTTTTAAATAGGCTTTCAAAAAGAGCATGTCAGTAGTTGAGTGCTTTTAGAATCCCAGTGGCACAGGAAATGCATATTCTGATCCATTTAAGGGTGGTAAATACATCTACAAAGTTGAGGTTGTCATTTCACTTGCTAAGAATGGGAAATTTTTTATGAAATCTGCTTTCCGAGAAACGTGTTAAGAGCCGCTAAAAATCTTACCAATATACTTCTACCTTGAATTTATTTGTGTTTAAATTGCTTTCAGTTTTTTTCTATTTCATTGTGAGCATGATAGGCAGAATTGGTTGTTAAGTTGCTATATACTTAATGTTTCTCCCTAACCTAAGCATTTACTGTTTCATAAATTGAACTCCTTGAATGTGAAGAGGCCCTCATTGTAGGTCTAGAGAGCACTTAGCTCATCCTGGTTCTGCCTAATGGGTTTCAAAAGCACTTACAATCATTGGGTAGCATTGTCATGTCTTCATTTTCTAACACTAATGATCTGCACCCACTTATCTACTGTGTTTGCATAACTGGTTCAACTAGAAATAACACTTGAACATTTAGGTTTCTCCATATGAGATAATCTCAGTGAAGATTGATCTTCTGAATTGAGTTCTAATGCACCATTAAAACATGCTCCTCAGGAGGGCAGTGTTGAATTTCTAGTTTTCATGGTTAGTCAGTTTTGTGTGTTTGTGTACTTGTGCACATGTATGTACATTCATATCCTAAATGCTATTTTTGTCTCTTTCAGACACTTTGAATATGTCTCCTTTTCAACTGTTTAAATTTCTTCACTTTTAAAGGAAAGGCAAATTATATTTTTGTTTGTCTTTCTTTGTAGGGTATTTTGATCTGCATATATATCTGTAGGCTTGGATTCAGTGGGTGTGAGTTATGTAGGTAGTCTTAGTAAACACTTGAACTTTACAAAGTTGCTCCAAAGTAAAATTGCCAATCTCATGGATGTATCCTGATCTAAAAAAAAAAAAAGTCTTACAATACTGAAAAAGTACCAGTATGTTGATCAGTAGTTGATACATAATTTTCATTTTTGATGGGAAGATCTTTAGGGAAGCTTATGGAGAAGGGTGTCAGTGGGGCACTTATGTACTTTTTGTCAACTTGTCTTATTTTTTGATGGTCAAATTACTTACTGCTTTCAAGTGATGTTATTACAACTTCTTGGCTAGTTGTTTTTGTAACTTACTTACATTTGGCCATGATTTTCCACAGTAATTGAAAGATTAATAATCAGGAGGAGGATGTAATAAATTACTAGAAAGCAGCAGGTGGAACTAACACGACGTGGCAACAGTATCCAAACCTACTATTTAAAGGCTTTTACACGCCTACAGTAGGTGTTCATGGCAGTTGAATGTCTCCACAGCATTTGTAGCTGTACCAAAGATGACAGCAATACAGATTTGTTAATGCCAACAGGATAGAAGATTTGGCAGTCAAAGACATATAATCGTAGAATGGCTTGCATTTGAAGTCATAGGCTTTCATTCATGGAGATTGGATAGAGCACGTTAGGTGGCCCA
The DNA here is from genome assembly GCA_035772895.1 of Perdix hodgsoniae. NCBI lineage: Eukaryota > Metazoa > Chordata > Aves > Galliformes > Phasianidae > Perdix > Perdix hodgsoniae. The sequence goes on along the minus strand of JAPSGF010000061.1, from coordinate 2,494,822 downwards.
TGCAGAAGTCTTTGATGTTGACACTAATGCTGATAACAGCTTCAAGTAGATTAGTGCTAATAAAGCTTTTCCTACTCTTGGTAGGAAGCACACTTCTGATTAAACTGTGGTCATATGCAGTGCATTTTTATGTGTAAATATATGTGTGACCCCTGGTGTCACTTTTAAGAACTCTATCACCTGGTTTTCAGAAATAATGTTGTGATAACTAGAGAATCAAAAAATGCTAACTGGGTTTCTGAGCATCTTGGTTTCTAGTCTTCTGCAGCAAGTCTTCAGGTGTTTGTTTGTTGGGGTTTTTTTTGTTTGTTTTTAAGATGTTATTTCTGGTGAAGTAAAGATATCCAAGGAAATATTTCTCTAAGCAACTTCGGTACAAGAAACACCAAAGGCACTGGAGCCCTGCAGTACAGTTACAGTGGGTATCTAATCCACTTAATGCTGGACATGCCTTATATTCTGTTTTTGTTTTGACAGGGGTTCATAGACTTGCTCAGGTTGGAAAAGACCTTCACGATCACCACGTCCAACGATCACCACGTCCAACCAACTAGGAACTTGGACTTCAGGACAGTGATACCACCCACTTCATTGTGTTCTTTCCACAGAGAACCAGAAAAACTGCTCAGGATCCAAGCTAACTTAGATGGTGATGGCAGTACCTCCACCAGAATACTGACCAAATTTCCAGGCCACACATCTTTTTGTGAGAGCATTTTCTGCCTTCAAGTTTGGCTCCTCTGAAAACGAAGTTCAGAAAAAAAAAAGACTGATGTAAAATTTGTACTGTTTCTCTAATTATGGTGTTTCAGTGAGTATAGGCACAAGGAGGAGTAAATCTGGTATTTTTTTTTTCCTATCTGTTCCAAAGACTATTCTCTCTTTCTAGTCAATAAGCAAATAAATAAAAATAAAAGCCCACATTTGCTGAGAGCTGGATCTGGAATGTCATTTCTGGGCAACCTGTGCCTGTAGTCCATCACCTGCACAGTACTGAGTATTTTCTGAGGTTCAAAAGGACCCTTCTGTGTTCTCATCTGCTCACTGTTTCTTGTTCTAGCACTGGACATAACTGAAAAGTGCCTGGCTTCACACTTCTGCACTGTCCCTTAAGGTATTATTATATATTGATGAAATCCTCCCTAAGCCTCCTCTTCTCTATCCAGAATAGTCCCATCTCACTCAAACTTATAAGAGAGGTGCTGTAGCAAACCAACAAAAAACACTTTGTCTGTGGTGCACCTAGAATTGTTTCAAACAACTGCAAGACTGTGTCAAATTGAAGGCTGAAGAGCTGGTGAAGAGGGTACTGCCATGAACAACAGGATGATCTTGCTCTATCTTAAACATTCCTCAATATTTCTGGTTTGCTGCAAACTCTCCTGTTGATGACACCTGTAAACCTAGTAAGCATTTGAGATTTGATAATTCAGAATTCCTTGATGAGCGGTCTCACAGACCAAGGACTCCCTCATGTTCTGATTTTGACTGGACCAACATGGGTACTCCAAGTGGTGAACTCTTCTGCCTCTCTCTCCAACTCTCTCTCCCCTTCCCTACACTCTTCTGTCTCTTTTCTTTCTTTTTCTGTCATAAAATTGTTAAGTACAGCGATGTTTATTTTGATATCTCACAAAGTTGAATAGTTTAGCCACACATCTTAGATAGAATTGTAAGAATGCCAACACCTTTAATGTAATTGTAGTATACATGTTCTCATTAAAATTAATTATGTTTAAACTGTAAGTATTGTTTTACCTTTATCTAACCAGGGAGATGTGCAAATTTGGTCACCCCTCCCTCCCTTTATGGGAAGAAAATGACAAATGCTTCAATCTCTAAATTACCTTTGTGTATCTTTGTTGGACTCTTTTCAGTATGACCATGTCTTTCTTGTACTGGGGTGTCTAAAACTAGACCCAGTATCCCATATGCAGCTTTACCAGTGCTAAGCAGAGAAAAATTATCAGTTTCCTCCACTTGCTGGCACTACTTTGACTGGTGACTGGGGCTGTTCCTTCCCAGGTGTAGGACTTTACACTTACGACAGCTTCTCCTGCCAGCGCATTTTTTGGAATAGAAGAAAATGTGGACTGTGGCCAGTCCTCCAAATGTGGAGATACCGTACTGTTTTGTTCTTCTAGACTAGAATCTGCTACACTAGTAGATCAGTAGATATGTAAACTGCTTGTTTTAAAACTTTTCATTCTTTGTGTAATAAGAAGTAGTAGATGAAGAAAATTTCCTTTGAATACTAGTTCAGGATGTTGTTGCTGCTGAAGTATTTTTAGTCTTTTCAGACTATTTTTTACTGAGGGCTTGTTTTTTTTTATGTAGTGTTGTAGCATGATAAATGTAGAAGGAATTTGAGTCACAATGAAATGCAGATATTAAATTAGTTGCCATTAGAATTAGTTTACACATTTTACCCTCAGGAATCACATCCAGAAACAGCATTGAAGATAGAAACCTCAGTCTTAACTACATGTTTTCTCTTTACCATTCTACCCCTTCTAAATGAGGATACTACATAGACAATGAACAAAATAATTCTTCTGGGACATTGTATGTGAACAACACTTTGTCCTGGCTCACTGTAATTCGGTTTAATTACTTCCTACATGAAATATTTTTCTTAATTTCCCCCAGTAGGTGTACTGGAATGGCTGTGCCACAGAAAATTAAGTATTTCTGCCGCTATTAGCAAGAATGGAATTACACTACAAACACTGAGGTCATAAGTAACACCATAATCATGGTAAAACCACAGCTGCCTTTCCTGCTCCTGTATAACTGCAGGTGGTGTAATTGATGTAATGACTTTAATGTGTTTAAATGACTTCACAAAGGTCACGACAGCTGTAGGACCTACCTCCCAGAGACAGAGCTTAGCTTTGATTTTTCCTTTGAGTGGCCTTCGACTTGCACTTGCCTAAAGTTAGTTCAAGATTTATATAGCAGGATAATCAAAATGGTAAAAAAAAGAATAGGTAATGTGTAGTAAAAATGTGAATATTAGCCAAAATGTCTTTCTGAATTTAAAGATAATGGACATGTCACTATTCTCGCTAACATAGTCACTTCGGAAAAGAATTTTCCAGTGTCATTTCTGAATCATAGAATCACCACTGTTGGAGAAGACCTCTAAGATCATCCAGACCAACTGCCCCCCTACCACCACTAAACCATGTCCCTCAGTACAATACCTAAACATCCCTTGAAACACATGCTTTTCTGCTCTTCCTCCTCAACCCATTATACTCTTCAGTAATCTATTTATACTGCACCCTCTTCAGATAAAAATTTACGTAAGTAACATTATGTTTTTACATATAGTAGTCCTTTGGGCTACTGCACTGCTGATTATTAAAATGAAACACAGGAATTATAGCATGTCAACACACGGGTTTAAGTGATGAAGCCAACAGAAGTTTAGATTTTGCATTATACATCACTTCTTTACTATGTAATAGCAAGTATTCAGCTCTAGTGGCATATGAATGAAACTATTTTTCTGTAAAATATTAATAAATTGCCAGGGAACACAGAACTGCTGGAATCCTCACCTACTCCTAAATAAAGTTGTGTTCCTACAGGGTCCTGAGTTTTATCAATAAAATAACAGTTAACCAGTAATTTTATTTGCTCCTTATAGATTTCTTTTTTAAAACATCAAACAAAAAGCAGCAATACAATATACTACAAAACAAAACATTCCATACTTTGGTACCAGATATTAATCATTTTTTGATGCTTTGTGATTATTCTGAAGGTGAAAGTGATATACCAATTTGCACCAAGTAACCATGTTGTCAGAGGACTTTCTTGTCCTTTGGGAAAACACATCTAAGTGTAGTCCCAGGCTAGAATCAAATCTGGTTGAGCGAAAAATGCTCCATTTCTATGAACCCTATTCTCAAGGTCTATTTCCATCAGAAAGAGTCATATTCTAGCTTGATAAAGAAATAATACTATATCTTTAAAAGCAGGATGATACAGATGAAGTCTCAGACTGTAATGAGATCGGTATGGATCATTCTCCACAAAGAACACCGACTCTGGTCCGTGCTCTAAATCAGACAGCAAATACTCAACATCTGTGGATGGAGGGATCCTAAGAACACACAGTTTTTGCCTACACCTTCCCGACTTGCATAAAGGTATAAAATAGTTTTATAACTATTTTTATAACTAGTTTTATAACTAGTTTTATAACATCCAACCTAAATCTTCCCTCCCTCAACTCAAACCATTTCCCCTTGTCCTGCTATTATCGACCCTTTCAAAGTGTTGACTATCCTCCTGTTTGTAGGCTCCCTTTAGGTACTGAAAGGTGAGAGATCATCCCACAGCCTTCTTTTCTCCACGTTTAATAAGCCCAGCTCCCTCAGCCTGTCTTTGCAGGGGTGGTGCTCCAGTCCCTGATCATCTTCATGGCTCTCCTCTGGACCCTCTCAAACAGCTCCCTGTCTTACTTGTACTGGGGTTCCATACCCGGACACAGTATTCCAGATGGGGCCTCACAAGAGTAGAGTAGAGGGAGACAATCACCTCTCTGTCCCTGCTGACCATTCCCTAATGATTTGGCTTAAAATGTAATTCCTTTTTCTGATTTTAAATTGAATATTTCTGTATCTTCAGTTGAAGTTCCTATATTCATTGTCTTGTCAATCTAGTGGCTGACTCTTAGCAAACTTCCTAATACTGATCACTATACAGATGTTTCAACCTGCTCTGTCATTTTTGAGCTAGAATGTGCCCAGATGAGAAAGCATATGAAGAGCTCTTAGCTGCAGCCAAGTAGTTCTGCCCCAGAAAGAACATAAACCTGTCAGGCTTGCTCTGATCCTGAGCTAAGGAGCCCTGCTCTGAAAGATAATGGTGTTAGGTATGGCATCTTTCACTCCCAGTTTCAACCTTCTATTTTATTTGCAATTCAGGAGTGTCTTATATGGTTGTACCTGCTTCTGAGCTTCACCATTACAGTGACTTACACAGCTTCCAAATAAGTAACCTTTCACATACAGGAACAATTCAAAAATTATTCTTTGCAATTGCACTCTGAGTCCTTATTTCTGTTTGTCTATTTTGTTTGTTGCCCTGTATAACTTGTATTTCTGCTTGGCTCAGAAGATGACAGTTATATAACTGCTCATTCCTGAGTGTCAATCCAGGGAGTGCACCCCATCCAAATGCATACCTCAGGCCTCAAAGCTGCTATTCAAGAGGGGCCAGATCTATTCATACTATATAGAAGTGTCCTCAGGTATCACAGTTATCCCACCAGGTTCTTCTAGCAGCTGCTCTGCTCCTGACTTTACTGGCTTAGTCAGAGAGCCTTTAGAAGTGATCCCACAAAGACTCCTGCCACAGACCCCCACAGGAGAAACTCACAGGCAGTACAACCTTTCCACAGCTCCCCTAGCAAGTGAACTTCATAGCCCTGTTAATGAAAGGAGTCAGGGACCTGCCTCTACTGGCCCAGCCTTTGTTGGAGGCAGCTGAGGAACGTACTTTTTGAGCCTCACAAAATGACAGATGGAGAGCATCAACTATAGAATAGATATTGTTCTGCTCACACTGCTTGGCAAAAGCTGTTTCTGAGGCACTCAGTAACAAGAATCCAGCCTTCTGTCACAAGTGTTGTAATGCCACACAAACTGCTGCCCTTGGAGATGGCTCACTTTCTCAGGCTGTGTTCAGGCTACTCTTAACACTTTTGCCACGTTTCTGTACAACACAAGATGTATAAATACTCCTAGGAAAATCTGGGATCTTCTCCATGCCGTTAAAATGTGTTCACCACTAAGCAACTCTCCTTTTAACTTGCCCTTTCCATGGAAATATTAGCCTACAGTGGAAGAAGATAGGAGAGCTTAACAAGATACAAGAGAATAGTCTTACCCAACATGTCTCATGTAAATATAGGTGTCCTTGCTAAATAATTAGGACATCCAAACAGAACCCAAACCTTCCAGCTTTGGGCAACCCTTTAATTGACCCCAACCTGGGTGCTTTATATACTTGTCTGCTGTGTAGAGGATGTCAGACCAATGTGCAAGAGACAGATTTTAGGTATTTAAGGAACCAGCAAAAATCAATTTTCAGGTGCTTTCAAGAATGGAAGCTGCTGTCTGATCTTTAAACACCTCCGGTACCAATTCAGGCAGCTCAAAGTAGTTTCTCTGATTGGACAGTTCTTGTACCTGCCAGAAAATTTAGCTTTCTATGTTTCCTTTCACACTCTTCCCACTGACACAAAGGAAGCTTGATTAACTCCCTTAAATCATCCTGTTTATGCCATTTTGAGGGATGCCTGACAGAACACTATTGTTTATTAATATTTAGAGATCTCATCATTCACATAAGGTGCAGTTTTTTTTTTAAATGGTGATTTACAGAAGATACAACAAGATGCCCATATTTTGCTTAGATTTATGAAATGTTTCATGTTTAAATCCAGAGGATCTCTCTTAGCTTTACATAAGGAATAAATAAGCCCATATTTGACCCAGGCTTACCAGCAGTAAATACTAGATAAACAATTCCAACATTACCTTATAAGTAAACAGAAATATTCTTATCATCCTCTGGCACATTCACAGAATCACAGAAACACCAAAGCTGGAAAAGACCTACAAGATCAACCAGTCCAACCATCCACCTATCACCAATAGTTCTCACTAAACCATGTCCCCCTACACAAAATCCAAACATTCCTTGAACAACTCCAGGGTTGGTGACTCCACCACCTCCCTGGGCAGCCCATTCCAGTGCCTGACCACTCTTTTAGAAAAGCAGTATTTCCTAACATCCAGCCTAAATCTCCCCTGGCACAGCTTGAAGCCATTCCCCCTAGTCATAACATTCTAACCAGATACTGCTCTGATAACATTTACTGTTGTTTAATAATGCATTGACATGTGTTTTTTTTTTTTTTTTTTGCATAGCTACAAACAGGTGTGTTTCCTACTTAACAATAACTTAAAAATAGTAGTACTGAATTCTTTAGCAGCATAAATTGCATTATAAAGCACTGACAAAAAAAAGTGTTTTATTTGCTTATTTTATTTTATTTGTATTTTAGCAGTTCATTGTCTGTCCTTGAAGGGCCTTGGGTTAGTTTTTAAGAGCTTTGAGTTGTGTCTTCCAGAAGCCCTATTTTCATGCAGTTCCTTCACCTTTCTTTGTGTTGTGTACCACATGTAAGGGCATATCCTTTATTTCTGAAATCAGTCTGATATTTATGAGAGATTGTCAAATTGCAGCAGCTTCTTGCTGTGATACTATTGTTTGCTTACCTATAGAATTTTTACAATACCAACACTGTAATACTATAATGCGATGGAAAGTACTGCAATAATAGTGGGGTAGCAAAGTCTTTAGCTACAGTAAATGAGAACAAGCTCAAATACAACAGCTGCAGAAATGAAGAAAAAGAACTGCTTACCTTTAGAAGACCTCAAGCAGGAAGAGATCTCCAGCAGGAGCTGCCCTTTCCTCCCCTGCCAACTCTTAAATGAGGTCTGGGAAAGGGTGGATCCTGGCTGCACTCCTTCTAGTCACTCAGGTGCATTGCATACATACATTGCATTGCATACACCTGAGTTTCCTTGGATTGGCCCTGCTTTCCCACCAGATACTCAGTCAATGTTTCAGGCTGTGACTTAGCATTTCCAGTACAAACATAAACTGTCTTTTCAAAAGTCTTTTTAAAGAAATAGGTGACTAAACAGGTATGTGGATTTCACCACCTTCTCATTTGCAGTACTATGTAAACATCTGATTTCCCACAAGCATATAGAAATATATTTTAATAACACTGAACAGTGCTGCTTTCTGGCTGGTAAACTTTCAAGCCAGAAAGCTTAATATATGGGCTGTGAATACATTAATGGCTCTAGCTTAACATCTCTGACTTCTGTCTTACTTACACCGGAAAACACAGAGCAGTATGAAAGATTTATGCAGCAGCCCTTTGGACCAGTGAAACCTTCAATACAATGGGAGTCAGCAAGATGAGGAGCACTCAGGTCTGTTCTTATTTTGTGGCTTGTTTACTAGGCTGCCTGCATGGACTGGAAAATTCATTGCACATTAACTTCCTTTGCTTTTCCTCCTGAAGTATGTGCGTGAGCTGTGTGGCAGAGTAAGGTGCAACTTTCTATATTCTGTCTGCTATCCTTGTTAAATACAGAAACCATTTTAATGATGTTGTTATTGATGTTTGTTTACCTGTTTGCTTATTCTGTTTTTTGTTTGTTTGTTGATTTTATCCTGTTGGAGCTGCTACTGGCTGGGTTTTGGATAACAGAGCAGATAAAGCAAGTTGCAACATTGTGTACTCTACAGAAAATTACTTTATCTTTTTAAAAAATGTCTGTGATTACTTGTGTTAGTGGATTTTCCTCATTTACTACTTTATCACTACAGCTTGTGTGCTAGCAGCTGTACTATACTCAGCTCTGCATCTGAGAGTAGAAATCATATAATTAAATGCCAGCCAGCAGCATATCCTCTCTACATATTCACAGTGACTTCGCGTACATTAATTCCCAGCAGAAGTTTGCTTGCATCTGCTGTTCAACAACTCAGCACATCCAAATGTAGCAGGTTTTCTCTGACATAGCCTGCTTGAATGGCAGTTTGGGCAATGTCCATTCAATACAAGTACAACAGATTCTGAGGTTCTGTTTTGATCTGTTTGAACATGCAAGATATTTATACAAGTTTTCTGGGCATCTGCAGCTTATGCTCAGGCTGGCTGATTTCTCAGCCAGACAATCAAAATCCACTTCTGCATCTTGACATAATTTCCATGGAAGAAAAAGCATACATGTAAAGCAATTCAACTGCAGTGTACTTAAATACACTCTTCTGTTTACTAGCTACTTAGGTTGGTAACAAAGCTTAAAGTAATATAATTTCATATCTTCTTTTAAAAACATTTTCTCCTTGACCTGTGGTCTCCTTACAGAAAAAAACTGTGTCAAGTATCTTTTCTTGTATATGGGAACTTTCTCTTGAAAATGCAGCACAGCTGTGCTACCTGGTGTTCTGCATGTGAGCAGCCCACAGGGGAACTGATTATTTTCAATGGAGAACAAGTAAGTGCTTTGCTGGGCCACAGCCAGGATTTGTGGATCATTTCAGAGCTCAGCCCTTCCTTTCTTTGTTATTTTTCAAGTTCAAAGTGTGCCAGTGTGCATCAAGTTAATATGGTTGAATTACTCTATAAAAAATAACTAGTAATTGCCTGACATTTTCAAGAGAGTTTTTCAAGGGTTGATTAAGGGCTACTTGTGGAAAATGGCCTAGTTTCCACAGGACTATTTAAAACAAATAATTTCCACATGCCTCAGACTGCATTTGGTCATACTAGACATATTGTGACCTTTTATTTTCGGAGATGGGTAAAAAATTCTTTTTTCCTGTCAGTAAACTTGTTGCCCTATATTTGGACAAGATATATATGACTGCATAACTGTTTGTGGTATTATGGCATTGGAAAAATATTGTCAACCAGGAAACTCTAAAGTACTGGGGTTCTCTGCTTGCAGAGTGTTTGGAATGTAACTACCTTTAAATCTGGTTGTATGACTCTGACAGTAAGACGACCTGAGAACAGATAAAGCTCAGAATCAGTCATGTGTACTTGTTTTGGAGAATGAAGATCACGTGAGTTTGGTAGCTCTCAAAGAGTTTTGTAGACACCTACTTTTCTAGGAAAATTTTAAAACGTAACGTAGGGCAAAATATTTATATTCCTTACTTTGAGCAAACTTGTTAGATGCAAGACAAAAGCTGGAATAATTCTTCCTGATCTATTATTCAAAGCATCTGACTTTTGTTTAGTTTATAGTTCATTTTCCGTGTGTAAGTGCTGGTAGAAGAATTTTGTCCATTTAAAATAGAATTGCAAGTTAGATCAAAACACTTGTACTTAAGTAAGATGTTTTAAAGCTTATGGTTTAATATAGTAGCCAAAGTAAGTGTGGTGAACTAACAAGTTTGCTCTGTTTTTATGCAGATACATTGTTCTCATGATGTAAGAAAACTGTCTGATGTTTAACCCTGACTTACCAAATGGAAACTTGCAGGTATGTATTATACTCCTGAGGCTGGTAAGTGAGATTATACTTTTGGCATTTCTTTCTCATAAACTTGCCAAGCTGGAAAATTTCCTACATAACTGTTGCCTTTTTGCAAAATACTTGTACTATTTCTTGGAAAGTGGCTGAAGGTCAGGCAGAGTTTGTTCTGAGTTTTACAGTATTTATAATTGCATAAGAAGGTTATGTCCTACTTCTCATTGAGGGCTGGCTAAAGACTACTGATGTGTAGAACGTGTGTTTGCTGTCACAAAAGAAACCCTACTGGAGACAGAAGCAGCATTATATGCAGACCCCTGTACATGCTTGACATCTACATTTGCATTCAGAAAATGTACTCAAGAACAATCTTTAAAACCCTTCAATTATATTCAGACTGAAGGAATTTTGATTCTAACAAGGGCTTGAGATAGTATCTCCAATTACATAGCTTTGAGATTATCCTGCTCTTTAGCATGGGACCTCAAAAACACAACCAAAATATGATGGAAGATTCTAGTCCTTAAAATACAGGCACAGGTGGTAACAGGAGACCACAGGTGGAAGCACCAATCACAGATGGCCATCCACTTGTCACTAATTGTGTGTTCTCACCCCAAGCTGATGAATCTGGGTGTATGGTATAACAAAGAAAACAAGAACTGCATGTGTCTCACACGTAAAAATCCCATGTATGGTAAGAAAAGCTGGGGGGAAGGTATGAAAGAGGATCACAGCTCCTAGCAGGAAAGGAACAAAGTAAAAACGGAAAGAGAGGAGTGGCTCTACTATTGTTCTCCTCAGCTAAGGCCACTGCCACTTAGTAACCACAGCAGATCATCCTCAGATTTGGCAGGTGAAGAGCGCTGCTTTTATTTGCTGCTCAGCATGTTTTTCTGTGCACAAAGTACTTTTACCACACCACTGAGTTAAGTTTGGACTCTCCAGAGCTCTGGAAGGTTGTGTGTGTCGCTCTACATGTGAGCACATGAGTGTCTGTGTAAATCCGTGCTTTCTGCTCCAAGCTGTTCACACTGTGCAGTGACTGATACCACAGTATTGAGTCAGAATAAATGGAAATAGCAGCTCCCTTGAATGAACTTGAGAATTTCAACCCCTCCTCTCTACTCCCTCACTCAGTTTCTTTGCTTTGCTCTTACTTCTTATCCCATCAAGTGATTTGACCAGGTAAGCATTTATGCACAGGGACAGGACAGGCAGTCCCAGCAAAGCTAAGGGTCAAAGTGCTGCTTGCTTTCTCAGAGGCACATCTGGACAAATATCTCCCTCTGCACTTTTCCACTTGTCTTTTCTGACTTGTGTGCTTTGAATTTATGGCTTGCTTGCTACTGCCTGCCCCAGTATTTGCACATTGCTCAGAGGAGTGGAGTTTCACCTCATAAATCACAATTAACTGAATTACAGGGGGGAGGGAAGTCTGGTTTGGGGATTAATGGGTCTGCTGTAGAGAAAATGAAACAGTTAATACGAGGAAGAAAAGTACAAGGGTGTGTGTGGTATTTCCGTTTTATTTTCTCCTTTAAGGTTTGTCTAATGCTCTGTTTCTATTAGGCATAGAACTAGAAAATTGTGGGTGGAGGAGAAACAGTCCATACAATTATATATAGATTCTATGGTATTCCTGGGTTTTGGCAACGTCTCAAAACTGAAGGAATTATTTTTCTCTAGAAATGCTATTACTTGGATTGAATATTGAAAGATAATGATAAGAAAAGAACTGACTTGTACTTTTGAGTATTCTGGAAGAAATTAACTTTTTGGTGTTGTTCTTTTTATGGCTTTTGGAAGGTATTCTGTGGTCACATACTCACTGCTCTCCTTCACTGTGGTAGTGCTGCAGGGTTATAGCACATCAACTCTGAGGTTGTCCCAGTAATTTCACAGAACATTTACTCACTGCGGAAAGCAAGCTTTCACTGAGCTGTGCCTGGATAGATAGGCAATAAATTGCCTAAAATTCATGGACAAAAGCCCAAGTTGTTGCATTAAGTCTAAATTGTGTCACTAGCCTAGCACAAACACATGCCTCCAGTCCATCAGGTAAGTTTCCCCACATTCACACCGCTCTCTGGAGGTGATCCTCCTCTCACACTGGCTTTGCTGATGAAGGAGGTGAGAGGTGAATGAGCATGAATATGAAGGCAGTGCATAACACAGGTACTGACTGAAAAACAGAGGAAGACTTTTGGGCAAACCATCTTCTGGGAAAGTGACTGTTTTGTGAAGTGTGCAGGCCAGGCCCTGCAAATGATAAAATCTGATAAGCTTTCACACACGACATACCTCAGTGCCTTTTCAGCTCCATGGCGATGTTTGAGACAGAGATCACACAGAACTGATTAAGCTTTCCTCTTTCCAACTCCTCCTTAGCCCTCAGGAGAATCCAGTTTAGCAGTGTATTTACATTAATAAGCAAACAAGACCAGAAACCTCACACCATTGCTGGGAAACATAAACACTTGGGCTCTTAATTGATAAACTTCTTGGTTTTAATGGCCTCTTTAAGAGAAATTTTATTTTGTGTTTTTAAACAACATTGGTTTTAGTTAGAAATTAAAAATTTGCTTACAAATGCACAACTGCTAGGAAAAAAAAGGGCCAAGTAGCAAAAAATAGAGAGGGGAAAGTCTTTCAGTGAAACACAATTTCCTGACTGAACGTGAAAAAGAAAAAATACCTCTGAGGCAATCTGAAATCACCAGCTTTTCGATTTTTTTCTTCATTCAGAATGCTCCAATCTTGTTCTTCGTATCTTTCTAGCAGACAGATGCTGAAAATATGCTGTATCAAAACCTGAGAGATTGCCACTGAAATTCTCTCTGTGTAATGGTGACCTTCAGGATGCTGATTTTTCTTTGCGTGAGATAAACATGAAACACAGCAGTGCTCCCATGAAGCTAGATCAGCAGTATAGCCCCTTTTAAAAGCTGTGCTTAGTTCCCACTTTCACAATGTTTGCTTGGGGATGCTCACGTTCACTGTTTACTTCTTTCAGTACAGATATTCTGTATGAACAGTATCAAAGAGGAAAAAGCCAGGAGTAGAAGTTACTTCTCTCTTGCTTTCATATAACAGCTGTCATGCATGCAGCCCCAAAATCAATACAGTTTCAGAAAGGATTTACAGAGAAAGGAATGATTTATGCTACTTCCACAGATGTGACTCGATACCAAGCACCAAGCTGCAGCTGGTAAGACTCGTTTTGACTGTACTGTACCGTTCATGTCTGGCAGTACTAGTCTATATTTAATCTGAAATACCTAGAGACCACTGGGTTAATTATAATAATTCCTATAAAGAGCAGCATGCCAAAGTTAAAGAAAATCCTGCTAGAAATTTGGGAGGAATCTGCTTCCTCCATGCTTTGCACACTTCTTCCCTTAGATCTCTGTGTTGCAGACTTTCTTAGTGCTCACACTGTCCTCTCTTCCAGCAACAGCATTCAAAAAAGGGAGAGCTCATTAGGTCTTTTCTATAGACATGGAAATACAGCTTGTTTTGTCCCTTCCTGTGATTTAGGAATATATGCAGGGATAATGTGGAGTTCTGGGATCCTAAGCAGCCTGCAGTGTTTGCTACTGACTGCATCATTTTAGAAACCTCTGAGAGCTGCATGAGGAGAAAACCAGTCAGATATTGATTCAGGTCTAGTGAATACAGATGTAACTCAGAGAAATGTATTATATAGCAATACAGTGATCATTGTATATTTCAAAGGTAATATTTTTTGTGTTCTGCCACAAACGTTATTTTCCAGGATTTCTGACTAGATAGGAGCATTCGTATATATGAACTACCTGAGAATTTGGAGAATTCTCCTCATCATTACAAGTTAGCTTTTAGCAACTCATTCATACTGTAGTAGAAGGTGGTAAATCTCTTTTGATGTTAATATATAAGGATTGTTGTACTAAGTCAGGCCAGCAGCCTGATTGGTTGTGTGCAATGTCTCTTAGGGTGACTAGGTTCAGATACATTTGAAAACTGTGCAAAAAAGCAGGTTGGTAGGAGGAAAGTTTATCTCCACATTAGCTCTTTCATTTTATCACCAATAGCAAAAAATAAGAAAATAAAGGGAAGTTAAAGAGATATTGTTTGATGGTGGTCCTCTTGTTTGCATGAAAGCCAGCTCTACAAATCTTCCCAGATTCTTCACTTTACCTCTGAAAAAGAATGCTTACAAAGCTCTTTTTAATGAAGTTCAGTAATAGTTGCCTTGGCTTTAAAATGAGGAAAATCACACAAAGTAAACCAAGGTTTTAATATTCACAACACGGGGAAAAGCAAAGTAATTGACACAAATCTGCTTCCATATCATACAAGAAACACAAATAATTATTCCTAACAAGTTTTTCCCTGTGGAAAGTCTGAAAAAAGTGCTTTTCTATCACTTTACCAGAATAAAGATTGTTTTGTTTGAACGTGCAACTTCAGATCTATCCATACTTCAGTGCTGACTCCTCAAAAAAACTAATAGCCCACTCTTCAGAATTAAAGAATGATGCCCAGAAACAGATCTGTATCTCTATACTCAGGGAAATTCATAATAAATTATAGTATTTCAAATGTATGTGAATCGATCTAGTCATCCTGATGATGATTTCAAGTGTAGGATGCATATCAATGGATAGAATAAAGAGATTCTGAGGGAGATGATATGAATGTTAATGTGAAAGTAAGATTAATTTGTGAACTCTTGCATGGCCTCACATAACCAAAGCGATAGGAAAAACATGTAAGGCATAGGTTTGCTGCACACACTTGTGAGCACCCAGGAGTAGGATGGGCCTGGCATAATGAGCAGCACTGTTTCATACTGGTCCCCAGCATACTGATGCAGGAATTTCTTGTGCTTTCTAGCAGTGCATCAGATGGATGCTCTGAGGGGAAATCCGGCTCAGTGCTCAGTCTCGAAACCATGCTTTACATTTAATTAATAATTTTCTTAAGGCTGTGTTCTAAAGGGAAAAAATTAAATCATTGCTGAAACAACGTAAACAGAGTAGACTGTGGAGATTGAATGTAGCATGCTGGTTTTACTCCACATGCTGTTCATCTTCCCTTTCATGCTTGTTACGCCCTGCACCTCACCTTCATGTCACTGTTGAGCCAGATGGCCGCAGACTGCCACTTTCTTCTGATGCTATGCTTACGGACTTTGGGAGGTTACATAAAATGTAAAATAGCCCTACCACAGTGTGAGAAGCAAGCAGCCATTATTTGAAGTAACGCATGCTTCTTCGCTCGTATCTGTAGACAGCAGTGCACTTAAAAACACAGGAAATGTTTTAAATGGGGTGAAGAAGGTATAAAAGGGTAGAAATACCTGAAGCATAAATCATTGAAGCCCTTGATTCTTTGATATGATATAGCATTCCCATTTCTTTTTCATCTATGTAGAGGAAGACTGCAATTAAGGAGAAATCTACAAAGCCTTCTTTTATCATATATTACTAAAAGTAATTTAAATCACCCGTATGGTGTGAAAATTCAGCTAAACTTATTAAGTGGCTATCTTCACAGATCTTAAGTGTAAGCCTGTGAGTTGACACTAATGTCCGTGTGTGTAAGAGAAGACGAGAAGTGCCGTGGCCTCTCTGTGTGTTCATTGCTAGTGATCTTGTGAAGCTGCTGGTGGACATATTCAGCACAGCACACACCACCTCTGTGGTCCAGCTTCTTGCAGCTGCTGTAGCCACCAGTTGGACTGCAGAAGATCTGCTCTTAGTTGACAGAGAGCAAGAGTGAACAGGAGCAAGGCATCTCACTATCTGGACCAGGGACACAGCACTTCTGGGGAGCCAGGATAACTCCATCATGCAGTCTTCAACCATTATATGTTTATTTCATAAGTATTTCTTAAATTACTGGAAAGTAGAATAGAATAAAATAGAATAGAGAGTAAAATAGAATTTACCCCTAAATTATTTACCAGTACTACAACAATCTTCCATCTGCAGTCTTCTTTTGTTTGATACAAATGAAATGAATGTAGTTGATGACAGTTATCAATCCAGAAAGGTCTTCTTAGCCTTCAGCAGCAGAATGAACTACCTTCATGGTTCCAGTATCTCTGAGACAATTTTTTGTAACATTTCCTTAGTGTCTATCTAAAAATTTCCAAGATGTTCTCTAGCACTGCCCTATCCACCAGCAGACACCTCCCAGCTTTCACCTTAAAGCCTCATACTGAGGTGTGTAGGGACCTTTTTATCCTGATTTTCATGGGCTGGAAAACAAAACTTTCCTCTTCACCTCTGCAGCTGCTTTCAAGCATGTTGCCATGTTCTTCTCACTTCAAACTGAAAAGTCCTATTTCTCCCAGACTCACCTCACCAAATGTGTTTTCTAGACCTCTGGCTATTCTCACTGCTCCCTTCTGGACTCCCTCCAGTTACTCCCCACCTTGCAGGAAGTGTCTTTCCTGAAACTGGATGCAGCAGTTTGGCTGGGCTTTACAAATGCTGACTAGAGTGGAACAAATACTGTACAAACTCTGTAGGTAATGCCTCTGTTTATATATCCCAATGCTGTGCTTGCTTTTCTAGCAACAACAGCAGATTAACCCCTGCTGGCTTCAAACCCACTGTAGCTCTCAGATCTGCAGATGCACTGCCCCAGAAAATTGGTTTTCTGTCTAATCACTGAGTAATGGCTGCATGTGCTATATGTTTTTTTTTTTTTAATGGTGCCTATGTGGGTGGAAGAAAGGTCATTTATTCAGATTGTCAAGCAAACATTGTGTTTTAATTACACTCACCAGTATCACCTGTGCCACTATCCTGGTGCCTAAAATTTAAGAGGGTTGCTTCATACTTTGATACCTTAATTCTGAAAATGTTGATTTGAAAAAAAAACCAACCAAACCAAACCAACCACACAAACAACCAAAACACTTTTCCGGTATGGTTATCCACTTCTGCTTTCACCCAACTGTATTTTATCTTGACCTGGTTTGCCTAGCTTGCTTGTACAACAAAGATCACACCAGCCAATGTCAAAAGCATAATGAAAGGTAAGATTTATGGCTGCCAATGTTTATTCACAGGTCTTTGACATTATTGTGGAGGAAATGAAATTGGTTGGACATGATTTTCTTCTGATGAATCTTTTCTAACCATTAAAAAATTGCTTGCTTTAATATCAGTAGATCATTTTGTTTGGACTAAACTTTTTCATTTTATTTTCTTAAAACTTTATTCAGTCACTTCATTTAATTGACTAAGACAAAATTATCTGTGATAATATCAGCTTAACAAACAAACCTTGCACAACTGCACCCTTTAGGATGGATCCGAATTTAAAATGTTACATTGCAGCACAGAAGATCAACCTATCTGAATGATCTCAAGGACTAGATTAACAGAAACAGGGTAAGCGTCAAACTCCACAGGAAGTTTGGGACTCTGTCTTTTAGCAGGCAGCTTGCACAAGGGAGAACAAGAAAAGGAATGGAAAAGTTTGGATATTCTGGTCTGTAATTACTCTGTGTTTTGATGACCAGCAGTGGAAAAAAAAAAAAAAAAGAAAAAAAAAAGGGGGGGAATATAAAAAAAAGCAACAAGTGTGTAGATCCTCCTGATAAGTAAGCCAGAGATTAATGTATAGGGAGAAGAAAGAACCACTGATGTTCCTAGAACGGTTATTCCTTGAATAAAGGAATGTAATTCAGATAAATCTTCTGAGATGAGACAAGTAGTGGTAGCTATAGTAGACATTTCATAATTGTACAGAGAAAAAAAATCAGTAATCAGTTTTATGGACCATTGTAGTAATAGCATATATAAAAGGATAATGGCAATTGCTATACAAATCTTTCATACCTGTGTGATGAAGATCAACATGCTTTCGCTGTTTCACAGTTCCTAATGCGTACCTGCAGCACTGTCATTGATGAGGGAAGTGTTTTAGAGAGGAGTTACAGTCAAAAAGGGGCTATGGAGTGGGGGAGACAAGGAGAGATAGAGGGGCTACCAATTAACAAATTCTGAAAATGTACCTCAGCTGCAGTACTACTGTCCACGTTCACAGCTTCAGGAGCCAAGTGTTGCCACCATCCTTCCTTGCAAAATTTGCCACAGAGTCCGTGACACTGTAGGCAGTGCAGTAGGTACACAAGGATGCTCCCTAGTGCCTCACCTAGCCCCAGGGTCACCTTCCCAGGCCTCCTGCTGTGCTGGGGCCAGTGGCTCTGATCCTTCATCTGGAGAAAGACGGCCTCATTGGCATCAGTAGCAGCAACAACAGATCCTCCAGGCTGTCCTGCCTCAAATGGTGCATATGTATTAGTGCTGGGGAATAGACCCATCTGCTGTGGTCATTAACATCCTCCCTTGGAGACTTTACCTCTGTTTTTAAAACTGTTCACTTTTATTACAGACATTTTTTTCTGAATACTCAGAGTACCATGTTAGTAGAATATCAAACCAGGATGTCTTGTTTATTCAATATTATGTTTTCTTTCTACTATTCCTTATAAGGGCCACGGATGGGCCCTATGTAGCAATAAATCAGGAAAATAACATGGCAGTGAACATGCATTACTATTCAGATTGGCAATGTGAGGTGCGTACTCCTGCAAATGCCTTGATCCAAGATGCTGCCATATTGTTTCATAGAAGAAAAAGAAAGATTCTTCTAGCAAGCAGTAGAAGATAGGAGTTTTGAGTGCACTAGGTAAAGAAGTTCCTCTGACCCTTTTCTTTTTTTTCTCTTACTTTTAAGTAACTTCTACGTCATATGTGAATGAAATCAGGAAAGTAGCTTCTGGCACGTGCATGGAGTAGAAATCATATACTTTGGGGTACTTGAAAGGAGGTGTACAAGCTGAGATCTGCCCATTCACATGTCAGCTGCACAGTTTCAATTAGCCACAAATACTCTGTGCTACCCACAGTCATTTGAATAGTCACACCTCTTTCAAGCACCCGTAACAGGCACTGGCTGTGGTGTTGGGGTATTTTGAACAGGTATACTGAGGGGACGGCTTTCTAGTTAGCATCCTTTAAAATCTCAGATTATCCAGTAGTGTCTTTTGCATAGCAGAGGAATTGCTCCTAGCATGTAGGACATTGGAGTTGCCCATGGTTTCATGTTTCTGCCACAAAAACCACTTGCCACCATCACCAAAACAGCAGACACTCCAATCTTATTCCTTTGTTGGTGTTGTAAGGGCAAAGTGCTGGCTCACAGATAGGCAGCATGAGATCCTTAATCTTCTTTGCTTATCCACGCTGAACTTGCATGATCCATGTAGCAGCCAGGCCAAACCTAGTTATTTATAATCCAGGAACACTCTGGCTTGCTGTCTTCATTGTGACGGAGGGGGTTTTCCAGTGTGTAGGGCAATGTGCTGCTCACCATACCACTCCTGATACTCTGCTTTAAGAATATTACTGCTGAAGATCATTGCATGAAATGCACTGTCTTAATCTACTTTAAACACTTATTTTGTCTCCACTGCAGATACCACCTTGAGCATATCTAGTTATGTTCATCATACTGTTAAAAAAACACCATTGCTATTAACTGTTCTCATTAATTTAGAATATGGAAATTGTATGTTCAAATTGAACACACCGACCTGTAGAGTTTGCTATTCCTGCAGGCATCTGGGCAAATGTATTCCTGCTTTTCTGTGCTATTTCTTACCTGATGTACTTGTTTGTCATTTCTGGTGATTGAGGCTTAAAGGCCTACCAGCAAATGGTATGTTATTTTCCAAAGAAAAGCAAATGCATCAGTAAAAAGTGATATTCTACCACTCACTGAAAATCCAGTTACTCAACACAGTTATATCACACAGAGAGAATGTTTATGTTGATCTAGTGTACACAGGAACAGGTCTGGTGCTTCAAGCATAGTTCAAAAAGATATAAGGAAATCCAGGCTTTCTGAAATAGGTTAGTACATAACAATAAGCAAAACAAAAGGGTTTTCAGAAGTAGAAACAAACTTGATTTAACACTGGACAAAATGTTACTGTCTATCCACAAACAAGATGCTCTCTGTTTCCATCCTGGTGTATAACTTCGTCTATTCACATACATGGGATTAACGTTTCCAAACACGACTGGGAGAGTGTCAGATAAAAGGATACTGGCCTGGCAGCAGGGTGCAGACAGGAACTGCAGCAGGGAGTTGCTTCCCTCTTGTGTCTTCATGGTGGCTCAGCAGAACAAAGACCTATTCTTTGCCCTGATCTTGGGTCATCTTCACCTCTTGAGCAAATTAGAGCAGTGCAAGAACTATTAAAGCGGCTGAGGGAAAGTGAGTATTCATGGAATTTGTGCTATAACTCCTTTCCCTGGGCCTTGATCCTTAAATCACCACAAAATTATTTCCTGACCAAAAATCACCTGGTGTCTGATTAAGTGTGATTTAGATTTGGTTTCCTAGGGGATAAGGAGGAACAGATCCCAAGCTGCCCCAGCACAAATGCAGCTGTGACTTGTGTCTGTGACAAGCAGAGCTGGGCGGGCTGGCAGGGCTCACTGCAGCATAGACATCTTGATCAGAAGAGAAACCCACTGACAACCAGGATGGTAACTTCATTTAAAATGTGTGAGAAGATTGAAGTCAAGTGCCCTGGGCATGAGAGAAAATCTCAGGTTTCCCTTTCAGATGCCAAAGAAGGGTTGAAGTGTATGGAGAGAGCTCCATACCACTGACTGGGCTCAGCTATTACCCCTGCTCGAGGCCTGCACTCTGCTGGAACATGTTCAGTGACTGTCCAGACATTGAGGGTAAGCTACGCAGCTCCAATTTCCTGCCCAGCTGAACTATTTGCATTACAAGTACACAGAAAGATTTGGATCAGCCCAGTGAATCTAGTTCTGGTCTTGTTTATTCAGCCTACTAACTCTACTGGAGTAACTCAGGATTTACATTTGTGTGATATCAAGTTGATGGATTACTCTTTCAACATCACTGATGTTTTGGCATGTGATTTAGACACATAGTGTTCTTGGATTCATTGTCCACCTAATTTCTTGGAAATTAGGATACATAACACTAGCCATGTAAAAGGATTTGATTAAGGTTCCTCTTTTCTACCACAGGGAGTCATTCCTCATATTCCAGATCAGAAGAGTCAGGTGACACTGATCAGGTCAGAGTGACACTCTTGCTTTGGGGAGACTGGGTGACCCCACTCCTCTCCTTTAGTACAATTTTCCCGAGATCCAGGACATTGTGTGTCCCATTTTCATGGGAACAAACACACCTGGAGATGGCTTTAATACATACTTTTATCTACTACCTGTTCACACAACTGCTAGACAAGGGATGCTGTGGCTAAAGCATGCTTGCCCGTGACCCTTGGGCAGAAGGATGTGGGGAAATGAAGGGATGCAGCTCCACACCCGCAGCTGCAGCACAGCTTCACCTTCCTTTGGTTGGCCAAACATGTGCAAGCAGGCAGCAATGGAAGAAGGGATACATCAGCTTTATCTCTGCTCACATTTTTGAATTGACCTGCTATGACCTTCACCAGCGATAGTAAACTGCAAGTCTGCAAACTTGGGGCTCTCTCCTGGAAAGAAATTTACAGAACTTCTGTATTTCAGAGAAAAAAAGCATGAAATACATCTCTTCTCACTTTGTTGATCAAAGTACACACTTAAATAGAAGCAATTCTGTACTTTACATAACCATTTCCTGCCAACAGTTAGCTTTCCAGCATCTGACAGAGACATTTCCTGCTGCTACAGTTAACTTACTGATAACTTACTGCTGTTTATTTACAAATACAATGTTCAAGCATCCTCTTATACCTTCCCCCTTTCTTTCTTTGGAGGCTGTTTTTGCCCCATGCAGCCCCGTCCTCACTTGACCTTCCTGTGAGCAGCACTGCCAGCTCACATGGGCTACCAAGGAAACGTTGAGAACTGGTTGGATTTGAAAAGAAAGCAAATGGACTGTGAATTTCTGAGAGGCTACAGGTGGTTTTGAATGGCCAACTGATGTCTGCGCCGGAAACTTGATTTCTCTGGATCCTCTCCAGAGACCACACCAGACAGCTTCCACAATCAAACTAGTGACTAATGGGCAGAAACCTACCCCCCAGAAGACAGTAGTGAGGAAAAAGTGATCGAGCCACAGTGATTCACAGGGAAGTGAAACCTCCAGAGATGAGTGTGCCTTGGCAGCCTGAAAGCTTGCTCAACTCGAGCAACAATTGTGCAGCTGTCAGTACAGTCAGCAATAAGGCTCATTGCATAAGCAGTGGGAAAATAAATCTAGATAGAGCAGTAAACCTATGGCAGTCTTGCACTAAGTCAGCAGCATCTGAATCTTGCTGTTTAGTAGCTGTGCTGTAGAAAATTGGACAATCAGTAGTAAGTCCTTAGTGGCTGGGTAGAGAGAATTTTAATTAGTAGCTTAATACACCCTGATACCTCCAGATATAAATGCTAATTTAAGGATGATGAAGTGTTCAGAGGAGAAATCATGGAGAAGAGAGCTTTTTAGGTTTTCATTGTATATTAATAGGAGTTTGTTGAGATGAACTGAAGACTTGAATCTTCAAGAAGACAAATAAAAAAATGCATGAAGATCCCGGATGGTACTTCCATCCTGAGCATGTGTCTGAAAAGAAAGAAGTGCCTACTGCCACGACTTCTTCAGGCATTCAGTATTTGTTCTAAATTAAATTTCCCAACAATACAATTATCTGTCTGGACAGATTCATGAGTTTAACTCTGGACACGTGCAAAACAAATCTGAAGCAGTGCTGTGCAAACAGGATACTGTGTCTTTGTATAAAATATCAGCTGTGGGGTCACATTTCTTCCTCTGGATTCAGCAGCTGGAAAATATTAGATGAGTCACAAGGAGTTTAGTGCTTTGAGAAGCAGTATGCACCAAGTGCCATACAGGATCCAGTCTTTAAACCTGCAGGTTTAAACACTGGATTTTTGCCTTCAGAGCAAGAATAGGCTGCTTTGAAAAGTAACTAATGTTATATGTTGATGATTGTGTTCAAGTTGGTTTAAATAGCATGCCTAAGAATATCTCACCAGAGTGCAGATGAGTCTTAGAAAACAGAGACATGCAGGACTGCAAGGAGCACTCTGGTGCTTTAGCATGCAGTTCTCACTGCCCACTCAGACTCAGTCTACAGCAAAAAAAAAGTTTCTAGGAAGCCATAAAAAGACAAATTTTTGGTTCTTGTCTATCATTCCTGTATTATAGGATCATCTGCCTTGGAGTAAGAGGCAACACAAATAATCAGAAGCATTTACGGGCCTGGTCTGAAAGTTCTGGGGACACACCTTCTCAGCAGTTCTCTCCAGCACATTCCTATCTTTCTATCTCTGACAGGTTTCTACCTATTTCCTACACCTTTTTTTGTGACACTGAAGTCTACTGTCTCACTGCACCCCACAGAGAACACTCTGTTGGCATCACTTCGGGCTGAACGGGGCCGTGTCTTCCCGTTGTTCTTCACCACGTGGTTCCTGCAGCCATCTGCTCCACATGCACTGTGTAATCCTGGACTATTGCCACCAGGCGCACATCTTCTCTGAACTGGGATGCCCAAGAAGAATGTCTTGCTCAAGCTGTTGCCTTGCCAATGCTGAGCAGCACTGAACTGTTATTACTTCACTTGGTTTGCTGGCTACAATCCAGATTACTCCAGCATCATGTTTACTCTCTTTTTATTTTTTTTTTCTTTTCAACAGGAACACAGTGCTGTTGAGAAAGATCTGGACTCATTTTAATTCTATTTAAATTTGCTTCTTGAGTTTGAATTTCTTCTGGCATATTGATGTTGTGGGGTTTTTTTGATTGTTTTGTTTTGTATTTTTTGTATGGTGAAACAGCTTTGTATTGGAAGTTTTTATTACTAAACTTGTCTAAATAATTGGAGTCTGGCACTGAAGTAATACTGATTTAAATGTGCTGCTCCTCTTTTGCATAGATTCTGTATCCATGCAGGCAGAACTTTGGTAACTTCCACTAATAAGATAGTGAATATGAATTGTTTCTTTTTTAACCTACATTTTTATTGTTATTAGTGGTATAAGCTCCAGCATGTAAGAGCTAGTATTTTCTTCATTTGGTAATTACCAATGAACTTTTTACTACTGAAATTTAACTGAAAACACGTGTAATTCTGCCCTACTTTTCATTTAAAATGTGATGCTTGTTCCAAACCAGTAATTTTATATACATAGTTTGAAATGTTCTGTGAAAATCAAGTGCCCTTTGTTATTTCTACTTTCCAGATTTCATCATTGAGTTGTTTTCTGCTTGATCTGCTGAGGCACAGGTGTCAGTTTGCTAGATCTTCCATGTCATGTTACTGCACAGCTTGAGCTTCAGAATCAAGGTTTCCTGATCTACTTAGCGATAATGCTTTAAAAAACACTTACTACCCTTTCTGTTGCAGGTAGTTACAGCAGGGGGTTAAATAGGTTGCTTGCTATGCTGCACTGCATCAACTAGCTGTAAGATATATTTGCTCCTGTCTTTTTTCAATAGTTTTAATCAGTTTTCCTGTTCCAGAAAGCCTCTTTGACCTAAGAAATATCATCCTATTCTATTTGCCCCAGTTGCCTTGTCACCCTCTCTCTGGATCAGCCTTTTTGCTTGATTCTCAGACCCAGCTCAGGCCCTGTTTGCATCATAGTAAAAGGTAGCTGCCCCAAGGTTGAGAACAATATTGCTTCTTTTGTCACTGCACTTAGTGTAACAAAGCTCAGCTGTGCTGTGGCTGTGTGCGGCACACAGCCAGTGGAGGTCAGTGAGTGACATTTTGGGGTACAGGGCAGTGTGAGGCAACCAGGACATGTGGTTGGGAAACATGTGAAGATTTCCATTCTCCAGTGAGCCACAAAACCTCAGATCATCTGAATTTAGTCAGTGACTCTCCCTTAGGACCTGCATTCACAGTAGCTGCAAGGAAGATGATGCTGACCAGGGCACTGTGTGAGAGCAAGGCCTGAGACTGACAACCAGTGCACCAGGGGCTGTGCTAGGCTGGAGGGTAACTTAGTCCCTCCTGTTCCCCAAACCCAACAGGTGTCCAAAGCCCACGGATCATCCTTACCCCTCCTATGCTCCCAGCCCCACTACAGCCCCTTCTCCACACTCAGCCCCTCTGCTGTCAGACCTATCATGTGTGGGTGAGCCCATCTCTGGAAACGGAGCCACTGGACACATGGAAGATGCAAAGAGCAGAGCAGGGCCAAGGCCAGGCAGGTGTCACATACCAGGTGTGTGTTCAGCTGCTGGCTGCAGCTCCCCAGCACAGGACCTGGCTATGTGTCACAGAGTGAAAAAGGGTACCTAGAGCTTGAGGATGTTTGTGTCCAGAGCCAGTTTTGTCTCATGTGTACAAATGACAGGAGCAAGCATGCTGCGTGTAGTTAGAGTCTCATAGAATCAATAGGGACATATATAGTCATAGGGACCATTTCTTTATGGTTGTGTCTATCGATTATCATTCAAGGAGCATTAGAAGAAAGATGTATGAAAAATCAAGGCATTCCTTAAAAGGACTGTACTATTGTTCTCTGGTGGGCTTTTTTTTTTTTTTTTTTTTTTTTTGTGAGGGGGGGATTGTTGTTTGTTTTTGTGTAGTTAGTCTGTAACTTCAAAAAAAAAAATCTGGAACCTGCTGCTACATTACTACATACAGGCTATGCTCACTGTTATTGATGCATATAATATAGGTTGCTTTTGCCTATTTAGGAAGCCTGTATTAATTGTAGTGAATATGAAAACATTTTTGACAAATCTCAATATCTAGAACATCAGCATAAGAGAAGCTGTATGTTTTAAGGCATCTTTCAAGTTTAAATGTGCTGTTCAGGGGCAATTTTCAGTTCTGTTGTTTGTTCAAAGACCTTAAACCACTAATCCTTATGTTTTTATTAAAATCTAACATTTTGCTCTGAAGATAAAAAAACAAGGTCATCATTACTTTGGCAGTTGCAAATTTTAAATTAGTGTGCAATCCTTCTGATTTGTCAGATCTGAAAGCTTTTTTTCTGAACCAAATTTAGATGTTGCTAACAATAAGGCAGGGATTTTAAGGCTTTTTCATTGTCTTTCATATATCTTTCAGAAGTGCTTCACTTACTTCCAAAAGCCAGCAGACCACAGGTTTAAAAAAAACAACAGTTAATAAGTTAATGATTGCTCTAATTATAATAATGGTTTCTCATTTGTCTATGCATGTACGTGTACCTATACTATGTGTGTATCTACATTCATACACTGTAGATCACAGAATCACAGAATTGTAGGGGCTGGAAGGGACCTCTAGAGATCAGCTAGTCCAATCTGCCTACCAAAGTAGGCTCCCTACAGCAGGTTGCACAGATAGGCATCCAGATGAGTGTTGAATATCTCCAGACTCCACAGCCTCCCTAGGCAGCCTGTTCCAGTGCTCCACCATCCTCAGTGTGAAGAAGTTCTTGCAAATATTGGTGCAGAACTTCCTATGCTCCAGTTTCTGGCCATTTCCCCTTGTCCTATCTCCACGCACCCCTGAAAAGGTTCTGGCCTCATATCTTTGTTTCCTGCAACTTAGATATTTAGAGACATTGATCAGATTCCCTCTCAATCTTCTTTTCAAAAAGCTGAACAGACCCTGGTCATTCAGCGTTTTCTCACAGGGGAGAAGCTCCAGGTCCTTTATCATCTTTGTGGCCCTCTACTGGACTCTCCAGGAGATCTCTGTCTTATTTGTACAGGGGAGTACAGAACTGGACACAATACTCCAGGTGAGGAGTAACCAGGGCAGAGAGGAGGGGAAGATTACCTCTCTTGACCTGCTGGCCGTGCCCCTTTTAATGCACCTCAGGATGCCATTGGCCTTCTTGGCCACCAGAGCACGCTGCTGACCCATGGCCAACCTGTCATCCACCAGGACCTCAACCACTAGGTCCTTCTCTCCAGAGCTCCTCTCCAGTAGGTCATCCCCCAGCCTGCCAGCCTGTGCTGATACTTGCAGTTATTCCTCCCTAGGTGCAAGACTCTACACTTGCTTTTGTTAAACCTCATGTGGTTCCTTCTGCCCAACTCTCCAGCCTGTCCGGGTCTTGCTGAACAGCAGCACAGTCTTCTGGCATGTCAGACACTCCTCCCAGGTTTTTATCGTTGGTATATTTGCTGAGGGTGGACACTATCCACTCGTCAGGGTTGTCAATGAAGACATGGAATAAGACCGGACCCAGCACTGACCCCTGGGGAACACCGCTAAATACAGGCCTCCAACCAGACTCTGAGCCACTGATCACCAGCCTCTGAGCTCACCCAGTTCTCAACCCACCTCACTGTTCACTCATTTATCCCACACTTTCACAGCTTATCACAATGTCATTGGAGAGTATCAGTTGCTTTGCTGAACCCAAGATAGATTACATCCATTGCTCTCCCCCATCTACCCAGCCAGTGATGACACCATAGAAGGTTTTGAGGTTGGTTGAGCACGATTTCCTCTTGATGAATCCATGCTGACTACTGATAAACTTGTTTTTTTCCAATTGCTTGGAGATGAGGTCTGGAACAAGCTGTCCCATCACCTTTACAGGGACGGAGGTGAGACATTGGCCTGTAGTTTCCCAGATCATCCTTCCTGCCCTTCTTGAAGACCAGAGAGACATTGGATGTCCTCCAGTCTTCAGGTACCTCTCTTGTTCTCCAAGACTGGTCAAAGATGGTAGAGAGTGTCTCAGCAATCACCTCTGCCAGCTCCCTCAGAAATACGTGGATGCACCTCATCAGGGCCCATAGATTTGTGCTCACTGATCCCACCCAGATGCTCCTGGACCATCCCCTCCTCAACCAGAGGGAAGCTCTTCATTTTTTTTGACTCTCTCTTCCCTCCAAGGTTAAGAAGTCCCAAGCGGGAGTCTTTGCAGTGAAGATCAAAGCATAGAAGGTGTTTAGCAATTCCACCTTCTCAGCATCCCCCATTACCAGAGCATGTCCCTTGTTCAGCAGACCCACATTATCCCTAGTCTTCCTTTTACTGTTCACATGCTTTAAAAATCCCTTCTTATTATCCTTTATCTCCTTCATCAGCTTCAGCTCCAGGTGAGCTTTAGCCTTCCTCATAACATCCCTGCAGACCCTGACAACACTCCTATACTCCTCCCAAGAGGACAGGCCCTTGTTCCATATTTCATAGACCTTCTTTCCTTTGGTCTTATCCATAAGCTCCTTACTCATCCTTGCAGCTATCCTGCCCCCTTCCCTGATTTCCTACTCTTAGTGATGCACTGATCTTGAGCTTGGAAGAAGTGCTGTTTAAATGCTGTTCAGCTCTTAAAGAAGCTCTTGCCTTCAAATACTCTAGCCCATGAGATACCTCCAAGTAGGCCCCAGAAAAGGTCAAAGTTGGCTCTCCAAAAGACCAGGACAGCAATCCTACTTTTTGCCCTACATCTTCCACTCAAAATCTTGAACTCCATTATCTCGTGATCACTACATCCCGAGCTGTCCCCAGCTTTCACATCCCTAATAAGACCATTCCTGTCAGAAAGAACAAGGTTTAGAATCACCTCTTGCCTCATCAACTCCTTCAGCACCTGCAACAGAAAATTGTCTTCAGCACATTGCAGGAACCATCTGGACCACGCATGCCTGGCAATGCTGCTTAGCCAACAAATACTTGGATGGTTAAAGTCCCCCATGAGAACTAGTGTTTGGGATTGCAAGGCTACTTTCAGCTGCTTATAGGAGGCCTCATCAACTTCACACTTCTGATTTGGTGACCTGTAGTACACCCCCACATCAGTGTCACCCATACAAGCCCACCCAATAATTCTCACCCACACGCTCTCCACACGTTCTTTATCCTCCCCCAGGTGGAGCTCATTACATTCCAGTTGCTCTCTCGCATAAAGGGCAACTCCTCCACTTTGCTTCCCCAGCCTGTCTTTCTGAAAAATGGACATAGCCCTCCATGACATCATTCCAGTCATGCAAGTTTCACCGCATCTCCATGATTGCAGTGAGATCATGGCTTTACAACCATACACAGATCTGCAGCTCATCCTGTTTATGCTACATGTCTTGGTATACAGGCATTGCAGGGAAGCAACAGGTGTGGTTATTCCTAGAGGGATGCAAGAAGATTTTGTACAAAGTATCAGCAACATGACCTTCACTGCAGGAGTCCTTGCACAATCCTATAGAACAATTCAGAAGTTTTTCCCTGCAGTCCCCAACAGTGACAACAGTGACAACATCCTTCAGTCCTTCTCTGTCTTATCTAAATTCTCTCACCACCCCCATCAAGCCTAGTTTAAAACCCTGATCATCAATCTAGAGAGCTTGCTCCCCAGAGTACTTGCTCACTGCTTGCTCAGCTGGAGTCCATCAGAAGCCCACATAACCCTAACCCTAATCGAAATATCACCGCCTTATCTAATCATTTAGCTGACACATTCTTCTCCTACTTTCCAGGTCTGTACCCCTGATCCCTCCAACATCTTTCCAATGGATTTAATGCCCATTTTAACATTTTCAGTTTCCTCACTGCAGCATCCTGGGACTCAGACTGAATGACAATGAAAGGATAGTAGCCTTCCGGGTTAACAAGCTGTGGTAAAGTCTTCCTAATGTCTCTAACACATGCCCTGGAAGACAGCACACCTCTCTGGAGAGGTTATCTGGGTGGCAAACGGGAGCCTCAGTGCCTCCCAGCAAGGAGTCCCGGTTACTAAGACTCTTTGCCCTTTCTTTGTGGCGCTGGTATTAATGCAGTGCCCCTGACTGGCCCTGCTCTCTATGCTTGATACTTCCTGCATTCTTGATATGCTTCACAGGCCTGGGTTTGGACCACTTTGCAAACCCTTGTGTCTTCCCAGCCTGAGAGCCTTTAATGTATTATCCAGGGGCAGTGCAGCGTTTGGTAACACTGTGGGTGTTGGGGTCTGAAACCTCCTTCTGCTTCAAGCAGAGACCAGAGTCCAGTCCCTTTCCTCTTGTGGGTTATTAAGCCCTCTGTCCTGCAGGTGAGCAGCTGGATTGGCTACTTCCCTGCAGTGACTTAGGAGGGGGCTGCCGGTCTGCAATAGGTGTAGAGAAAGATATAAAGGTGTTCACATAGATAAGGAAAAATTGCCAACTGTGGTGTTTCCTACACAAGAGTGAGATCAGTGGCCATTTAGATCAGAAATTGGTGGTGCCATGTGAGCATGATCAGATTTCTGTGATTCAATAACAGACATCAAACCAAACTCAATCCTGATGTAAATTCATTTAGTGGAATAAACAGTTATGGTATATGGAATTGCTCTCATTTGGTCTAAAGACTAGAAAACTTGAGAGGCAGACCATATCTGGTATCAACTGGAAGATCATTGCCTGTGTTTATAGAAAATATGTCCTATGCTAAAAAAGCATACCCTATGCTAAAATGAAATCTGTGTTCTATATTCTAAACACAGCAAATACTGGTAATACTTTTTCCTCCAGTAACACTGCTTTTAAAAGAAAGGAGTATACCAGAGTTCTTTCAAACTTCACTGGACATACTGAAAAAATACCATTTTAACTGGATTCATCAGAAGAGGAAAGTGAGATGTACTGTATTTTCTGTGCATATAATGCCAGTCTTCTACAGGGATTATTAAAAATAGTCTTGCATCTAACTCAGCAGGCTTAAAAGACAAGCACATGAATACAGTTGTCCAGCAGCAGTTCAGCAAGGTCTTCGATACTGTCTCCAGCAGTATTCTCCTGGAGAAGCTGGCAGCCCATGGCTTGGACAAGTACATTCTTTGCTGTGTAAAGAACTGGCTGATTGGCTGGACACAGTCATAGGTGATAAATGCAGTCACAACCAGCTGGTGCCCAGGCACCAGTATAGTGCAAATATATATATGT
>JAPSGF010000061.1:2443165-2463760 GCA_035772895.1 Perdix hodgsoniae | reverse complement strand
TGCAATAGTGGTATTCCCCAGGGGTCAGTATTGAGGCCTGTCCTATCCAATATCTTTACTGATGACCTGAATGATGGGATTGAGTACAACCTCAGTATGTTTGCAGATGACACCAAGGTGGGACAAAGTGTTGATCTACCTTGGGTAAGAAGGGTCTAGAGAGGGATCTGGACAATCTAGACTACAGGGCTGTGGCCAATGGGATGAAGTTCAGCAAGACCATATACTAGGCCCTGCACTTTGCCACAACAACCCCTAGCAACACTACAGGCTTGGGGCAGAGAGGCTGGAAGACTGTGTAGAGGAACCAGACCTGGAAGTATTGGTTAACGCTCAGCTGAACGTGAGCCAGCAGTGTGCCCAGACAGCCAAGAAGGCCAATGGCATTCTGGCTCATATCTGAAATAGTGTTGCCAGCAGAAGCAGGGAAGTGATCATCCTTCTGTACTCAACACTGGTGAAGCCGCACCTTGAGTGCTGTATTGAGCTTTGGTCCACTCACTGCAGGAAAGACAACAAGGCCCTGGAGCCTGTTTAGGGAAAGGCAATGAAGCTGGTGAGGGATCTGGAGCACAAGTCTCACAGGAAGCAGCTGAGGGAGCTGGGATTCTTTAGTCTGGAGAAGAGGAGGTTTGGGGGTGACCTTATTTTATAACTAGCTGAAGGGAGTTTGTGGTGAGGTGGGGGTCAGCCTCCTCTCCCTTGTAACTAGCAATAGGGCTAGAATGGCCTTGAGTTGCACTAGGGGAGATTCAGGTTGGACTTCGGGAAATACTTCATCTTCAGGAGAGCAGTCAGGCACTGGAATGGGTGGAGTCACTGTCCCTGAAGTTGTTCAAGAAATGTTTAGATGTTGTACTGCAGGACATGGATTAGTGGGAAATATTGGTGATAGATGGATTGGGTTGGACTAAATGGTCTTAGAGGTCTTTTCCAATCTTGGTGATTCAATGATTCTATGATTCTGTGATTATTCCCAGATCACTTAAGTTACTTAGTGGTTACTATTTAGCAGGCAACAAAAGGAATCAACTTTTGCATCACCCCATATTCCTGAAAAAAATTAATAATTGTGTAAAGAACAGGTTGAAAACTAACTAAAGGAGCACTCATGTTAGAATAAAGAAGCGGAGACATCACAGTTACCATTAGAGCTTGCATATTTATTGAACAAATCCTACTAAAATAGCTAAAATACGCTGGGTACTTGTAGTGCATTATTAAAGATCACATCGTTACAAAAGCCTGCATTTTCAGCAGTACACAACTGCAACTATACATAAATGCCACAACTGCTGAATATTATTTGTTGCTCTATATACAGCACAATAGATGAATCTAATCTATTGGAAAAGAAAAGAGATACAGAAGGAGAGGAAGGGAAAGAAATCAAGGAAGTGCAGTGCATGCATTGGTATTTAACAGTCAGAAGCTAAAACAGTTCAGAACAAGGCCTGCCCTGTGAAAGGAAGAGCTAAAAGACAGAATTATATAAAAAATTAAGGTGGGCTTTCAGACTGTTTCTAACACAACAACATCCCATGAGTAAATGATACTGTTTAGTTTTGTATTTTGTGTTGTTTTGTATTGATAGATATCTGGGAGCAAGAACAAAAATGTAAACCTTGTATGTTGACAGTGCTGTGGGAATGTACTCTTTTCCCCTATAGGACTTCACCTCTCAGAAGTCTGCAGTATGTTTCTTACAATATCCCCTATTTTATGTATTAGAAGAGGACTTTAAAACTTGTCCTTCTTCCAAAAAGGCCTTTAAAAATGACAAAAATCAAAACAGATTTTGAGAGGTTGCTTAAAAATTATTGCTTGTTTTTCTCCGTTAGGTGGATAGGAGTCAGAAAGGAGATTTTATATAAAATTACAGTTTTGTGATTGCTCCCACTGTAACTGCAAGTTTGTGAGTGGACCCTGACAGGGAATCAGTTCCTCACTTGTACACTATAAGTAGTTACTCACCTACGGCACTGAATAAGAAAGCCACACTGAAGACACAAGTAAACAAGTCAGTCCAGTCTAAAGAACAACATTCAGAAAAACAAAGTACCAACACCTTCTCAGAACATGGAAATAAAAAATAACTCCATCAGAGCTACCTTGCCAAGGAGCATATTTAAAGTCCAAAATAGCACCATTCATCAGTGTCTCAAATCCCGTGGCAGCATCACAATCACTTACCACAAGGAAACCATGAGTTTCATACTACTTCTATACATCAAAAGAGTACATGGATAAAATATAGAGATATACAGACAATTGATGAAAATAAACTACTAGGTTTGTTACATCTAAATGAAAAAAAGGGGGACTCTCAGCCTCTGCGAAAAGCAGTTAGGGATGGTGAAAATGGAGAGAGTAGTTTACCAGTTTCATGTAAGCAGTAGAGTTTGAGTAGTGGAAGACATTGCTGTGGTAGAACCAGGCCTGAGGGCCCACCTGTAATGTTTGTAAACATGGATTCACAGTGTGATATTCTGAGAGCTTTTGCTTGAGTCAGAATGTTAAACCTAGTTTTATGGTACACGTTTGTCCACTGTTATTCTCTAAAGCAAGGCTCAGAGTCCCATAGTTTCTTCTTACACTTGATGATTTACACAGAAACAATTCCCAATATATGACACCATGACCTCATCAAACCCATACACCATATGTGATACAAATGGAAAAATCATGACTAAAATGTGTAGAGGTAATTGATTTTGGTGAAATGGTGATCATCGCCATTTACTGGAGCCCAACATGCCCCTTCCACTTCATTTTCCTTCTTGCGATTTACTTCCTTTGAGATGGGAAGACATCCCTGCAGAGGGGAAAAATAGCATTAGCTGTGATTCTCTGAAGTATGTCTGGTGGGTCTTCCCTTCTCATGTCCTAAGATATTCAACATCCCCTAACTTCGGTTCAGAAGTAAA
Organism: Perdix hodgsoniae; assembly: GCA_035772895.1. Classification (NCBI taxonomy): domain Eukaryota; kingdom Metazoa; phylum Chordata; class Aves; order Galliformes; family Phasianidae; genus Perdix; species Perdix hodgsoniae. The sequence goes on along the minus strand of JAPSGF010000061.1, from coordinate 2,460,833 downwards.
CATCTACTAAACGTACCTTAATCAGCTGTTAATACTAATGCCACTGAGGGGAAAATAGTGTTATATACCATGCAAGTTATGCAGCATCTGAGGAAAAGTCTTTTCAGGGCTGAGCAATTGTGCCATGGCAGTCAAAGAATTTCAGAGTTAGGTCAGCAACAGTGCTCCACCAGGAAGTCTGTTCAGTTCTTGCAACTGGGAATACCCCAATCATCCTAGCAAGTTTAGAACTTTAGAGATGCAACGGAGACAAAATCCTTTCAACAGATCCCAATTGTACATCCTTACACAAGTTTTCTTGTGCCCACCAAACCTGGGAATTTCAGTGCCCTTTGTGATGGCTGGGATTGCTCAGACCTGCAGCTGCACTGGAAGATGAGTGTGCAGTACTTCTGGCATTATTACAAATATGGCCAAAACCAAGTAATTATCCATTTTGCACATATGAAGCAGAGAATGAAGATGAAGTATCTCAGTATAGTCAGTGAAAAACTCATGGCCACAACTCAACAGAAAGTTGAGCCCCCACTGAAAACCTAACTCAGTACTAACACAAGTGAGAAAAAAACTGATGTTCATGATACTATCTACTAACAAATTAACTTGCTCATTTGTTTCTATAACCCAAGCTCCATTTTGTGGCTCCACCTGCCCTCCAACCTAAAAGTGTATCTGAGCTATGAAAGATTATTTTGTTATTGAGAGAACTTTCTGCAAATTAGCCCTCTAATTTTTTAAACACCTTATGACTTATGCATCCAGTATACACTAGTAAGAGAGTTTTCTGAAATACTTCACTGAGAAGAGCACTTATTCTTTCCCTAATGGGAATTCAAAGGCTCTGTAGTGTATTACTGTGATCTCTGAAAAAGTAAGGAAGTAGTGTGCAGGCTACCCACCTACCTCTGAGATTATTTTGTTCACCATACTTAATTACTCACTGGCTGAAGCATAATCAGCAACATAAACACCTGTTTCAGCTCAAACCTCAGTAGGAGACCTAAAAGCTAAGTATAAGTTTAAAATACTTTGCTAGTGATATATCACCATGGCATTTTAAACAAAAATAATGTGCTTAATTAGCCATACATTCCAAATTTTTGAAAAGATCTCTGTACTGTTGTTTTGTTTGTTTGTTTGTTTTAAAGTTTGTATTAAACAGCTCAAAATTTTAAAGGTGTTTTATTAATTTCATTTTTTAATACGTATCAATTGAATAAGATTGATTATTTTTAAAATTTGTTTAAGAAACAAAAATTACCTTCTCCAAGTTCAGTTCTTCTTACAGCAGGGTTTTGAGTTTCTGAATCAGAAGCTGAACAAACAGCAGTCTCACAACTACCTAGAAAGTGCAGTTTTCAGAGTCTTCCCTTTTCTTTTCTTTTCTTATTCTCTTATGTCTCTGAAGAGCCACAATTTTTACTGGAATGTCTGTATTTGTCATATTTTCTAGCATTAAGAATGAAGCCACCCTAGGGCTATCCCACTGTATTTATCAAAGATAGCAGGCTAAATTCTGCTCTCAGTCACACAGATTGCTCCAGGGCTCTGCACTGCACCCAGTCAGATTATCAGCCTGAAAAGGCTGAAATTAAGGAAAAACAGTGCCCACACCTATACAGGCATCAGAAACTTACAGACTGGGTGGGTTTCACTCAGTAGAAATGCAGAAGTCTGCTAGCTGTAGAAGAACTAGTAGAAACATACTATTGGCTTTGTTAGAATCAAATTGGAGATTTTGCAAAAGACAGCATTTCAGAGTGAGAAAATGATTAATTTAAATTTAATCTAAATCTAAGTTTAAATTCTAGTGACTGTACAAATATGTTCCCACACAGGACACCAGAAAATTCCACCTATGTGGAATTGTTCATTTGTTAAATAAACTTGCTATTTGTGTATCATTACAGAATATGAGAAGAAAACTAGAAACTTACATATGAAAACAGGGACACCACACAGACCAAAGGTCTGGGCAAGTTTCCAAAAGTATTGTGTTGGGCAGTTCCTTTTCAGCTGTGAAAACAATCTTAGCGCTGAAATTCTGCCATATAATCATAAGATTAAAAATCCCATATGACCCTTCTGGGCTGGGAAGTAAGTTGTCTGTAATAAACGTATCCATATATGCTTGTTGGTTGCATGAGGGGAGAGGCGAAGAAACAAAAAAACAAAAAACCCTAAAACAACATGAAAAAAACACCAAAAAAAAAAAAAAGATTTTTCAAAATAAACTCTATCGATTTTATTTCATTTTTTGGTAGTTCAACCGGTTTGATACTAAAAAGGAGTACCTAAAATGTTGAGTTGCAGAAGGGCTAAGCAGTTTCTGCAGTTCTCTCCAGAAATTTATCCTGATTAATTATATAAGCGTGATGAACAATAGTCAGATTCCAACAACACTGGGCTTTTGCTAAAGCTGATACTCTGCTAGAAATTGGATTGTGCACAGCTAATATTTAAATTGCTTCTGAAGCTTAACTGAGAAACTAAAAACTGCTCCTTTTAAACTTATGCCAATACCTCCTATAACACTGTATAGTTCAGAAGGTTATCCCTTTTGATGATTTTTTTTCAAGATATGCACAATACAGATACATGGCTACTCATAGACCCAGCAGAATGCAGTATTGTTATGAAACATGCTGTACATAGTTCATAACTTTATTCATCTGTTTTAGGAACTACTTTGAGTAGTGATGAATGAAACATTCAAAGCTGAAGCATAAAAAGAAAAAAAAATCACCTAGTAAACACAAAGATGATTAATAAAATTAGCAAATTTATTTAATGTAAATATGACAGCATTTGATCATTTGGTACATTTGTCTTAATCTGGCATTGCTATCAGCATATTCAGATGAACTTTAAGAACACTCTGAACGTCAGGAATGGCATTCTCACATGTTAATGTTAATGTACATGTTAATTTGAAGGAGTCAAATTCAAATGAGTCAATTCAACTATGAATTTTAGAACTTCCTTTATAAAGAAATAAAAGAAAAATACAAAGTTATCCAAATTTTGATAACAAGGAGTTGCAGTCTAGATAGATATGGAAATTAAATCAAAACAGTTTTCCATGTGCTCTTATTTGCTGACCTTACAAATTTTTTGCAGACTTTGAGTCATTAATGAATGAGAAACAAAAATAAAGCATACACATTTTGTAGTTCTGAACAACTGTTCTTTCCTATGCAAATTTCAAATCCAATTTGGGATTAGTGAAACCAGCAATGGCAACAGAACAAAATCTTATCAGCCATGTCTGATAACTCACATCTGACCTTCTTGTCAAACTTGAATGAAAAATGTCATGCACTATATGCTTGTTATTTAAGCCAGGTAAAGCACAAAAGCTCACAAAAGAAAAACAACAACCACCCCCCTTCTTTCCCTGTACATTATCATTTCCTCTTTATTAGTAAGTGACAGCAGCCAAAATCAAGCATTTGAAACTCAGATGTCTAGCCTGAAAAATCATCAGAAAGACTTAAGAAATCTGAACTCTTGAAAATTAACATTTCCTTTCTGGTATGTAGTCAATAAGAGTCTATGTTTTCTGCAAGTCCAAATGATAAAAACATAATTTTAGAATGAATACTGAAATCCTCACTTAACTGCTTGGTTCATGGAGCCAAAGCTTCAAGAAAAACAAAATATCATGGGACTCATGATGAAATCATGAAACCTAGCTATACTCTTGAAACAGTCAAAATAAACTCCATTGAACTGTTAGTATTTTGTGGCTTGTTGGTTTCTTTTTTTGTTTTGTTTGTGTATTTTTTTCCTTCAGAAAACTTTCATCTTAGTAAACTCTTGTATGATAGAAATAACAAATAATTTTACCTTTAGAAATCCCCCATCTCCATGGCTGGTTGGGAAGATATTCTGGCTAGCCCAAATCATTTGCCTTGGCTGATAAACCTGTAGCAACACAAATAGGTACAATTTTAGGACAAGAGGAATGAATGAAAATGAATGAATGAAGATGATGTAGATGACTACCTTTGCTGATAGTTACCAGAGACAAGAGGAACACAACTTTGATAATCCTTTCACACTGAACTGTGAACTGGAACTGAATACTTTCTAAGTACATTGAGCACTGCTATAATCTTGTGGCAACACCCAATATTTTAGACTTCAAAGGAACACCAACACACTGTATAAGACAAATGAGCTGTCAGCAGGATTTAGTGGTTATAATACCAACCTACTGTTGCTCTGTGGCAGAGCTTCTTATGCAGCCATAGGAGAAATGGTCCTATTTATCCTGCCTGAGATGAGCATGCTTCTCCTAGGCCTTCTTTTCTTACCAGAAAATGGGTGAGATTCACGACATATATAGCCTACAGTGGGCAGATAGAGCAAGTGCTAAGCAAATACACTTCAGTTACTACCACAAGTCTGATCTGAAAACCTCCTGCGCTTCAGATCCTAATCCTCAGGATGAAGACCAGAACACGTACCAATCTCACACTCCTTAAGCTTTGAAGTGATCAATTGTGAGTTGTATATAACACTGAAGACCTAAAGTTTGTTTCCCTGCTGGGTATGCCTGCTATGCCTTTGGTTTAAAGAATACATCTCTTTCAGCAAGGTGCTTGAACATCTAGCTGTTTCATGCTGAACATGATAAATTACAGCATTCAAACTTATTCACACTTTGGGAATAAAAATTTGCCTTGTCAATGAAATTCCTGGAGACAGGCTTAATTCACCTGCATGCCACTGTATTTGTATTGAAGCCTGAAAAATGTTTTCATTTCTGGAAAGTTGCACTTTGAGTAGTTGACACAACTGAACTAGATGTAGCTTGAAGAAATTATTTGAAGATCATTTAAATCACCTTTTGAAGAGAAAATTGAGAACTCTACTATAAAGTAGGAAATGAAGGAGGGAAAGTTAAAGAATGTGGCCTGAGGCATGCCTGCTACAACACATTCTTCTACAATTTTCTACAGTGCAAAATGCAGTGCTGTCTACTGATAAGAGCATCAGGATTTATTTTATATTTGGGACTACTGCATGATCTCAAAAAAGCCAGTCACGCTCCCCAACTATGGCTGACATAGGATAACTCAGAAAGTGTTCCATAATTTCATCAGCTAACATTCTACTTGAATCTCTGAGACACTCTAATGAAAGATAACATGTAAACCCTGAGCTCTCCTGTTGATATTTATAATCATTGACAATGCAATCTGCACCTATGCCTTTATCTTATTTACGTAGTCATATTCATTGTGTGAAAGCTCATGACATGAAGTAGCAACAGGGCATGCACATAAAATGGGCAAGTACACAGAAATGTGTGTTTTCCTACAGAAGGAAAGAATAAGGAACAAAAAGCATTATTAATTACGATGAAGATGAATTTGTGTATTTTCCAGTAAGTATGAACCGGATTCAGGTTAGCATATAGGTCTTGCACTCTATATTACCAATTTGAAAGAAATAAAATAACACCTGACATAAGAGGAGCCTCTAGACTTACTTTCCTAAGAGCTTCAAGAGACTGCAGTTTGAAGGTGGGTTTCAGGGATGAGGCAGGGGGAGAAAGATGTAAACTGTAAGATACAGCAATTGTGCCTCAGGTTTAAAAACAAAACAAACAAACAACAACAAAACCCCCCCACACAAAAGCACCACACAGTGCTTACCTCAGCTATCTCCAGCTATTTTTCGCATTAGCTGCCTCTATGGAGAAATATTTAGTACCATCCCACTCTCAATATGCTTTTCAAAAGCACCTACTGTGACCACCATTGTAAGATAAAAAGCACATGGACCTCCTTCACATGCTGCTAAGTCCTGAACTGTGCTGACAAAGGGTTTTCAGCACCTGCCTTTGGAACAGTGTTGAAAGGCCACAGAATCAAGGCTTGGACTGTCTAAGTAGAGGAAGTTGCTAGTGTGAAAAAAAGATGTCCACATGGAAAAGCTCGCTCAGGACTTCATATAACCCACAAGGACCAAAAAAGAAAAAAAGACAGCTTGGTATTTTGTCATGCTGTCTGTCTTACAAAATGCAGAATCTTATTTTATGTTCACATATACTGACACTATAAATAAAGCAAGGACATTAAGTCAACGACAGCATCCCGAAACAACTGATATAAACATTGCAACATGAAAGATGATCTACAGGGAGAGAAGAAGTGCAAAGCAATGCTTCATTACAAAATAAGTATAAGGCTTACTGCATTCCAGCTGTTACCATGAAGAAACACTTTAGATAAATGCGTTCATTGATACAAACCATCCTTTAATTTCTTAGTATTTCCTGTATGACTACTATGAGAATACAAGCTTGGCTTAAATAGCAAAACATCAGGATTTAGAAAACAATTACTGAACTTTAGGATACATTGAGAACCAAAGTTCCTGCAAGTTTAAACAATGCGAAAGAACACTACACTGACTCAAAATGATAGCCTAACTCATTAGGGAAATATCAAGCTAGTAAAGTTCAACCATAAACTGTCAAAGTGGATCGCTCCTAAATATCTGACTGATGACATTATTAGCCTTGGAAGAAATCCTTCTGGAAGAACAAGTGATACACAAAACAATCCACTTTCACTTCAAAAAGTCAGAGAAAAGGCAACAAACTGATGTGGGACATATCTGAAGTAGTGTTCCATAACAACAGTTCTGACCAAAATTTGAGGCCAACCTCATATAGGGAGTCATGACCTGTAAATAATGTTTTCAATTTTTTACCCCACTTTCTTGAAAATCTACAAGATAAAAAATAAAGATTACTATTAAATATCTGAAAAAGCAAAGGTGAGGAAAATAAAAACCTATTTACTTAGTTACTACAGCATCCAAACTGTAGAACTGTTTACTTACTGCTACTTCTCTTCAAAATCAGAAGCATTTCCCAAAGTAAGCTCTTCTTTTCTCCACTGTTCAATAAACCAAGAATCCTCTTTTTGCTATTGCAGAAGTTCTGTTTAACCAACATTTCAAAACTTTAATGCCTATTCTTCCATAATGAGCCACTGGTCCCCTCATAAACCTCTGTCCTCTTTAAGAGAAACAGTAAATGAGCACAAACTTCTGCCTACCTTCAAAACAAACATGTAAAATAATATTTACAGAGCTGGATGTAATTCACTTTATCAGTTAAAATGCTAAAATGATTCCTTACTACCCACTCTTCATCTCTTCCTACTAAAAGCACCTTTCAAACATTCAGAAACATCCATCATGACGAAAAAATAGAACAAAACCAGATAGAAGATACTCTGAACTTAGTACAATGAGCACAGTCCTGTTAAGAATTTCTAAGGTTATTACAGTCAAGTAATAAACAAAAAGTCCCCAGAATTACTTTTTCTATCCTTTTTTTTTTTTCCTCTCTCACTCTTTTAATGTGGGCCACAACTGAATTCCTGTTCAAGTCCATTGCAATCTAGATTCCCAAACTAGAAGTTTAACAGACCACCACTCTGAGTGCAGCAGCAGTCATCTTTTGAGAAGTTTCAGCTCAATTAATGGTAGAAGGTGGGAGGTAGAATGAAATTATGAGAACACTGTGAATTCCTAATGTCTGGTAACTCTGCACTAGCATACCTAGGGGAAAAAATAAAAGAATACGTACATGTTGAAGAGAAGGAAAGAAAGTGCCATCACACCACTTTCATAGTGTGCTAACATTACACTCCTAGGACTCTGAGGGCATTTCTATACCTCTATACTTATAAAGTATATCAGATTTTTCATCACCACTGCTTTGTCATGATGTAACACAAATCAACAGCGCTGGAGCTTCTAGAAAACAGGTTGTCTATTATTTCCTTTCTGCCTGCTCTTAGCACAGTCAAAAAGTGCCCAGCAGATCTTCTCCAATTGTGTCTTGATGTATTTTGTTTTGCAAAAATCAGAACACTGTTGCCTGCTAAGTTGAAAGAGTTAATTCTTTGCAGCTTTTTATGATTCCTAGATACCAGCTTGTTTGAGTTGTAACATGCACTTCTCTATCTCCTAAATGACTCCTCATAAATGACAATCCACCAGTTCCATACAGATACATGAACAGTACCTTCTGTTTTAATATAAAATACACTGTTCTGTTAAAGAACTAACAAATTTTAAACAAAACGAAAAGAAAACTTGTGCTAGGATCAATGCATGCTTTATCATTTGCTGAACTGTGAGAGGTAAGCTGATGCACCTATCTGCAGGAGTTTAAGATTGTGAAGGGAGCATTATGATAGCATGATACTAAAGTCCACCATGTCCCAAATCTTGCATGCAATATTTAATATGTATAGCAACTGTCAGCTGAATAGTTGCTACATCTCAAGAATTTAGTTGGGTGACAGTCTGCAGCCATTCAGTTTTGTCTTCTGCATCTTCATAAAAGCCAGGACATCAACATTGCTCATAGCCTTTCAAATAAGAAGGAACAATGTCAGTGAAATTTTGTCAAATCTTTTGCATTTAAGAAGCTGCAGTCACAGTCTTGATAGGCTGATTCTGAAACAGTCAGTGAGGAAACTTTCCCTCTTAAACCATCAGGAACCACAAATTTCCCTAGTTAAAATGCAACTTAATGAACTTAACTGATTTAAAAATGCTTTGATCAATAGCTCAATAGGTTTGAGGTCTCTCAGTTTTGTATACATGGTTGCTTTTTCTTGTATCACAAGTCCGAACTTCTCATTGAGGTATAACAGTTATCCTAGTAAGTTATTTATTAGCTGTCTTTGCATTTTCAATGTATTGTGAGGGCAGGAGATTTTTCCTAGCAATCATTCTTTCCACATCAATGCCACAAGCATTCAAAACTCAGTGGCAGAAAAAAAAGAAAAAAGAAAAAAGTTTTTTTTATGGTCATTTTACACATTCTTCACACTGCAAATAAAGTAGATAAATGGTTTGAGAGAAGTGATTAATAATTATGCTATTGTTCCTGGACTGGACTGGAATTAATCCAAGCAGTCTATCTTTTTAAGTAGACTTTACGTGCCCATTACAGTAAGAATTAACATGTGACAGCATATTGGCAGAATATAGCAAGACAACTGCACACCTGTACTTGCCTTTAACTTCTGTGCATCAGCATCCTTTTCTGCCTCTGCCTTTTCATGGGGAAGTTATTATTGCTGCATTTTATTCCTCCCCATCTGATGACTCAAACTCACAACCGCACTGAGATGAAAAAGACTAAATAAGACAAGTACACTCTTCCTTGCATTTCCCTCCCTGTGCTGTACATGAATTAGCAAGTTTATTCATTAGGTTCTTGTTTCAATTTTGTGTTCACTTGGTTTTTGATTTTTTTTTTTTCTGTAGTCCTTGTTCATCACTTCTTCAAATTCTATCACTTTTACACAACTAGATGTTATCTGCTATTTTCCTATACAACATAAGGAAGTGATCTTGGAAGTAATTTTCCTGTGTGTGAACACAAAGCTTCCCATAAAAGCCCACCCTCATCCACTACTTCTTTCACTGCTCTTAGAGCTTGTATTCTCCAGGTTACACTGAAGTTGTTTCTATCTAGCCTCCTATGTTGGCTCATCTGTATCTGCTTCTTCAAAGATATCACACTTGTCTTAATCTATACTGCATAGCTTGATTTTTTTTATATATGTGCTTTCAGAATGTCATGGCATATACAAGAAAACTATCTGAGTGACTGTACAAAGTTTACTAAAACACATAATTTTAAGAGATTTAATGTCTTAAAAAGACATAAAGAATTAAAAAAACATACAATGTAAAATTTATACAATACATAATTTCACCTTACTTCTTCATAGCCTCTTGCTGAAGGAAGAGATATCGATCCAGGCTAAGCAAGCACATTTTGCTATCAAAAGGTCTCTTACCTGAGTATGGCCTCCAAATTGAGCAAATATGGTGTTCAGGAGGGGAAAAACACAAGCTAATCTAGCTTGAGTATATAGTCAGCACATTCCTGCCAAATTCTTCAGCTGGTAAGAACCCCTAACAGAAATGTTAGCAGCTTTCTGATATACATGATTGAATGAGGTTAGTTAGAAAAAACAGTTTGTTCTCCCCCAGAGAGAAATCCTCCCCACAACATCTGAGCGTAATGTAATTTTTAAGCAGAGAGCTCAAATTGGACTTCTCTGTACCAGTCAGGTTGAATTTAGTTTGTGCGCTACAAGTGCACTAATGCTGCTCTTTTTGTTCATTAAACATGCAAAAACCATAGCAGAGCATTGTTAATATTTATGCATGTGAAGAGTAAGAGGGAAAAAAAAAAGAAAAAAGAAAAAAGAAAAAAAGAAGAAAAAAAAAGTGGTACATTGTGAATGTTGTCATAAACACCCATCCAACTTCTGTCTGAATTTGTGAATTTAGCAAACATATTTATTACCAGAGTATCACTTCTTGAAAGGAAAAGAACTGTAGTTATTTCAGAAGAACAGAAAGAAACAAATGCATATTTTGTGGAAAGTTCCATTAACCAATAAAAAGTTGTAAACTGCATTATTCCAACAGTGACTTTGAGTACATGGACTCTGAAACTATTATGCGTTACAGAAGTCAAATAACAAAACAAGCCCCTCAGAAAACAGAACTCCAAGACCTGCATAACACTATGTTTTCCTCTAATTTTCCTGTGCACTGCAAAGGTAGCTTTTATTACTTTCCTTAACACACACACACACAAACAACAGTAACAAGTCTGAAACTTAAAATAGTATCTGAATTTTGGTTACTGAATTCATCATTGGTCTTCAAGCACAATCAAGTAGTGAAATATTTAAATAGTAACCATTTGAATCTATGCTTAATGGTAACTGTGAAAGTAGATGCACTCTAAATCTCCCTACAAAGTAAGGTAAACACGCTGCATGGCAGCAACATTCCGGACTGAAGGCCGCATGCTCAAGCTCTTCACTAGTTTCATACCCAATACTGAAAAATTACAAGAACAATACAGGAGGAGTCCTGTATATATGGACTCACTAAAAGTCCATGTAGCCCAGCCTCCTCATGCATACCATTTTGATTCTAGGGAAAAGACCAGCAAGAACAGTGGCCAGCAAAGGTATCCAGGAGAAAAAATAAAAGGAGAGAGCCCCAAACACTCATTTCTACAGTGTGACTTCCCAGATTCCTCCTTCCAATTTTGAGTTACACAATATGTATACACATGTATACATTAAGCTAAACTTCCACAGCATAAGTGATTATTTCCTACAAATTCCCTGAATTATGTAACTTCAGAGGACTTAATAGACTGTGTGCTTTGGGATAACCCTGTTTTTTGGGTTGTTGTTTTTCTGTTTGTTTAATTGTTTAAATTTCCCACATGTACCAGAAGAATGACTAGAAATTGTGATTTTGTCCTCCAAGTGGAGGAAGGTTCACAGCCTCAGCCACCTGCTCTCCTGCAGAGCCTAGCAGTGGAAACCTCCCTCATAAAATACCAGACCTTTTCACAAACAATGTATTTCAGGTAAGTACTGAAAGTGCCAGGAGTAACCTAGTAAAAGAGAGAAAGAACTACACTGTATAGCCAGTACTTACCTCATTAAAAAAGATGAGATGGCCACAACTGATGATATTGTAACAGGTGTTTGAAAGCATTATGGTACATTTAACCAGTACAGTCAGTGCATCAGCTACATTACCAGGATTTAGCATAGCCTAAATGTTACTCCAAATATAAAACACAATGTAAAGCATATCGCATATGTCACATAGTTATAAAAGAATAAAATACCTGTGGCTTCTGGGATTTATCTCATTGGGAGACAACAAGAAAACAAGTTTTCCTGTCAAGTACTGTTTCTGATTTGATGTTGCCTTATATAACAACTTATCTCAGAAATTAAAGGTAAGAAATTTTACCACAAGCTTTTATTCTGCCACCAAGGAGAGTTATTTATATATAGATTTTCATACTGGAGATTTATCATAGATAAATTGATGTTAAAATAAAGAAGGAAGGACGAATTGTTTATCTGTAACAACATATTTGAGCAACTATATAATGTAAATATATGCCTTCTAAACATCAGTGTTCTAAGATAGAGTTCATTTTGATAATGTTCATATTAAGTCAAGGCTTATTCTACCTCACGAGATTATACAAATTCCTTTGAACTTTTGAAACTTCTTAATACAGAGATACTCTATGCAAGTAGACAGACAAGAACGTTGTATACATTTTGTTAACATTATTAACAAAATTAATATAGAAACATTTCTTCCTGCAGGATGTGTAAATGCTACTAGTTTTGAGGTTGTGATATTTTGCTTTCTTTCCTTTTTCTTAATGTAGTATTTACAGAAGGAAACATCAGGAAACCTCACAGGAGCATTTAGGCAGGGAATCATTGAGTAGTGTGACAGTGAATGTGCCATAAAAGCAATCTAAATTGAACTTCATGTAACACTCAAACAATGATTCATAGTATCATTCTACATTAAATATTTGAAAAGAACATTTTTACACCTTTCCAGATTGCATCTTCAACCAACATAGTTCAATGAGGTATCAGGATGAATAATTATTTGAAATAGAAACAAAATACAAATATTAAAAAATCCCATCCTTGTCAATGATATTAACTATATTATTTTTTATGAAGATGTTTGAGGGCTATTAGGCATAGTATCTTTCCCTCTCTCTACCAATGACCAGAGCTCAGGTGGAAAGCAACAGTATTCTGACCAAAATAAATGATTGCTGGGGCAGGCTTTCAGCCTCAAGACTTAAAAATCAGTGTAGCATTACACAATATAGCATGATACAATTATGTAGCATAGTTATATTTGCCCAGTGTGTTTCTATTATCTGGCTGAATGCAATGTCTCATCTTAGTATCTCATTCTTATTCTTCAAAGCGTAGGAATATGCAAGTCTCTGGCCAGATCAGTTCCACAAGTAGCCCTAAAGTAATCAACAGTTACTTCAACCAAAGTGAAGTCATTTTACAGGCACTGAAAATTAAAGAATACATAAAGATGTCTGCACATAACACACCAGAAAATGTTGATAATGGATAAGCTGGGATGAAGTCTTAAATGTTAAATAAATATCACTTGACTTATATGATGCTATGCATTTCAGGAAGAAATGCAAAAAGATATAGGATGCTAATTTTCTTCCCCTTTGTCCAAATGCAGGCTATCATCTGTTTCTCCCTGAATTACTGAAGAAAATAATTTCCTTGACAGTTTTTCTCTCCAATAAGCTACTATTCTTTTTCTCTTTCTTCTTTCCTCCTTAAGTAAGACTATGAAATTTAGAGACTGCAAACGATTCTGTGTGATAGAACAACCTCAAAATGGATGCTGCTCAGACAGGATATGCTAACATAACTCGTCAGCCCAAATGACCTTCCTCTGAAATCTTTTGCTTTGGGATGACATGGATATACTCTACAACTCCTAGCCTAGAGATTCTGCGAGAGCAATTCTAAAGCAATTCTTTGTTTTAAAAGAAAGTCATCTAATCATGTTATGTCTGAAATAAGTTACAAAGCTGTTGTAGAACACTTTTTTATTGTCAGGTCAGGCAAAATTAAGTTATTAAGGATGTATCTATTTAGTAATGCATACTTTTACCTATTATTGGTAAACTTGTCATTTAAATTCTTCAGAACCTACACTGCAAACTGAGAACTGAAGTCCAGAAATTAATTGCAGCAAACAGAAAAACAGGACATACCTGAGTAGTTCAGAAAGAAAAACAAAACAAAATAAAACAAAAAAAGTCCTACCACCAACAAAAACCAAAACACACTGTGAAAGCTCTAAAATGCCTTTGCAATTTCTTTCTTTAAGGAGGAAAGGGAGAGAGGGGGAGAGAGGGACAGAGAGGGGAAGAGAGGAGAAGAAAGGGGAACAGAGAAGGTGTTGTGGGAAGACAGCTTATGAGAAAGGGGAAAAAAGTCACTAGGACTTAGGAGTCTAGGAGTCTTCTTTAAGGTCAGAGAAAACTGGAATCAGAATTCTCTATCTCAGTCATCTGACAAGAATCTTCATTTCAATGGGTGGATCACGTAGGCCAAACAGCTTCTAAAACCCAGTTTTATTTATTTATTTGTTTGTTTGTTTATTTGGGGGGGTTAGTGGTAGTTTTTTTGTTTGTTTGCTTGGTTTTTTTTTTTTTTTTTTTTTTGGTATTTAATTGTTTAATTATTTTTTTTTTCTTAAATAGCACTAAAATCTAAAATTGTATGTTATGACATACAGCATTTTCCATGAAGATGGAATACTGAAATTCCAGCATTTCAAATAAACTTAGCATTTAAGGTAATCTGTAGACCTTACACACTGCAAATTAAAAACTAAAAAAAATACTTTTTTCCTGTAGGTGGGCACTTTACAAGCAAATCATACAGAAATAAGGACACATCTTCATCTGGCACATATTCCTGTGTAAGATGGCTCAAAATGTCCATGAGATACAACACAAACTACACTTCTTTGCCTTTTTATTCCTCTTTAATTTGCTAGTTCAATATTATATATCTCCAAGAAAGATTAATTAAACTGTTATGAGGCAGTAATAATTCCATATCTAGAAATAGAAGGAGCATTGAAAACATACCAACTAACCTACTAAGTTGTTGGCATTTTTGTTTTGTTTCATTTTTCAATTGTAAACAGCTTAAGAACATCAAGAAACTGAGAAGATAAGACAGTGAAGTTACACCAAGAGTTAATTTGTTCTTACTAGGCAAGTTTATTCTGGTCACTCGTAATTGGTCACTGTAACACTCTGGTCACTTTAAGTTTAGCTAAATAATTAATGAACTTTCAGTGTAGCTATGTAGGGAGTAAGCAAGGCATTTTTTTCCCCCCTATTTTATCAAGTTTAGTTAAGCCTGGTGAAATGTAACAGCCAAATTCTCACTGAATAGGGAAAGAAGAATAGAATGTTTGAATGTGCTCCTATATTAAAAACAAAGCAAGTTTTTTTACATTTATGTGTTTCAATGCAAAAAGTGTTGATACATAAATAATTTTTCCTGTGAATCACAACTGCTGAAGAAATGCTTGAAAAAAAAAAACAAGAACTATGCTAAAGTTTGTCCACTGCTGTAAGGAAAGTATGTCAGTGATCTGACTTCATATTACATCCAGTGATACTGTGACAAAAGTGAAAGAAAAAAAAAATGGAGGGAAGGAGGGAAGGAAGAAAAAGAAAAAAAAAAAAGAAAAAAGAAAAAAAGAAAAAAAGAAAAAAAAGAAAAAAAAGAAAAAAGAAAAAAAGAAAAAAGAAAAAAAGGAAAAAAAGCAAAAAAAGGAAAAAAAGAAAAGAAAGTGAAAGAAGCAAAGGAAAAATAAAGTAGAAGCAAAGGAAAGAAAAGAAAGGAAGTAAAATGGTGTCAGTAGGCAAAGAGATCCTGCCAAATACCACATCTTAAGCAACCTTCTAAGTTGGAGCAAAAACACATCTTTCTTACACTGAAATTCTGATAAACAATCAAAAAAAATTTTATATTTTAAAACAAATATAAAACTTTTCAAAAATTGCCAAATCGTTTTTTGATTTATGTTACATTGCAAAAAAAAAAAGGTGCATACCCACCTCAGTGAACAAGTGGGTAATTACTTACTACTTTCTGCATTTGGATAGTTCTAACTTGTATATTATATTCTGACATGGAGATTGTTTTCACAAAACTGATTTCTCTGACTACCACAGGAACATTGCTAGATTTATAGAACCATCTGCTGGTAAAAATCAAAGGCTATTTTATGCCTAACAAAACTTAAAATAGTCTTTTGTTCCAGAGATAGGCTTATACTGCACACAACAGCCTGCATACCATTTCAAAATGTGGGCTAATTGTCACCTTGGTGTTGGTAGAAAAATAGTTTCCTTATCCAGTATTCCACAGTTGTGTGAACAGAATGTATTTTAACATGATTTCTTTCACAGCTTAAGTGAATCATTTCCCTTGTAATTCCTCACCCCCAATATTAATTTATGTACAGATGAACAAAGCACCTTGATGAAAGTAGGTTCCAGAATAGATTAAAACTCCAGAATTTGCAAGTTTATTTTTGCAGAGGGGAATGATATGGAATAAGGAGCCTTGAAGAAAAAAACTGTACTACAGATTACATATTGTATTTTGAACATCCTTTGCTTCATCTTTCCTCCTTCATATCAAAACAACTTCAAAAGCCCACACAAGTATAATATAATTAATGCAATTAATTTAACCCAATTTTCATAGTACTATGTCCTTGAAAATATCACACATTATTTTCCGTCACGTATAGAAAATAATCTGTGGTCATTCTACTACTTACTCAATGCTAATTTAGGCAAGGTATTGCCCCTTATAAATTAACATACTTTCATCTATGATAGCATTGCACACTAGCAGCCATCAAAATAAATCCTATTTATGCCCATATACGTATTCAGGAATAGCTGGGTCTTCAATCATGAATTCTGCATGAGTAAAGATCATTTAATTAAATTATGCCTACTTTACTACTTCCTCAGTAAAGAACTGTCTTTGTCTTGCTGACCCTCAAACCTTCCCAGGCAACACCATATTTAGAGAACATTTAGGTGCATAATCTGTTTCATTCTCAAATTTAATACATGCCAGTAGTAATACATATGGGCTTTACTCATTAAAAATATAAGCACAATTAGCACTGAAGAAAATGGACAATTCCTGAACACTCCTTATTAAATATATTCCAAGTGCTTGCAAGTTCAGTTAGGCTGAGGCCTAGCTTTTTGTTTGTTTGTTTTTTCTGAAACAGATTTGTATCACTAAAAGGTATAATTCATAAAAATCTACCAAATAATAAGAAAAACCTGTTTGCATCTTTTGTACTTCCCTGACAGAGTAATATTAAATCTGCTTCATTTACTAATTACACTGATCTATTTCTTTTTTTCTTTTGGGGGAAGGGAGAGTGAAATTACTGAATATTGTTTTGCCTGAATGTTTTCCCAGAAGTGTTCTGATGTGTATTTTTCACAGTTACCTAAGCATGCAATTTTGCAATTAAATAAGCCTTACTACACAAAGAGAGATTTCAGATTTTTATTCAAAAATTGTAAGAAAATCAAAGATCCAATATACGGAGACTGTCAAGGTACATCCATCCATTTGCCATCCATTTGTATGGCAAATTTCCTTAACTTCAAAAAGTCTGTTTTTATAAATGGGTGCTGGGGATGGGAAAAGGTTTGTATTTCTTAAAAAAAAAAAAAAAAAAAAAAAAAAGGCTTTGCTAAAACAGCTCATTCTTACCATTTTTAGATTCTGTTAAGTCTTAGGATTGCAGTTTCTCTCAGGTAGCACAAGGATCTGAAAGTAATTAAAAAAAAATAATAATGAAAACAAATGTAATTAAAACTGTTGCAATATTTAAAAGGTTCCTTTTTTTTTTTTTTTTCTTTTCCCTAGTGTGACAGTAGTGAGCCAAGAATAAGCTTCAGTGGTTAAGATTAAGGTTATGCAAATTATTCTAACCACATGTACACTTATATACCATATTCCTTTGCTCTTCAGTGCTCTGTAGGCTTAAATATATGAAAAAGGAATCCCTAGCACTTGATTTGCAGAACTGTATGCTATTCATAGCACTTGGTACTTCTCTGAAGAGTCCTAAATGTTAAGACACTTAAAAATTAGTCAAGGGGACAAAATCCATCAACCTAGCTTACTGTGAAAGGTGG
>JAPSGF010000061.1:2339371-2429902 GCA_035772895.1 Perdix hodgsoniae | reverse complement strand
TAGAATAGAATAGAATAGAATAGAATAGAATAGAATAGAATAGAATATCCTTGTAATATCTGAAGGGAAGGTACAAGGAGGATAGTTCTTGTCTCATTTCCATTGTTGCCAGTATCAAAAATTGAAGCAGTGAGCCTAAATTGAAACATGCAAGATTGACTAGGAACATGAGGGGAATGTTCTTTACTGTGCAGTTGATGGTGCACTGTAACAGGTTGCTCAGAGAAGCTTGGAGTCTCCTTCTTGGAGATGTATTGCAGCCAAATCGGATGAAAAGATGATCTTAAAGATCTGTTACTGAACATCATGAGTCATTTCACTAGTTTTAAAACTATTAAAATATTCTTCCTATTCAATCGGATAGTTTTCAGTCTTACCTGGAAACTGGTATGGATAAAGGGAACTGGTATAGATAAAAGGATAAAGAAAGGGAAAGGGCAAAAATTCATCCAAGCATCTAATGTTTAACTGTGGGTTACGGAGGTCTTCAGCAGATTTCTGTTCATGAATCCAGTCAGACTATCATCTGACACATCATTAGCTGAGTGAAAGACTTACTGGATCAAGCTTGTTTTTAGTAGATAGAAATCTACATCACTTAATGCCTGCAATATCACAGAATCACAGAATCACAGAATTATCAAGGTTGGAAAAGACCTAGAAGATCATCTAGTCCAACCATTACCAATATTTCCCAGCTAAACCATATTCCTCAACACAACATCCAAATGTTTCTTGAACACTCCCATGGTCGGTGACTCCACCACCTCCCTGGGCAGTGCATTCCAGTGCCTGACCACCCTTTCCAAGAAGTAATATTTCCTTATGTCCAGCCTGAATCTCCCCTGGCGCAGCTTGAATCCATTCCCTCTAGTTCTATCACTAATTATACGAGAGAAGAGGCCGACCCCCAGCTCACTACAACCTCCCTTCAGGAAGTTGTAGAGAGCAATGAGGTCTCCCCTGAGCCTCCTCTTCTCCAGGCTGAACAATCCCAGCTCCTTCAGCCGTTCCTCATAAGGCCTGTGCTCCAGGCCCCTCACCAGCTTCGTAGCCCTCCTCTGAACACGTTCCAGGGCCTCAGTGTCTTTCTTGCAGTGAGGGGCCCAAAACTGAACACAGTACTTGAGGTGTGGCCTCACCAGTGCAGAGTACAGGGGGACAATGACCTCCCTGTTCCTGCTAGTAACACTGTTTTTGATGCAAGCCAGAATGCCGTTGGCCTTCTTGGCCATCCGGGCACACTGTCGGCTCATGTTCAGCCGAGCATCAATCAACACCCCCAGGTCCGTTTCCTCCACACAGTCCTCCAGCCACTCCGCCCCAAGCCTATAGCGCTGCCTGGGGTTGTTGTGGCCAAAGTGCAGGATTCGGCATTTGGTCTTGTTGAACCTCATCCCGTTAATATGGTCAGGAATAACTGGCATTCACACTTTCTGAAACAATAAAAATGTGGTGGACTAAAAAGCAATGCAGATTAGTTGAGAAGGCCATTTCAGAATAGTGCTGTAACTGTATGAGCAGTATGGAGAGACACATAACCATGAGCTTTTTGCTTTTGTATTGTCTTTCATAAGGGGTACTTGTCTGTTTTATACTCTGTTTCTGTTACCACACTACATACCATCAACTAGTATTTTACCACAATAAAGGCCCTGTTTCCAAATTCTAAATAAACAGAGAATATATATTATCAAATGCTTTCTTTCACTTTTACTGTTACTATTCAGATTCTTTCAATCACTATTCAGATTCTGCTATTTTATCCCATGGTGAAGTCATAATCCTGAATTTATATTATCACAGGCTGTTGCCCTGGAAATGGTGACTTTGTACTTCCACACAATAGCAATTTGAAATGGTAAAAAACATACAGATTGCTTCGATTGAAAGCTCATTTTGAGATTTTAACAACTGTGCATTTTCCCTTAAACGTCTGGAGGATAAATAGAAAATTGCTGGGTTTTAAGTCAAAGGTTTATAAAAGCATTCACACTTCAAACCCCATGCAGTATAAAAATGATCATTTAGTTATCTTCAAAAGTCAAAAGGGAGTTGCAGTCTGTGAATTTTCTGAGACCAGCTTTAAAGTAGTAATGCTGTAGTTACATTTTTGGAGGAGTCATGTTCTCTCTAGCATTGCTCAGATGTTCTAGATAATATTTTTGAAAGTTGTTTCATAGAACTCTACTTGGAAAAAAAAAAAAGACACATCCATCCTGTTATGAAATCTTCTGCATCTAATAAAATAATGTGTGAAAGAATAAATAGTAAAGAATATCTTAATGCATTCTTTTTTAAGCAAACAAGCTTAAATCTTGTCTCTCCCACCTTTTTTTGTGCTAACAGATTTTAATCATTTAAGGCAACACCTGGCAGGAGTGTGTTTTCTCCAGGATTTCACTGATGTATCCCTCATATTTCTTTTACAGTTTTGTTTTTTTTTTTAATAATTATAGCAGGGGGAAAGTATTGGATGTTTTGGACTATATTAACTACAGCCTTAGCTTACAGTAACACTTTTCTCTGGCAATATACTTCAGTAGCAGATGAACTCAACAGGCTTTCAGTCACTCTCTTAGTCTCATCTTCAGCAAAATAATTCAGGTCTCCACTTTCCAGTTGTGTGAGAATCGCAGGTGCTTAGCTGCAGGCCACACTGCTCAAATTCCCCCCATATAAAATGGACGTCACACAACATGATTAGTAGAATAATATATCTCTGTCCAACTAATGAGGGGGTTCACTACTCTTATCTCAGATAGGCTCACAGACTCGGATTTTGCTGGAATAATAGCTACATCTTGAATTCTAAAGTAACTACGGTGATTTGAAATACTTCACAGTATTTATGAGCCAAGAGACTGCCTCCTCTGGAAGGATGACCATAACACACTTTTGCAGCCCTTTATCATCTTTAGTTTGCAGTATTTTGCTTTAAATTATGCTTTAAAAAGAACTGAAGTGTTTACTTCACCTCTTATCAGAAGTAAACTTCCAGACTTCTGTACTTCAGAGATTGAGTGGCCTGTATGTCCTCCATATTACAATCCGCAAATCTGAATTTCTTCAGCATCTAGATTTGCACAGATTTTGATTCCTTCAGAAACTTCTCCTTACTTGTATGTTTCCTGCCTACAAGATGATAACTTTTCTCCATTATAAGACAGCATCTTTTACTGCAGTGGAACAGCAAATGGTAAACTGGAGATGTAGAGAAATGTTCTAGGTGTGAACACATGCTTCATCAGAAGTGGCAGGAGTAAATGACCTCACCAACCTTTAATACAAAATTTGATGCAGTCATGAAAGAGTACATATGTTGTCTCATCTGTTAAAGCAAAAGGCTAGGCTCGCTAACTCAGGAGTTACTGAGTTGCTCTGCATTTTCTCTTGCTCCCCCTTTTCACAGTTTCCTTCTTCATTTCTCATCTTTTCAGGAAACTGGAACACTGGTTACTTCTCTATTTCATATTAAAATCTGACAGGGATGTTTAAGGGCTGAGAGAAAAGATACATAAGATTAAGTAAGAAAAGATACATAAGATTAAGTAAGAATCCTGTAAAAAAATTGTAAGGATGATGCATCTGGAGAACGTTATTTCTGAAGCTTCCACTACCATGTAGAGTGCCTTGCTTCCATAACTGAAAAAGAATTTACAACATTTATGTCTCTCCACCACTCTTTTTCTGAGTTATAACTTCCAGAATCCAAGAACTTTTGTGAGCAAAATGTTGAACACACTTCCATCTGCACACCAGAGTAGGGGAGAAAAATCGTATGTTGAGTAGACTTTTGCAGAAAAGTCGGTGGAAAGATATTTGAGGGATTCTGTGCAAAGCAAGTTGTGTTTTTGAAAAGCAAAGGTCTCATCAGTAATCTCTGAGCTACATGAAGTCATCCTGTGTTTTTGAAAAGATATATTATACTTGTGTTTTCTTGTAGCTCACTTCTGTTCCTTGTTCTTCCCTCTGAGAAATAAATCACTGCTAAATAAAACAACTCAAAACAACTTGTCTGAAGAGTTTATAACATACCCTTTCAGATAGCATTATTGATATTGGTGTAAACAAGACAGCGCTGCAGGAATACTCAGAAGGCACTATGGTGCCTTCTTCCAGTGCACATACAAAGGTAAGGCTATGGAGCTCTTCAGTTAGTGAATTATTTACGTTTCATCTTGGGCCTAGTCCAACACCCATTTAAGCTGGCCAAATTCCTATTGTATTCAATAACTTTGGATGAGGTTTCTAGCAATCATGACATTTTACAAACCTTAAAGAGCTCTTCTTTGTTCTCTACAGAGACAAGCAAAACTGCAAGCAAAATAAAATAATTTCCAAAGCATCCAAGCAGACACAAAACCTACCTGAAAGTAGTGTAGGTTGAAGGAAATCATGATTTCTTTATTAGGGTTTCTTGTTGTTTTTTTTTTTTGTTTTGTTTTGTGCACTTCCTCTTCTGCTGAGAAAAGGCTTGAATTTAATAGAGAAAGTTTGGACTGTAATAAGTTAGAACCTGAACCACTGAAGTAAAAAATGAGGGATCACTTAAAAGACTATAAATTCTAGTGAAGATGAGTCAAACACATTGATAAACCAGATGTACTTTGATAAATAAGAAAATACCGAGAAGTGTGCATATAAACGTATAGATGAACTACATGTAACTATAAAACTTATATGTCAATAAATGTTACAATTTAGTAGCATGGTGAAATCAGAGGTATGCATAATGATTCAGAAAATTTTATGAATTTGGAAAATTCTTAACATAGGTCAAAACTGAAGCATTTACACAGACATTGTTTCCCATTTTGCACAAAGCTGGATAATGAACAGCTTCATAAATCAGAGTCCCTGAGGCCTTTAAAATGAGCTTTGATATATACATGCTGTAAATACATACTCTAGAAAATACATACATACATGCTGTAAATACATACTCTAGAAACCCCCCCAACATGCACTCTTTATAATGATGGAGATAATTTCTGAAAAGGGACATTAACTGGAAATAATGCCCTTAGATCTTGCATGACTTAAAAATCTCATTTTTTCAGACAGGATGGATACATTCCCAGTAATAGCAAAATGCCAACGTGCACTGTGACTTCAGTAACCTGGATATTTACATTTTAGTAGGATCACTGACCAAATTCATTTAACAAATTTTTGAGGGAAATGTTCCTAGCATCTGGGTTTGTCTGACATGCTAACAGTATCAAGTGAGTAAAAGCAGGGACCTGGTTTATATTTTCCTAAAAGAAATAATGCCTTTGCTAGGATAAGTTGTAGCTGTTTCTTTGCATCTCATTCCAGATACAATAGTTTTAAAATACAAAATAGAAATAAGTAACATTTGGTCCTGGACAGAAGTTAACATCAGAAATGGGTGGAAACAGTCATTTATCATAGTAAGCATAGAATCAAAGAGTCGCTCAGGTTGGAAAAGACCTTCAAGTTCACCAAGTCCAACACCAACCTAACCATACTGCCCTAACAAGCCTCCACTAAATCATGTCCCTGAGCATCACATCCAAATGATTTTAAACACCTTCAGAGGTGGTATTTCAACCATCTCCCTGGGGAGCCTATTCCAGTGCTTAAGACCCTTTCCATAAAGAAGTTTTTCCTCATATCCAGCCTAAACCTCTCCTGGCACAACTTGAGGCCATTTCTCCTCATCCTGTCACTGTCACCAGTGAGAAGAAACCAAACCCACTCTCACTGCAATCACCTTTCTCAAGCAGGTCCAAAGAAGGGCAACAAGACTTGTGAAGGGCTCGAAAAATACGCCCTATGAGGAAAGACTGAAAGAACTGGGGCTGTTCAGTTTGGGGAAGAGGAGGTTAAGGGGAGACCTTACTGCTCTCTTCAAATACCTGACAGGTGATTTCAGCGAGAGTGGGGTTGGTCTCTTCTCACTGGTGTCAGGATGAGGGGAGATAGCCTCAAGTTGCACCAAAGGAGGTATAGTTTGAACACCAGGAAAAGGTGGAGGTGAAACTGATAGGTCTATAGAAAAGGAAGTGTGTCATCCAGTCAGCAGTCTTACCTAACTGAAACTATAGCTGAGGTTGAGAAAAAGTCAGTATTCTTTTCCGTATGTCCTAATATTCATCATCATTACTTTTACTGATTCTTATTGTTTTAGCTTTAAAATACTAGGCAAGTATAAATAAAGGTGAGTGTCCTAGACCAATCTATTTAGTTGTCAGCCCGTTCCTGGGATTTACACATGACTTATCATCTCTCTGAGTCAGATTCAAAGGTAAAACTGCCAGAAATGCTCAGCTTGTTCACCTTCTTTTGCAGTGCGCAGGAGAAAATGTGGCATCCCAAAAGGAGGAGTTTAAGACTTCTATTTAAATTTTTTCTCCTAATTTCAGGAGTTTCAGCCAAAAACAGGAATGCACTGTTCAGCAAGCACACCATGCTAAGCACCATTTGGCTGCAGCTCCACTCCCTTACGAGCAGACAGGCTGATGGTACAGCCCAGGCTGCAATGCATGGCACGAGGTGGGCATGTGGTGGGAGGGCTGCTGAGCTGTGGGGCAGCTTGGAGCAGGATAAAGTACTGCATGATGCTCACATGCCTTTCTCCACAAGTTGGATGCTGTGGCTTAAGACTTCCATGAGAAGTAAGAGCTGTCTTTGTCTCATGCCATAAAGTGAAGAGGGGGAGGATTTTTCACACAGGCCTCGTAACTCAGAGCTTACTCCAGGAACTCCACTGCATTGCTGTTTCAGTCACAAATGGTGTAAAAACAGAAGAGGACTCTCTTAAACTCCCTAACAGTGAGAAACTATCACCTGTTGAGCTGAAGCTGCAGAGGCAACTTCAAAAGTTAAAGAAAAAGTGATATTAAGGTTGTGCTTGATACCAAATAGAACCAGAGGAACTGAAAACTTGCTCTTCATAGAATTATTGAACCATAAAATTGTTCAGGTTGGAAAGGACCTCTCCTTTACTTTTGGGAGTAGTTTTGAGGTTGCTATTTCAAAATTCAGAGTTTTTATCTTCACTGTTAAATACAAAGATCCAGTCCTTAACCAACTATGTCTTTTATTTATGGTTCTTCTGTTAAATATTAACACAGAGTTACCATTTCTCCTACTGTATCAATTTCATACTACCTTGTTTGTAGCTACAAAACCTTATTTGTTCATCACTGTAGCAACTGCTTTCCCAACCCAGCTTAATAGGGTTCTTGTCTAGACAGCATTAAGCATCTTATGTCAGTCTGCTTTTAACAGCCAGGTGTGCAGAAGGTGCAGTGAAGGGAAAAAAAGGCAGCAGAAATGCAATGAGTAAGAGACAGGTAAGAGTATTTTGGGAGTACTCATGAGTTGCATGAGGTTGTTTTTAATTCTGGATACATGAAACAATGTCAAACTGGTTTATAACTGACTTCAGTAATGACCACCATCAGTTGTGGTCTCTGGGAGCAGCAGACGTGTCTCATAGGGATAGCAGTTCATTCCATGGTTCCTTCAGATGAAGCATAATGCATCTGTGACTGAGCAGAGTCAGTAGATCCCAGAGAGGACAAAGAAGGTCTGAGTTCTGACTCAGACCACTGACTTGATTATGGAGATTTCAGCATAAGGCACCGAACGCTCCCCAGTGCTGTCAACAACCTCATCATAGCAGGTCTGCTTCTGGAAGGAGACACTGTGCTCAGAAGTGGTGTAGATTCTTGAGTTCAGTTGGATGTAGTGATGTAGCCTCTGTAAACAGTTTGTTCACCAAAATCTCAAATTTCAGATACTTTGAAGCGTCTGCATTATATGCCCAACTCTGCACCTACTTTCTCTAAGGAAAAGAACAATAGTTCTAGTATTAGCTTCACAGTGTAAGAGATCAATCCTACTGGCTAGGATGGTGAGAAAGGACATGCAAATGCAGATATGATTTCTTCTGGTCTTCCCTCCTCACATAAAATGTCTCAGCCTGCACGTCTGAAGATACTAAACTGTAACAGTACATTTTTTGGAACTGTCTCTTCATTGTTAAGTAGATCCAGACTATTCAGGTCCATGTGACATCTAGACATGTGACACTGACCACCCTGAGCTTCCCAACAAACAGTAGGCATTCCTCCGCTTCTCCTGTCTCCACTTTGCATGAAACATGCAAATATTTGTAGAACCATAATGACCAAATGCTGAGATATACTCCTGGAAGATGAAGGGTAAAATATTCCTTGCAGAGGCAAGAGTTATAATGGGACATTTCCCAGTTCTGAAAATGCAAAGCAGAGGTGTGAATCATGGAATCATAGAATCATAAAGGTTGAAAAAGACCTCTAAGATCTAAACCAGCTGGTCTATTATTCATCTAAATTCCTTTATATTCAATGGAGAGAAGAATATAACTCTTCATTTCTATTTCTTCTTTTCTGTAAGAAAGTGAAAATAATCATACTTTTTTCCAAGAAACAAAGGAAATAAAAATAGTTCAGTTGAAGGCACCTAAAAACATTGTTTAGTTTAACTGCTTGACCCCTTCAAGGCTAACCAAAACCTAAAGTACATTACTGGGGGTGTTTTCCAAATGCCTCTTGATAACACACAAGGGGCAAGAACAGTGATAGGACAGGAAGAAATAGAAATAAAGTTGGGTTAACCAGTCTTAATTTTGCTGAGCTAAAAGACACCTAATTATTCTTACTGCTTAGCCAATGGCTCTCTTAATCCTTAGTGGATAAGATAAAATTTTGTTGCTGGTGTATGATAGATAAATAACATACATACATTCTTGTGCTGAATAATGAGCAAGGGGTATGACACCAGGCTTCACCATAATATCACTTAGGAGCTGCATACAGCACTTAGCATTACCATTGGAAATACTCCGTGAAGCAGTTTCCAGGCAGAGGTGTCTGCAGGACTAAACACCTGAATTTTAACTATTTACTAGGGGATTTTTTAAATATTTAACTCCCTAACTGTATGCTTATTGTACGATACAGTGCTACTGTACATACAAATCAGCACAGCACACACAAAGCTTTTATTTCAGCAACAATGAGTATGTCCTCAGACAAAGAATGCTAATTCTTCATTGGGAGAAAAATTGTTCTGGTGCAAGATGGCAGACACCTATCTTCCAGTCTGTTCTGTCACAGGACGGCCCTGGATTCTCTTGCTGGAGAGGCAAATGAGGTATGGACTCATTCACTGGTGCAGAACAAAAGGCATTTATTCTAGGTGCTTACCACCTTTTATACCCATGCAACACAACAGTTTTCCCGTGCAACCAAGACTGGTTGCATGCAAGGGTTAGGTGCCTTGTAGGTGTATACATCTGGTTCAAGTTATTGTTGAGCTTTACCACTCATTAGCAATACAATTACCTTCTTTATCTCACAGGTTCCAGGTGATACAGAAGTACAGGAGCATCCAAAATCAACTCAGGGCTGATGCCTGCTGACAAGCAGACATCACAGGAATGGCCAGAGATGGATGCTGCAGCTACCTGCCATGCCAACCCACTGCTACTCTTTTGTGGGGATGACTAGTCACCAGAAGAGTTAAAAAACAAAACATTTCTGAAGAGAAGGCACTCTTAGTAGACTGTTGATAGGGATATGTATTCAACACATTCCCACTGCCATCTCATGGAGACAGACCTTTGCTCTATCCATGAAAAAGACTCATGGTGGAAACACTAACATGTAGCTCCAAACACTGGGCCCTCCTTATTTAATGTTCTGTCTGTAAAGGACAAGGAGATGTGGTTTGCACTTTCTGGAACACACTGAGTAGCTCGAGAGTGAAAAATGAAAGGACAAATTTTTCATAAATATGGCAGTAGATGATTACATGTGGTTAAATGATCTGTTGCTTCGTACATGACAACTTATCCATTTGTAGCTTTTTACAGCTATCCCAAACTCATGCTCATCATATTGTTCATATGCTACATGCCAACACTGCACTAGAACATCCACAGAATTGTGCTATACCCTTTCATGTGTTTACATTGAAGAATGTGATCATTCCATAAAGGAGAATTCTTGCAACACATTCATTCATTCCAAGAATGGTAAATGGCAAATAAAACATTTTATAGTTTGAAAGTTTCTCTTCCTAAATATACCTTTTTGAAAAACAAGTACTTTCTACTCAAATTCATAACACCGTGTACCATGTATGTGATTTCTGCAGATATATATGTATATATGTGTATAATTACATGGACTTTCACTACCCAAATGTTCTCCATTTGTTTTACATCACAACAGCAACACGCCAGCCTAGGTGTTGTTACCTGCTGGACATAAACCATGAATTTGACTTCTGTTTGTCATATAATCCTCATAAACCGAATGAACTGGAATTAGAAAAAAACTCTGATCTACTTAATGCTCTTCCAAACCTTCAAAATAACTGTGTATACATGGTAGAATTCATTCCACTGCTGACAAGTTAATTACCTGTAGCCGTTTGGAAAACCTTGAATCCTGAACCTTAGGATATAAGCAAACAATGCTACTTTGCTTTGAGGGTGCAATTAAACCAATGACAAGCTTAATGAGAGCAGTAGCATAAATTGGGGTATGTTGCTAGGTGTCTGTAGGCAGGGTCCTATCAATTTTGTCCTAGCAGCTACCACAGATACCTTCTCCTTAAACTTCTCAAGTTTCTTTGTTTAAACACTTTGGGGAGAACAAAATGGCTTTTTGTGATGACAAGAGCCTAAGCTGAAGCATTAGCTGTAAAAGCTTAATATTCTACTTCAGTAAGCCAGACTGCTGATGAATGCCAATAACTGGCACAGTGTAGAAGGGATTGTAAATAAGTAGGGATTTAATCTCAGTGTTAATATTGTCTCTTGGAAAATTAACATCTGTGTTTAATAAAAGATGCAACTCACTCATGGAACACGATTATTATTTTTTTGTGATAAAATCTCATGTTTACTCCCCAGCATTACCTCCATTCCTGAGGCAAAGTGAACTTTCAGGATACTTCCAATTCCCACAAAGAATACAAAACCAAGAAGAATTATGTCTATTATACGTACAGATGCTCCAGAAAAATGTATTGTTCTCTACAAAGAAATAATGTTCAAATGTCTAGCGGTGAC
This sequence comes from Perdix hodgsoniae, assembly GCA_035772895.1. NCBI lineage: Eukaryota > Metazoa > Chordata > Aves > Galliformes > Phasianidae > Perdix > Perdix hodgsoniae. The sequence goes on along the minus strand of JAPSGF010000061.1, from coordinate 2,418,804 downwards.
TTCCAACCTACTGTAAGCAATTTTTCTCTGCACTCCAGTTGACTCTGGCATAAGAGCTGCCTGCATATGATGTTGCCTATGCTCTGACACTGATGCTTCTATGCACTGGAGATGATGGAAATGCACTGGATTTAAGCATTCCCTTTAGAATATCAGGAGCATGTAACGTTGAACTATAATGACAAAGCAGTATTGGATAGTGTTTCCATTCTGTAGTAATAGTCTTCACTTCACTGAATATGAAATGTAAATTTAAATACATTCTGGTCTTCATGGACAGAACCACTACTGTACCATGCATTTTAATGCACACTAAGATAAATACAATAGCAGTGACGTCATTCATTACTAAAACCACTGTATTTACTGCAAAAAGTACAAGTAGAAAATAATTTGCAGACTATAACAGGAAAAAGAAATTCTTATCAGTAATTTCAACTTAGAAATCATGGAAATCAGAAACAGTAAAAATTTCTAAAGCAACAAATAGCATATTTTTTACTTAGGTTCACTGTTCTAATTGTAAAGAAACTCAATGTCCTCAAAATTTTACAGCTTACCTTGCAACATTAAAACAAGAAAGCAAACAAGCACATAAGGACATACTTTAATTCTTCTGTCTAGAAAAAAAGTGGTGATTTCTATTTTTGTATTATCATATTCCTCTCATGAATTCTCCCTTGAGTGGACAAAGTTTTGTAACTGCAAAGACTTTTCAAAACAGCTCTTTCACTAGTTCTGCTGCTTTTCTGGTGTAATGTTGTACATTTGCTGCTTTTATTCTTCATAGCGCACTCACTACAGGTTGAGGATGCCCCATCCCGGGAGGCATTCAAGGCCAGGCTGGATGTGGCTCTGGGCAGCCTGGTCTAGTAGCTGGCAACCCTGCACATAACAGGCGGCGTTGAAACTAGATGATCATTGTGGTCCTTTTCAACCCAGGCCATTCTATGATTGTATGATTATGATTCACTACTGCTTTTGTCTTGCCAAAACCTGTCTAGGAAGAATTGCTAAAACAACAGCTGGGATAAGTGGCTGAGCAGGAGGGAAAAGAGAGTTCTAAAAGCCTTGAAAAATTATCTGGCATACATTTCTATCAAGTAAATATTGTTAAAATTGTCCTGATAGTAGGCACTGGCAACTCAAAATTTTATTAGAGTAATGGGAATTACCATCAGTGGGACAAGGATTTGGTCCATCTGTATGTTTTTACTGAGCACTTCGAGCATACACACAAAGAACTTGAAGTAGTTTTTAGAGAAAACACCTTATTCATGTTAAGTTTTTACAGGTTCCTTTCCACGCCTCCATTGTTCTTCACTTGAAAAAACAGTTCTCAGTTAGAAACTCATTCATGGAAGCCCTAAAACCATCAAATATCATACATTATCAACCAAAGTGGTAAAACAGTACTCGGATAGATGCTCCTTGATTATGAAAAAGTAGTAACAGAAGATTCCAGATTATCTATTTTTGCTCTACACAGCTGCAGATCTTCCATAGTGCAGATCTCAAGGTCAGATTCTTGTTCCAGGTGCAGCTTGACAAACTTTGGAAAAGAAAGGAGGTGCTCTGCAAAAGTAATTGAAAGCAGAAATGAGTTTTTTGCTCATTATTTAGCTATAGCTGTCACTGTAGTAGTTTACAGGTTTGCATGGTGAACTTCTTACAGATACAAAACACAAGAGATGCCAAGGGCTGTGTCTAACATGCTTCCAGGCTGTGCTAAAATGCTATACACTTATCATGCCAGAACTGGAATGAGTGCTGTTGTTACCTGTGAGCCAAATGCTGATTCAGCCCTAATTATATTAAATAAGATACATTAAACACACATACAGAATAAAATCTGTTCTGTTTAGACCAATTTAGAGATAAACCATCTGCAGTCTTGTACCTCCAGGGACTCCAGGAAAAACCAATAAGGCATTTTGTATTGTCTTATGTTCTTCTACTATCTTCTCTGGAGAAGATGATGAAGTTTAAAAATCCCTCAAGCAGCAGAGCCTGTAGGCAGGACAGCCTCATGGTTACTTCCCATGGTAGACGGAACACATGTGGTAGAATCTGGTTTTTATACTTCTATTTTAGTTTCAGCAGCAATTCCAGTTCAGTGGCAGCTTTATTAAACAATCTACTTTGATTTACAGTAGTCTATTCGATATGAGATACGAAGATAAAATGATATCACAACACAGAATCTGATAATTTAATTTACTGCGATTTAGGATTCTTGAGGGTTACAGCTAAAATGTAGTATTCGCTCATTGCATACTGGAATTTTTACAGGAAAATCTTATTTAAAAAAAAAATCATACTTGAAATTTACTGTGATGGGTGTCTTTGTAACTGTTCATGTTTGTTTCTGCAGCTTCAAACAGGAAAGAAGAGGAAAATGCCAAAAGGAAGAAGCACTGAATCCTGAGTATGGACGGAGCAAAAAAACTAGAGTAATGGCTGATGGATCTCACCTGTTTTCTAGAAGTGTATGCCTAGTTTCTCCTCTCTCAGCCCTGTTACAGGTAGCATTTTAGCTTCTGTGTTCACTGAGAAACTGAAAACAGCTTGTAAGAAAAATAAAGACTGAGGTCCTGAAACTGAGCTCATCTTCCCATTTATAAAATTATACAGCATTTAAAAAAAAAAAAAGAAAGAAAATATGTTCCTGAAGAGTAGGATCTAATCAGCAGAGTTACTGCAGACCATCAACTAATTAATACAAAATTGGCTTTATTTTTTGCATAGAAATACATAACTATTTAGCCTTTCTGGCTGGGGAGGGAGTGCCTTTGTTGAATGAGAACTGAGCTTCCTTAACCAATGACCATAGAACATTATATATCAAAATTCAGACAGATTTATCACTTTAAGAACACCTAAAACATGCCAATAGGAAGGAATTAAGATAATAGAGCCCTTCTTTCTCCACTATATTAACAGAACTTACCAGAAATTGAGCCAGCAGGATCTCAGTGTTCTCAGAATTATTAACACCAAAAGAATGAAACCAGCATCAGATTTATGTGAAAAAAAGAAGTGCAAAGTAAGGAATTTACCCAAGGACAATGCAGAGATAGTTCTAACAATTAAAATGCACTTTTTAAAATTAAGCTTCCCAGAGGACACAGTTAAATGCAGTTTACCCATTATCTTCACTCACGTGCTCTTGTCACATTACCAAGACAAATGCTGCTCCACCACTGCCATGCATTGTTAATTGCACTGCTCCATCAACATTCAGGTCTGACTGCATTTTTTTCTATAGCAACGAAAGCCACGGATACTAAGGCTGTAATTAAACATACAGGAATGGGGGTGAAGAAGGTAAGGGGGGAGCTGAACATGCATGCATACAGACTGGGGGAGAATGGAAAAGCTTGGAAATGGGAGTCATGTTCATGCAAAAGAAACAACCAGGCTCACAACTCACATTACACAAAGGTCAGAGAATTAAGTTTCTGTAAGCAAGAAGTTGTACTGGTAGCTGTGATGGGAGACCGTGCCTCTGCCTGGAAGCAGCACTGTCTGTCACCTCCCAGCAAGAAATGCTAGTCCCGAACCTTCATGGACAAATTGCACAGCCTGAGGGAGCTCTGCCTGGAGATGAGATCCTGTGGTCCTGCATGCCTTTTTCTGAAGAGCATTTGCAGTGCTTCCTGCGGCCAAATCTGTTATTGGAACAGTTTTGCTCACATGAAACTTTAGCTCTGTGTTAATTCACTTGCTGGAAGACTGCCCTCTGAAGTCTAGTAGACAGGATCAAATTACACTGTCTGTCTCCCACCGGCTTTTGGCAGAATGGGGTGGCTGACAGGGAGTTAATAACTGTACCTTCAATCCCCTTCTCATCTGAGACCCAAATGCGGGTTAGACCACAGGAAACACCTTCCAGCTGCTGCGTTTTGAAATAAATCTCATTTTGTCTGTCTTTTCCTTGCACTTATGGTTCAAGAGAGAAAAATCGTAATGAATCTATAACATCTGGACCTGCTAGGCCTCTATGTAATACAGAAATTTGTCCAGGTAGTCAGCCTCCAACTTTACTGACATTGTAGAATGTCTGAGAAAACACAAAGAAAACTTCCATCCAATTGAAAGACATCTGGGCAATTTCTGGGTCACTTTTCTGACATCCAAAACAATGAAACCAACTGCAAATTTTGGGCAGTGGGCTTTAATTATAAAATAACGTTCCAATAATGATAGATGGCAATAAAAAGGCTTTTTAAATGGCACAGAGGAAAATGCTTGTAATCTTGTTGGACATAGGCTAAGCCTTAATGCACAACCTAAGCTACACCAGTCTCTTCAAATCTGCTGTGTGCAGAGGTTATTTATTTAAATGAGAGTCAAATATAAAACCTTTGCCGCTGAATTTGTCTTATTGCAGATATAAACATTTCATTTACTGTTCTGCGCACTGCAATTGCCCTGGGGATTCTTCTGGTGTTTTACCTAACTATGTACATTAGGAAGTTAGTAGAGTTGCTTCTGCTCTTCCCCTTGTTTCATTACCATACGTGACTCCCGTGAAAAAACAGATGGCAGGAGACCTGACTTCTGAAGACCTGCTGCAAAGATGAAGTCAAATACCAGCTCATGAAGCTTATTGTATGTGGTACCATGAGATCAGTAAAGGGAGGGCAACACCAGTTATTTGCTTAAGCAGTTTCAGTGAGGTTGTCTGGATTTTTTTTCACAGTTATATCTCAGGAGAAAGGGAGCAGTGGTCTGTAAAATGTAACGCCAGTTTGTGCTCTTATCTGCAGTATGAACCTGGTACTTCCTGATCCAGTATTCAGTGGAAAACAGTTTCTCTGCAAAGAGTTGTAGGTTGCAGTGGGATTGCTGCCAGAGCAGAATGCAGCTTAGGCAACAGAGCCTTGAATCCAGCATTCCTCTTGTTGGCGGAAGCCCTGTTACGCCGTAGATTTTGAAGCACTGCGGAACTGTCAACTCTTATACACCCTCAGTCAGAGTCAGTCATTCATTACTTTGTATGTTACACTTCTTTGATAATAGGTCTCAGTAAAAAATATGTGATCAGTGACACACATCCATAGGAAAGTCCCTCAAATTCTACTCTTGAAGCTAATTTTATAATTCTGTATAAAATAAACTGGGAAAGAGATGTTTCATAAAGCAGTGGATCGTTTCATTATTACTGGATATACAGTAGAAATAGTCAAAAAAGAAGAGCCCATCTGGACTATATTTTTGCCAGTCTTCCATCATATGGTGTCATACAATTACCAACATCTACATTCATGCTTAAAATTCTGAAATTTCTTCTTTTCTTTGTCTATATTAAATTGGATTCCAAGGAAGAATCGATGTCTGAAATTCTGTGGAATGGCTGTATTCAACATCAGCTTGTGATTGTACAAGAGCTGTTTTTACCCCTTTGGATATTAAAGAGATAATGTAGCTTTCAGGAGCAAAAGACTAGTGAGGAGTAGGGAAGGCAGGAAAGCTTAACAATGGTCTTACTAAACAAAAATGGGATGGACCATGTTTTCTCTTCCCTCCTGTGTTTTCTCTTCCAGACCAGATCAGAAATGTATACTGGGACCACAGCTTTTGACTGTCCCCACAGAAGGAGCTGTGTACCTCTCATTTCCCAGACAGAACCACAGCAGCTTCCATGTCAACACACTTCAACTGTGATTTAGCACAACCATTCCCAGGTGTTTGATTTTCATTACATTACTCATGATATTGCCAAAAAGACTCCGTTGCCAAATCTTTGTTTAGTATCAACAAGACTGAATGGTCCAAAAGGATACCACTGTTCCTAGGGAGATCCTAGGTGTGACAGGATACAGCCTTAGGGATCAATTTTCATTCAGCCTAAGAGGGAGAATAGCTGAATTCAGGGAACTCAGATGCTGCTAGAAAGTCTTGTGTTGAGTCCTTCCCAAACACAGATGTCCAAGAATACAACAGCTGCAAATTATAAATCACAGTCATTTCCAGAGATAACCATGTGATTTTTTTTCTCTCAGATTTGTTATGTGGAGCTCAGGATCAAAGTTGATAAACTTACACAGAAAGTGAAGAACATGGTAAAAAAGCACATTCTAAAGGTGCAGCGATTCAAAGGCCATTATGCAAGACTGCACTATCATGTGAATCATTGCAGCTGCTTACTGGGAGTAAAGAATTTGTATGCTGTGCTTTTATGCTTTCATCTCAGAGGTAATATCCCCATTCTCAAATTAATATATGATGTGATCACTGTGCTCTATCTCACTGATTCCCTTCATATGCTTAAAAGATAGGAAGTGTCAGATAAAGATAAAACCTTACCATAAAATTCATGGTTCCAGTAGGATCAAAGACAGACATTTCTCAAGGACTTTTTAAAAACAAAGCAAAAACTGTTAGGGTATAGCTTTAGAAAAACTCTGTCAGTACAGGAGTCATATGCTGCAGAAAAAAGGCCCTTCAGTTTCTCCTGGGAGATCTAGAGAAGTGCATGAAAGGAAATTACAACAGAGCTAACAGAACAGCACCTAGATCTAGAATTTCTGTAACTGTTCACTGTAATGTTAATTCTCTGGAATACCAAGGAGTAATGGCCCTGAAAATGTTTAGCTCCAATCAGTTTTTCATAGAATTATTACCTGAGGAACAAACAGTAACAATACTTAATCTTCCTCCCCTCTTATTCACAAGAGAAGACAGTGAAGGAAGAGTCAAAATTATTTTGCTGCATGGAAAACTAACTGCAGTTCTGGAAATCATGCATTTTCCTGGGAGACAGCTCCAGGAAATGAGGAATCCCATAAGAGGATGAAGTAGCATCTTGGGCCTCCTGTCTTCATATAGATCTTATTCTGTTCGTAACTGTTAATATCCACAGCAGAGGAATACAATTGAAACAACTCTCAGATAACTTCTGCTTCTTTTTTAGCTTTTCAAAATTTATATTGTCATCTTCTACATAGTATTAAATGCAGCAAAAATGTGATTGCAGTAAAGCTTTTGTTTGCTGATACAGTTAAGAAAGTCATGCAAGTTCACACTGTCCCTTCATCAAGCCAGGCAGAAACAAGAAGTTCCATACCAAACAGATGTTGGAAATTATACTAAGGTGCATCAATTTTTCTATCCCAACACAGGCAGTAGTAAGTCTTGCACTGGATTTTAACTTGCTCCAAAGAAAGAAAGGTGGTATTTGTACCACAGTAACTTGTTAGAATAAAGCGGCAGAGAAGTCAGCATTAAGCATTCTTTTCTATCTTGCTGATATCTGCTTCCATCTGGGAAATGCCATAATTGATGGTTCATGGTTCGTCATGTCAATATACACACCAAAGAGAAGGAGGTATTTAACTGAAAAAATAATGGTATCTTCATGCTAACGTGACGTGATATATCCAATAGCCACAGAGAGGAAAATTCAGCACTTCACAGGTTGGGTATTAAAAATATTACAGCATTTTTTTTCTGGAAAGGAAGGAAAGACCCTTTCTCAAAATTGAACTGAAATTGTATACAGTCTTTTTAAATAAAATTATCCTTAAATTCCATACTAGGAAAAAAAAATAAAAAATCATGAGAACACTGAAAACTTCTGCCTATTTTATTAGGTGCTACCAAACTATGCAAGAGAAATTCTACACAGCCTACCATTTCTAAAAGTTTTACAGTAGGGATCAGGTTTTCATGCACGTCAGTCCTACTGACCAGTTTAACAGGTAAAGTGCCTATGCCCCCTTCCATTCTTACTGAAAAATTATTGAAGGAGACATGAGAGAAATGGGATGATGTTCTAACTATCATTACCTTACATTCAGCATGCACTATCTCGTCTGATGGGGGAGAGGCTCTTGGAGCAATTTTTCACCATGAACCGCCTATAAGCAGATGTTCTGTGCCTAAAGCAAGTGGTTGTTCCTCTTCCTGTTGTAACTTGTGTGAGCTCTCCTGCAGAGCTCATTAAGACACCTGGTTCAGGTGTTAAATTCAATTACTGGATACCATGATTGTAAACCTGAAATTAAGTGCTTGGAGGGATAGTAGAAAATCATCCAGTTGCTTAAAAAATATGACAGTCCATTAGGAAGGGCTACAGAAATTGCTAATTCAATTAGATTTCCTCTATAACTCATGAACATTGCTTCTCAAATTCAAAACTCTTCAGCCAGACTTCTGAGCAAATGGAGTTTTGCCCAAATTAGGACTAAATAATGTCTTCTGCAGTTAACCCCAGCAGTTTGTCAATGAGGGATTAGTTGTCTAAGAATGCTACCTATTTCCATTGAAATCAACAGGATGGAAACCCACTGAGAGTATACATTTTTGCATTTCGTCCCATGAGAATTTATTTTGTCTGGGAATTCACTGGCTGCTTAATTATAGAGCAGGCAGTTCACTGGTAAAGTTTGTGCTTGCCCTCTGAACAATTGCAATTTGTGCATCATTATTTTCCATTACTTGTTTTCTAGGTAAGGATACAAATAAAAATGTGTTTTTGGTAACTCTCAACATTTTTACTAACTAACATTTTTACTAAAAAACTACTAACTTTTACTACTTCCTAAAACCACAACAGTACTGACAGTAACTTTTCTATCTTTAAACTGCTTTTTATGGATCCCTTAAATGCATCTTATAAGAGTTTCTGGAGCAGGAAGCTGAAAACCCTTTTTATCTTAAATTATTTGTTTTTAAGTGTTGATGCTGTTGACACATGCAAGGAACAGGGTAAGTCACTTTTTAAAATTCAACAACCAAAAGCAGGATTCTGATGTACTTTCTTGACCACTGACAAGGAGATTTCCTTTGGATCTACTCTTGCCGTGAAGTACTGCAAGATACATAAGAGTATTATCATGCCTCGAATTACAGGTCTTCCTTACTAACACTATGTGCGGTATACAAATATCAACTGTATTGTCTTGGAGAAATACAAGACTTTGAAAGTATCCTGACCTGTATTTTACTGCTACTCTCAATTCCCAATGGGAAATGAACTACACAGGTAGTGTTTACCCTCTGTTGGAGTAACCGCACTATGTGTTATTGTTATGTCTAATGCCACTGTCTGTTAAGGGCAGAACCAGACAAAAATAAAGAAATTGAATGAGATTAACCTAAAATGCTCCAGTTTCACAGTCTCATAGGAGAGACAGAAGTAGAAAATGATGAAAGTGTATCTAAGTGAGATGGATAAAGAAAATTCAGGTTAATGCTTTCAGAGAACACACCTGTTTCACTCATGTCTTGGTCAAATTCCGATTCAGATAACTGAATGAAGTCCTTAGGACATAACTAAACAAATACTATTTAGATGGCCTAATATCTTTGCAATGTGAGTAATGTGAAATCCTCAGTGACCTCTCTGATACCTGAAATAATGTGTCTGAAATATGAGAGTGGGTTCTATGAACTTGGATTTTCTGTGCATTTTGAAGGAGTCAGGATAATTTCTGCATATATCCACTGTTGTTGAAAACAGCAGAAGTATGCTTTGTGTCAGTTAAAACATAGTTACACTGTTTTCTTTCAGCAACAATTTAACTGAAGTGCAAATATTTCGAAATAGAGGGTCTAAAATTATTCTTAGCAACCCAAATAAGTGGCTTTATTTTCAAATGAAAAAGTTGAAAAGTTCTCTTTTAACTGTCGTTATTAAGCATGCTAGAAAATCAAGCTGCTGATTTGCTTACAGTTAGGCATACAGTGCATGTTTGTGTAATATAATCATTATTCTCTTTTTCCTGTCTTCACTCAGAAAAGAATTGTGTCAGAGAAAGTCCAAGAGAAAGTATGGCTTCAATGAAAGGTAGTATAAAAAGGATCAGAGTGTATAACTCCACATAACACAGATAGCAGTCTAGATCCCTGGGTATCCAGTATGTTTTAGTTTCATGGGCAATAAAGTACTAAGTGTATTCTACTGCAAGAAAATTCCTATTTGCTCATTCCCATGGATCTTGTGTTTACTGCCTATTTCCTCTGTTTGCAATGAGTGAAAAATTCACCTAGAAGTTGATTTTACTATGTGACTTTCCTAAACACACAGCAAACATCCAACCAATAAACAGAGTGGAATTCATGTACTTAAATTTAAAATTCATCTATGCAGGCACATACCTAGCTCACCAGAAGGTGCCTGCCAGTGAAGTCATACTCAAGTCAGTCAGTAGGCTGCAGCAAGAAATCAGGCTGTCCTCATACAGATGTGTTCTTTGGTATAAGATCAATTCTTACTCTCTGTTGACTAAACAGATAAATGCAGCATAGATGATCTAAATTAAAAAAAAATAGTATATCATTTGCAAAATTTCCCTACTTGATTTCACTCCCATCCTCATTCAGTTGACACAAATATTTGTGAAACCCAGCCATGTACTTCTAGAAATCTAATTTTTCCATGACTTTTGGACTTATTTCTCTCCTGTTTCTCTTTGTGATTCTCTAACATGCTTGCATTTTGACCCTCTTGCCTGAACTTCCACGTTTCTCACAGGGTACTGTTCCATTGTCTTTTCCTTTGTTTGCTTTATTTCTTAATAGTTTTGCTTGCAGATGCAAGCCTAAGATTTATCTGGGGCTGTAGAAAAGTCGTAATTTTGCCCTTTACCCTAGAACTGTCTCATTTTAACTAAACAGATAGTTGAGCAAACTTTTTGCAGCAAACTACTCCTTCAGTTCAAGCTGACTCCAGGCCATCACATTCATCATATATCCTGATAAATGCTGGGGATATTCTTTTGTAGAGCACAGAGTACAGCTGGACCTTAACAGCACTTCTCACTACATATGGTAATGAGCAGTGAGAATTCAGTCTTGATCTCCATTTCTTAATCTAAAGGATAGGTCCACAGAGATAACTGAAGGCCAAATTTACTTACCATCTCCTTGCCAAGAAAGAGCACAGTACGCAGAAGTGTTTTGTTTCAAAGTTATTACTGTTCCACAGAAGAATTACACAGGCTGCAGAATAATGCATACAAAAGGACCGCTGTGCAGCGCACTTCTTCTTAAAAACCAGTTTTTGTATACAGAATTCACCCTCATTTTAATATGTGGTATGCTTTTGGTTTTCTTGTGTCTGCAATCCTTGAGAAGATATCATTTTTCACATTCTTTCTTGGGGGCTTTAGAAAGAATGAATTCATCCACAACAGATCTGAATATGTACTCGCTTGGAGCTCTCTCCCTCTTGAGTCCAGCATGTTTTCAAGGACACTTTAGAACAAAGCCAGACTGCTTTGTAACTTTGGCTGAGGAAAAGGAGAGACTGGAATACTTCATTTGGAATGTCCTGTGTCCTTAGCTCTTAATTCTATTTCTTCTTTAATATTCTCCTTCTAAAGCCTGTTCTCATCAATAATGTTGCTATTAGAATGGCTACAAGCCAAAAGGGAAAAAGTACATTTTACCTCTTCTCCATTTCCTAACTGCCATTATAGTAATGTTCTTTGTATACACATGCCTAATTAATGGTGGATGGGATGAGAAACAGTAGGGTATGTTGGCCACCATTTGACATATGAATCCTGTTAGAAGTACTCCTGCTAATACTGCAGCAGCAGGAGTAGCTGTGTTATATCAGTAGATGTATTGTCAAAACTACATGACTTTTCTCCTGTGGTGTGATACAGTGCTCTAAATGTACTTTTTTTTTTTTGAATCTTGCTGCAAGTCTCAAGTTGCTACACTCTTCTTTATAAAATGCCCCTCTGTATATTACTGCTGATCTGAAATGTTACTGGAATCCTGCTAACTTGATGATTCATGTGAATTCTCCCAAATGTTCTCATTAATGCATCATGTTAATACGCGCGACACGGGACATGTCACTCCCATATTCTGCAAGGCTTCCTTGTAGCCCCAGGAAGACTGTCTGTCTTTGTTGCCTTAGTTGTCCGGCGTATCATTCTCTCTTAAAAAAATTGTAAGCCAAACCATAATTGGAACAATTGTCTAAGGAAAATAGCTCATATAAGGTTAAATTCTAATGTTTCTCTACTAACAATATCCCATATTTTCCATATATTCTGAGTGCCCATTTTGTATATACAATGTCTTAATCTTTGTGTTAGTACTTTAGTTCATAGCTGCGTAGCATGTAAATTACTTATGTAGGAAAACTGCAAACATATTTATTTTGCCTCATACCTATTTCCACTTCAGAAGTGTTAAATGAAAAAAATTGAGTCATGGTGTGTATTTTAAATATCAAATGAGGTTAATAAGTGTGAATTTTGGTGATGTTTTTGTATAAATATATTAGTAAATGTGAAGATGTGGGCAAAATTAATTCCTTTTTTCAATATTTCTGAGGAAAAAACACACACTTAAAACAGACTCAAAAGCGGTGAAATTGAATAGACATGGAAGAATGGGGCATTCCGTGATACTCAGTGATTGATTAACCAATGATACGGATCAAACTGTGTCCTCACACCAGTCTTGACCACCAAGAAAGGGCAATTGCTGGCAGCACTACCTAAGCAACACAACCAGGCCACATCTGCTTATGCTCATAAGGTGCAGGACAACTGCTATGAGGTATCACATCTGTTGGGCCATGATGCAACATATGGTACCATAATATCAGCACTTTTCCATACAAATCTGCAAGCAGTTCTCCTGCACAAGCTCTCTGTTTAGAAAGGCATTGGATAGGCTATAACTATAAGGATAGTGACATGATTTGCTTCTCCCTGCATCAGTCTGTGCCTTGCAAAGCCAAGCATCATTCTACAAAGCAAATGTGCAGCTGGACATCTCCCAGTTCTTAGCCAGACATGCTAGGATATACCACGTGTAATGGGATCAATTGTATGCTATGCTAGGATTACTCTGTATTGCCTGCCTTTGAACAATTGAAAAAATCATAGATTGACCTGCAAAGAAAGTGCATATTGGCACTTTTTGGCAGCTCCATCCACAGAGCCTGTTACCAGCCCCTTCGTATCAGTGTGAGGCATAGGAGTGTTATGACAGTACACAGAAAGGCAAATGGCATGGAGATTAATCGGGAGAAAATATGTATGAGGGGGGAGTGGAAAATCAGCTGAAAGAAAACATTGACTTAATGCCTATATCAACATAGAGCTATCCCTTCTTTTCAAAATACCATGGGACAGACAAGCATGTTTGAAACAAATCTTCCCAGCACTGTGCTTGAAGCTTCTGTCCTGGTGTCACTCAAACTCCATTACTATTAATCATTAGCGGAGATGAAAAGGCTAGCAGAAGAGAAACAGAGAAACAGAGCTTAGCCTATAAATAGCATCTGCTTCCAAGAACCACCTAATGACTGCATCTTAGAAATCAGGCAGAAGCTGACAAAATTGAGGCATTTAGCATACATGTGTAACAGACCTGTCATATTGGGTGAGGGAGGAGAGAGAACAACAATTCTCAAACACAGGGAAAATACATAAAATTACAGTTTCATCCTTTTTAAACCATTCATGCCATCTCAGCTTCTCCATTTAACCCTCATTTTAAAGGTGTCATTATTCGACAGACAAATTAGCTAATGGTTAAGTCTTACCACATTAATTAAGACTTTTTGGCCAAGCAGGTAATATTTATTTCATTATTCCTTTCTTTGAATTTTGAAACTATTATGAAACCATTTTAAATTTAAGAGGCTACTTGCTTCACAGAAATATAATATGGATTAACAAAATTAGAATGTGGGCAGCAATATGAAGATCTAGAGCTCTGAAGCAGTGTAAAATGCAAATAGCCATTTAGATTGGGGTCTGCAGCTTAGCAGACAAAATAAATTTTGTTATATTGACAAGGATAATAATGAAGACAATAAAAAGGTGAGTGTAGATTAAAAATATCACCTACAAACAAGGAAGAAAGGCTTGATTTATTTTTCCTGCATATTAACACACAAAGACAATTGACTTTCAGTGTAGGTTTTCAGAAAATGCTGGAGCTTTGTCAGGAGTTAATTCAGCCATTACGCTACTAAGCTTGCTCAGATAAACTGTTGCACATCTTGGTCTATCCTGGGAAAGGAATGGAAACTTGGAAAGTGGTCACTGACTTTTGCTGTGGAGCTCTAAAAAACTTCTAAGTACTCCTTTTCAGATTGTTGAGCTAAGAATGGGGTATTTTACCTTGTGAATATGAACAGAAATGTGTAGTAACTCCTTTGCATGCTCTTCTGAAAATGTTTTCTTTAAGTTATCAAATTGCAATGTGTAATTTACCCTAGTACAGGTTTCACTTTCTCCCAGGAAGTAGTGATGAAGTGTTGCTGATATATGGTCGCCATTTCACAGCCAGTGTCATATGCAGTGATAGGGCCAAAAAGCAGACTAAAATGAAATAGCTGTGAAAATAAATTTCCCATGAAGAACCATTGGTATGGGTTACAGGAACCCCGAGTGACACAGAAACTACAAGTACTGAATGCCTTATCCTGAAGATCCAGACTGTACCTCCAAGGCTCTCACCTTGCTTACTTCCAAAGACCTATTTTAAAGAATAGTTTAGGTTTGTAGGGATTGTATTTGGACATGCACAAACACTCTAAGTTCTGCGTGGATCTCCCTCTGGGCTGCAGGTGAGTGCTGCTCCTGGTGTTGTTTCCACCTGCAATATTAAACCACGGGTATCTCCAAAAAAACTTATGAAGAAGCAGTGGCAGATAAATAGTCCTTCTATTCCTGTCAAAAATATCTGAAAAAGAAGTGAAACATAATTATGTGGTACTTTTGCTGACACACTCAACTTAAATGAAAAGCAACAGGACCTTTTATGTAATGACTCAAAAAGCTCTTAGTTTAGGGAACGTATGCTCTTAAAGAAGGTTCTGTAAATATTTTCTTTACATAACTTCTTTACTCAAGTTTGGCAAATTTTCATAGCAAAAAGTAAATGTTGAGCTTGAATATATACTATTACAGCTGTTAGTAGAAAACCACAGCAACTAATCATTCCCTATGTTTTCCTTTTTAAGGGCTTGTTAGAGTTGCTATTAATTCAGTGTTGTTGCTCACTTTTCAAAAGATTTTCCATAAGTAACTAATGAGGGAGTCTCTCCCAGTGAATGCCTTTCCCTTCTCTCTCTTGTTTCTCAGTCACAACAGAGTCTCTTGTTCAGGTAAATTGATTTTCTTAGATTTCTATCAGAACCACTGGAAGTTTTTCCCTTACGTGGAGATAAGACTGAGCCATGTCTCATGCACTTTGATAGTAGCTGCCTGTTAGTTAATGGAATGTTGAGATATTCAGAGAATTTTTCATTCCTGGGTGACTTTGTTTGCATTCATTTGAAGCTTTCTGCTGTCCACAAAGTGGGACTGGAGGCTGCATCTGCTAAGGGCAGCAAGTATCTCTGCAATAGATTCAGTGCTGTACTCTATCTGCATGTTGATGGACAAGGTCAAAGGAGTGGGCAGACAGTTCTGAATATTGACTTTTCTTTTTGTTTTAAGTTCTGCTAGAAACCATATATAGAATAATTTCCCAAAAATTAAATTGCCAGTATTTTTGTTTGCTTATGGCTGTGCTCTGTGAACTTTGTGGAAGCAGAAAGCTCTTTCCTCCAGAGAAAAATTGTCATTATCCACCATGCCCTGGCACTGAGGAGTTGGTGTTAACCAATGAAAGAGTAGTTAGGTGGCCCAAAAGGATCTCCACAAATGGTCTGTATTCTGTTGGTTTGAGTTGCCAAAAGAAAAGTAGTTTGCTCAGCATTTCCTTCCCATCTGCATCTTAGAGATCTCAAGCATTGCTTCTCTTTGTGCTTATTTGTGATAGAAAAGTGATAAAAAGCAAAGTCGCTCAAAAGTTTTTTCTTTTTCTTCTTCTTTTTTTTTTTTTTTGGTGCAGTATATCATCCAGCAATCATATTATGAGAGAAGTAAGCACACCAAATCAGAGGGCAGCTGTAGCATTCATTATCTCTTTTCATCACAGAGTCCTTTCTCTGGCCTGCGTTGGCTAGAAGTGACTCTTGAAATACAGCAACAACCAAAGTTTAGGACAGTGGAACTGTCCTTTTCTCGTAGATAAGAATAACTCATATTTCTGCCTAAATCTGGCAGTGTTTCTGTGCTGTTCAGGATGTTTGCACTGAAATATTTACAGCACGTAACAATTCCAAGATAAAAGCGCAATGTGGTATGACACATTCTGGCATACTATGATTTCTCATGTAGGAAATCAAATTCTTTAAATCCATAAAATTACAACAACTACTCTTTTAACCGCTATCTTGGGTAAAATTATACCACATTATTTTTTCCCTCCTTTTTACTCAGTTCCTAGAAGTCTCCATATCTGTCAGCCTCTTTGAGGGAAATTCAGCAATTTCATATTTACAGTGAAAAAAAGAGTGAAATCTCAGTTCTCATACTGAATAAATAAATAAATAAATAAATTCTTTCTAATATGTATTTACTCAAACAGAAGTACCTACTTTACTCTGGTAACTTACATCAAAGCGTCATCCCCTGTGCATTTCATAACATGGAGCTCCAGACTAGGATTACAGTATTAGACCAAAATAACATCAGTAATTCTAACAGTTTCTTTACAGCAGATCTATTCAGAATTATCATCTCAGTATTATACTGACTGCATCACAGTCAGTACACACACATCACAGATGCCTTAGGCTTTACTGAAACAGGCCAGAACTGATGCTGGCATGAAGAGTGAAAGTGTCCCTGAACTATCCAGGAAATTTAACTTTCCTTTTATCTAGTTTATGTGCCAATAGGGAGCTTGCATTTATAGGTTGACTACTGCACATGAACACGTCAACAGCAACAGTGAAAGGAAATGCCTCCTTGCATTTTTAAGCCAAAAATCCTGCGTCATTTCCTCTTGGAACAGAGCCCTGGTGCTGTGATTTATGCTCTGCCCTATTTAGTTACTTCAGTCCCACAGTGCCTTGAGTTGTACTGATGCAGAACAGAAAGCTAAAGTACATTAAGTATTTACTAGGACTTTGACTGCAAGACGAGAGTGAGACTTACCCTGATATACCAAAACCATAATTTCAAGTAAATCTTGGCAACAGTCTAGTCAGTTTTTCTTGCGCACATTCTGGTAGAAGTATGGAAAAAGTCAGAAGAAAGTCTTCTACTGTCATTCCACAGCGGATGAATATATTTAATATTACTCTCATGCTTATATCCACTGTCTAGATACTCCAGTCAGAAAAGTGCAGGAAGACAAAAGAATGAAATCTGTTATCTCATGCAGTTTGCATTGCTTGCGCAGTCTCTAGAGTTTAAGATGCTTTTTTTTTTTTTTTTTTACTTTTTTACTTTTTTACTCATAAACAACAAATTCAGTTAAGAAATAGCATTTTGGATTCTGCTCTCTTTGACTCATCTAGTGGATCCGAGTCCAGATGAGTCTCCCTCCAGCTGGAGAAATCTGAATTTTATGAGCTCTTTGAATCACTACAAGCTCTCCTCATTTGACTCTAGAGTCACCCAATTTCAATTCTTTGGACATGAACCAATTCAGCAACAACATGAAGTAACGGGTGGGGGTTTTCTCTGTTGCAATACCTGGCTATTAGTCATATAGAGGCCAACAAAAGACTTCACAAGAAAGCTAGAATTAAGAAATAAGATTAAGTGCTAGTTGCTTCTATTTTTTCAAAGAAGAACACTGAACATACAACCAGTACTTTCCTGAAACAGGCTATTCTGAAAAAAAGCAATGTTTTCCAGCCAAACTGATCACATTCACTGTCATTTTCTTGCAGTATTATTGGCATCCACATTTTGAATGAGAACAGATTATGAATTTTATTATAAAGCATTCATTTTAGCATGAGTTTCTAGAATGGCTGTTACCATGGTTCCTTTGGCACAGTGTGTGTTTTACCTCTAACTTTTCTTTTTCAAATCAGGATTATCTATCTTCAGTGGTTGAGATCAGCCAATGATATACAGTCCCTGGAGAAACACAAGTAAATCACACTGGTGAAGTGCATATGATTCTTCGCTAAATATGTAGAAAATCAAGATAGAGATAGTTCTTCTGTCTTAAACCCGTCAGCTACATTAGATTGCACTAGATTCTATTTCTCAACTTGCTAATAAACATAAAAAATTTTGTTTTCTTTAGTGCCATATCCTCTAGAAGAACTGAATTTTATAACAGGCTTCACTTACAACTTTTGTTGGAAATCTTGTATGTGTTTTCTCTCAGAGCATTTTTCAAAAATATAGTAGCCTGGAGAAGATCCTTACATATCAGGCAGTGCCATCCAGCCAAGGACATGACTCTTAATAGATGTTTACTGACATTTCCAGAGAAATCTAGAAATCTAGTCCAAAGCCATCACCTCACAAAATTATTATGGATTGAAGCTGCACAAAAGGGGAATAAATTGATAAATATATGTTCCTGAAGCATCTTAGTGTAAAGTGGATGTATTTTTATATACAGAAGGATCAATATTGTATATTTGAAATAAATATTTATCTTAATCTAACAGCATCTTGTTTAATGTTGTTATATTAACATTGCACTATGTAGAACTGTACTACTTCAGTGCTGCTCATCACTGTCAGCCAATTCAGTCCCAGTTAGAATCTAGAACTGCTAATGAAAATGCACTTTGCTCTTACTGTGTTCATGCCTAGTTAAGCGGGATGAAAGAGTAATCCGCAATGAGTTCCAGTTCAGATTTATGTGAGGCTTGACAGATAACCATCAAAATAAATCAATTGGCCTTAACTGTTTGCAGTCTTTCACGGTGGAATGTTCTTATCATAATCCTACATTTCTTGTACTCTTACCCAATGTCCCATTTTCAAACAGCTGATCCTGAAACCAAGTTAAGGTCACTTGCTCTAGCACTGCAGAGAGCTCACAAAACATGCCTGGGGACCAAGGCAGTACTAACGAAGATACCCATAGCTTTTATATCTTCCTTCGTGAAGAAGATCGATCTTAAAACAGAGAAGCATTGAATTTCTTCTGTTTTGCTTTATTTGTTCTTCTTTCTCTTGTTCTTACTAATATGGATGGCCTTGTTAGGGAAGTAAAGGTCAGGGGTAGCTTGGGATGTAGTGATCACGAGATGGTAGAGTTTGAAATCCAAAAAGTAGGATTGCTACTCTGGACTTTGGGAGAGTCAACTTTGATCTCTACCAGGACCTACTTGGAGCTAAGCTGTGGACTAGGGTGTTAGAGTGTAAAGGGGTCTGTGAGAGCTGGTCAGCATTTAAACAGCGCTTCCTCCAAGCTCAGAATCAGTGCATCCCTATGAGTAAAAAATCAGGGAGGGCTGACAGAAGACCTGCACGGATGAGTAAGGAGCTTATGGATAAGATCAAAGGGAAGAAGGTCCATGAAGTATGGAGAAAGGACCTTTCCTTTTGGGAGGAGTATAAGAATGTTGTCAGAGCTTGCAGGGACATGATGAGAAAGGCTAAAGCCAACCTGGAATTGAATCTGGCAAAGGAGATAAAAGATAGGAAGAAAGGCTTTTTAAAGTACGTTAACAGTGAAAGGAAGACTAGAAAAAATATGGGTACACTACTAAATGAGGGGAGTGTTCTTAGCATTCTTGGGAATGCTAAGACAGAGATACTGAACACCACCTTTGCTTCTGACTTTACTGCAAAGAGTCGCCCTCAGGAATCTTGGACTGTGGAGGTAAATGAAAGAGTCTGGGGAATGGAAGGCTCCTCTTTGATGAGGGAGGAGATGTTTCAAGAACATCTAGACGACATCAGTGTGCATAAATCCATGAGCCCCAAGGAGATGCATCCATGTGTGCTGAGGGACCTTGCAGAGGTGATTGCTGAACCGCTTTCTATAATCTTTGGCAGGTCTTGGAGAACAGGAGAGGTGTCCAAAGACTGGAATAGCCAGTGTCACTCCAGTCTTCAAAAAGAGAAAGAAGGTGAATCCAGGAAACTATAAGCCAGTAAGTCTCACCTCCATCCCTGGTAAGGCAATGGAGCAGCTTGTTCTCGATGTCATCTCCAGGCAACTGGAAGAGAAGGTTATCAAGAGTGGTCAGCGTGAATTCATCAGGGAGAGATCATGCTCAACCAACCTCAAAGCCTTCTATGATGTCATCACTGGCTAGGTGGATGAGGGGAGTACAGTGAATGTAGTCTCACATTCAGCAACACTTTGTTATACTGTCTCCCACAGCATCCCTATAACAAAGCTGTGGAAGTGTGGGACAGATGAGTGGACTGTGAGGTGGGCAGAGAACTGGCTGACAGGCTGAACTCAGAGGGTGGTATAGAGTCCAGAGGCCTGTATTTGGCGCTGTTTCTCTGGGGTCGAGCTGAATCTGGTCTTGTTCAACATCTCCATCAGTGATGTTGATGAGGGTACAGTGGCCGCCCTCAGCAAGTTTGCTGATGATACAAAGCTAGAAGGATGGCTGACACACCAAAAGTCTGTGCTGCCATTCAATGAGACCTGAACAGGATGGAGAGTACACATGAGGTTCAACAAAAGCAAGTGTAGAGTCTTGCACCTAGGGAGGAATAACTGCACCAGTACAGCCTGGGGGACGACCTGCTGGAGAGGAGCTCTGGACAGAGGGACCTGGGGGTCCTGGTGGATGACAGATCGGCCATGAGCCAGCAGTGTGCCCTGGAAGGCAAGAAAGCCAATGGCATTCTGGGGTGCATTAAAAGGGGCATGGCCAGCAGGTCAAGAGGTCTCCTTCTACTCTGCCCTGGTTTACCTCACCTGGAGCATTGTGTCTACTTCTGAGCTCCCCTGTGAAAAAAAAAGACAGAGATCTCCTGGACAGAGTCCAGCAGAGGGCCGCAAAGATGATAATAGGCTTGGAGCATGTCCCCTGTGAATAAAGTCTGTTCAGCCTTTTGAAAAGAAGACTGAGAGGAGATCTGATCGATACCTATAAATATCTACGTTGCAGGAGGCAAAGAGATGAGGCCAGAATCTTTTCAGGGGTGCGTGACGATAGGACAAGGGGAAATGGTCAGAAACTGAAGCATAGGAAGTTCTGCAAAAATGTGTGCAAGAACATCTTCATAGTGAGGTTGATGGAGCACTGAAACAGGCTGCCTATAGAGGTTGTGGAGTCTCCTTCTCTTGAGATATTCAAGACATGCCTGGATGCCTATCTGTACAACCTGGTCTAGAAAGCCTGCTTTGGCAGGTTCTGTTCCAGCCACTACAATTCTGTGATTTTGTGATTCTGTGATTCTTGTCTTTTTCTCCACTAACCTGAATCCTGAATTTCATTGTATTTTTTCCCCCTTCATACTGGAAATCAAGTAGTGGAAACAGTGTCTACAAAGAACAGAAGTAGTCAGGAAAGCCTATGGGAATGGAAAATCCTGGTGAAACCTCTCTGTTGCTATGGTGAATCTTTCATATTTGAGGATGTGTGTTCTAGGGACTAGGAACAAGCCAGGCAGTATGGTTTTAATATGACTATCTGCACTATATGCAGTAAGTAGTGTACTTCAGGCAATGTTACTACCAAGTTTATTTTCTGCTTACTATCCTGATACTGAGTAGTTTTTATGCTTTACTTGTTACTGACAAAATAAAAGGTCCATACTTTCCCTCATTTTGTCTCTCCAAGCTGAGAGGCAAGAAAACCCAAATAGTTGTCCAGGCAAGAGCCTTTGAGGGTATTTGTACATCATTCTTCACCTTACCAAACAGCCATTTCCTAGATAGTCAGTTTTCATCTGTCTGAACCATATTCCAGGGCAGTCTTCATTGGTGTGTAACACTTTGACTGAAACATTTGGCACACATCCTGTACTGTTTCACCACTAGTCAATTCATGTACCAGCTCTGCTGAACAGAGCACATTGCTTTTTCTGCCTGATGAAGGTCTAAATTTCTCGGTGCTGTAATAGGTTGGGAAGCAGAAAGCTCTTTGATAGGAATTTATTTTATTGATAGTGAAGAAATTCTATAAATCTAAATAATTAATATAAAACTAAATAATTAATATTTAGAGACACTTATGATTTGGGGAGAGGTAACCAGCTTTTAACTGACTGTAGAACTGTGTACATTGTAGATCTTCCCAGAATGTGATCTCTAAAAAAGGAGACACCCATGCAAATTTTCTGAAATTATTAAATCTTCTTTATTTTTGTTAGTGCTCTCATTACAAAATTCAGAAAATTAGAATATATCTCTACTTGTATCTGCAAGGATATTTATAGTTCTTTCTCCTTTTTCCTCTTCTTTTCTCTTTGCTCCAAAGATCCTTAAAAGCAGAGCTTGTCAATAGTATCCATCAAATGATAGTGGGAGAGGATTGAGAGAATAGTTGGTAGGAATGTTTTAATTTTGTCAGCATTTTCTTTGAAATGCTTTGAATTCCAACAAAACCATGGGAAGTTGCTTTACTCAAGTTTTGTCTTTTGAAAACTGGCCCTGTTTATTTTGGTGGGCTTTTTTAAATTATTATTATTATTATTTTAATTTAAAACACAAAAATCTCAGCATAAATATTTTGAAAAAAGAAAAAAAAAATCAGCTGGGTGAAAAGACCATTTCTGAAAAAGAACAATGACTCATTTTCCTGGCCATTCTTAGTGTTGATCATCCTGCCAGTGTAGAACATGTTGTCAGTGAATTATTTCAAAGAAAAAAATTACTCTTTTTGCTCATGCCAGTAGTCACTAGCCCAGCTTCTCTCAAAGGATATGATGGACACCAATTATTTTAGACTTAAACTGATTTAGAATATACTGTTGACAGTAGAAACAGTGAAATCGAGCTCCAAAAATAAAGTTTTACATGTGTGAAGGAAATTCCAGTCTATTACTTTTTGAAATAAAGCCTTTACTTTGAAGTTCTGCAATGTGCAGCATGGAAATGTTGGACATGCAAACCTGAGCAAGTTGAGTGAACACAGTTATGTTTATCCATTTAAAAATTGAAGTTATGGTTTACAATGGAAAGGAATTACTGTTTGTTAAAACTGTCATTTTATCTTTTCATGGTTCTGTAAGGTCATGTCACAGCTCTCACTTCAGGTCTTTTTATTCAAATTAATATTTTGCCACAGTCCAGTCCATTAGCAGTTATTGCTTCACTAATCATATGCACCTAAGTACTAGCCAGATGATACGTGTAATTAAGGAATTAAATATAATTGGATTATTTCCTAAAAAAAAAAAAAAAAAAAAAAAAAGCAACAACAACAACAAAAACCAAGAATTACATTTAAAGTCCTGAATAAATACAGTCCAGATTAGGGGATCAATACAGAAATGTGCACTGTATTCATATCACTTTTTTGACCCATGAGAGTAGTTGCGTAAGGACAGAGAAAAGCCTTGGCTCTGTTTCCTCAACCTACTGAGCAGTGCAGCTGAACAGGAACAGCTGGTGTTATTCTGCTGATTTTCAGAAAATGTAATCTTGCAAGATAGCAGAACGAAGGGATTCAAACCAACTTCATAATGATCATAGGGTGCTTTGGGGTGGTAGGCATAGTAGGACATAGTTTATTTTGAACATACAAGATAGCTAAAGGAAGCACATGTATACCACAATGTATACCACTTCCTACAGACTAAACTATCAGCCTCCTCATATTATGCAACCATCTTGGGCTTTGAGTATTATCTGATCATATGAGTTTCACTTACAGATATGTCTAACATGAATGAATGTGCCCAAGCTTGAACCTTGTGTCCCACAGGCCAACAAACCATCTGCTCTGTCATAATCAGTTAATTCTTTTGTTATTCTAAGCTTTGTTTCTGGTGGCTCAATGCAGAATAATAAAAATGTGCGTTTGAGGTCTATTTGTCCTCCAGAAATCTGCAGTTTAATTATATGGATCTGGTGTTAACACCCTTTAGAAAGATCTAAATTCGTGAGAATAGGATAAGACAGAACTCAATGAAGTTACAGCTGTGAAAGTTCATAGCATAGGAAGCCATGGAAAGTAAACATGTTTGTGTCTGACAGCAGAGGTAGCCTAAACCTGCCAGGAAAGTATAGTAATTTAGGCTCAATACATAGCATTTATACTGAGAAATTAAAAAAAGAAAAATATTAAACAAAAACAGTCAATAGCTTGACATGGAGTCATTCAACATTTAAAGCATGTTCAGGAAATAAAAGTAGTAATCACCAATGGACAGAAAGTAGTTCATTGGCTGCCTGGCCCTTATCTTAGAAGAGAGCCGTGACTACTTTTTTTCTGCAAACACAGCTGCTGTTTGATTTTCTGACCCACGTGTCTGGAACTACTTGCCAAGAAGACTGTCCCACAGGCCATCATCTGTATCCTGTGATTTAACCAAATCACTGGTTTTGCCAGAATCAAGACTCCTCAAAGCTGCAGTGGTGGACTGCACAGGCGACCTGGGATGGTGCTGAGATTAATTTGCAAGATAAGATGAGAACACCTATGGCCTGCCTGAAGCAGAACTAGTAACAACCCTACTTTCTCCTGCCCACTATCCTGGGAGGCAAGTTGCTGTAATACCATAATTATTATACAAGTTTAGAACAAGAGTATTAGGTGGCACCTCAAGAATACCACAGTGCTGAATCTAGCATACATCCTACATCTCACATTGCACTGTTTGCTGCCACCAGACACGTGGATGTGAGGAAAGACAGAAGAGAATACAAACCCAAGTGAGTTCTTACCTCCTCACAGCAATGGAATAGTGGATTGAATTTTGTTTACTACATATTTATATTTGCCTTAGACTCTGCAGCTTTTGTAAGTCCAATCTAAAAATAAAATCAGAATGTTGGCTGAAATTACAAAGAACTGTTGAAAAAAAGGGTGACAAAATGATCCATTCTTCCCAGTGAGATTTTCACTCCATTCTTAACTCTTTATTTTCCCCCCTGAAATGCTTTAATTACTTAAGAAGTAGAGCACACTTTGGAGGAAAAACTGAAAAATTTAATGTGTTTCCTAAAATCTCAAATTGTACTTTTTGTATCTGGGTAGTGTCCTCAGTATCTGGTCATGGAATCAGCACAGCCTCAGGACAAAGATCCTTTACAGAATTAATACCTAGTTTTTGGTCTTGTTATGTTTGTGGTTTTTTTCTTCTCATTTTCCCAGAAGCTTATTCCAAAAGTAATGTTGTAAATGTACTATTTTCATTCAGTATTGCAGTGTTTTCAGTTAAATATGTATATATATTAGGAAGCAACGCACACTCTATCAGAGTATCAAAACAAACAGACTTTAAAAAAGCAAAAAGGGTATGAAACTAAAAATTAATCAATGGTTTCTTGAGAGTTCCAAAGCAACTAAGAGACATATTGTGTATATTTTTTCTGGTGTGCATTTGAATATGAGTCTTTATATGTCTATATCTATGCCAGTGTGATAGAGTAGGTGAGGGGCTGTTAGAAAGTACTTGTTTTATTTATGAACTTGTTATTGTTTTATCATTTTTGTTATCAGCATTCTACTTCAAACATCATGTAGAGCACTGGGAGTTAAAGAGTCAGTGCTGCAGTTCTGTGAATTGTTAATAGTTCCAGGTATACCTGTCTCAGAAGAGAGGACTTACATACAGAGGAGTTTTTCTTTCTATTTTCTGTTCAGAGGGAAAGATAAAACTGTTCACAGATCACAAAAATGTCCCCTTTTTCCCTTTCTGCTCATCTCTGCAGTGTGTGTGCTCCCTAGCCATGTTGTCTTCAGCATTAGAGTAAGGCCTTCAGTTCTGGACAATGTCTCTCTCATTTTATTTCATTTATTAGCCTCAATTCCAATTATATTGTATTATATTGTGTTATCTTGCATTCCAGTATCTTATTTAGTAAATTAGCTTTCCTCTTCAGATGCTGTTTTGTTCTTAGGCCCATCCCCCTACCCTTTCCCCTTTTCCCCTTTCCTGGGGCATGGGTCCATGAGAGCCCCCACCCCATTAGTTATGGATCTGGGTTAAACTGGCCCATAAACCACCGACAGAATGAAACACCCACTTGTTCTGTTTTCAACTGAAGCCTCTGTAAGCATGGATAAGTCAATGGCTCCAGTCACATGTCTTTTTGATGTTTTCTTTTTCTTGACTTTGTAGGACTGGACTACTTGAAATGAAAACTTTTCATTTGTTAAGAATTTGATGAATCTCGTTTAGTTTTTCCCTAAAAATAGACTCTCCAGAGCTGAGTCATGGAACATATCCTGATGTAAACAGGAAACAAGAAGCACAGGCCAGCACAGAGTATTGCAACAGAAGCAAATATTTCAGCATTACAGCTTGGAAGAGATGCTCACAACTTCCACAAGTAGCAAAACTTTCAGCATTTATCTCTTACCTGGCTTCCAGCACGACAGTCATAATACTGGCACTACCCAGTCATTCCTTACAAGAGCCTGTATCAGCTTAGCACAGTTTTACACTAACAACCCATGGGCTTTTCTGCAGTCTGAACAAATGAAAAATTTCTTTGTCATCAATGACCTGAGAATGCCTCCAAAAATCAGTGTAAGCAAAGAAAACGTGGTGGCTGGGTTTTTTTGCTAATCCTTAACACGGGAAACATGAATGACTTATTGCTTTATATCTGTCATACAAGTCATCTCAGTTTGGAATTCAAAGTCAGATGCATTAGTCATTGATTACATCAGTCAACCTCTTCTTCAAAAGGGCAACCTGTCAGTTTTGTCTGAACATATGACTGTATTGCAAACAGGCTTCGTCTGGACTCCCACACATGGTCTGGCCACCAGGTGCCCACTCAAATGCAGGGGCTGCCACTATGGTAGGTTGGCCACATGGTGTTCCTTACAGGGCTACTTCCCTGGTGCCCTGCACAGCCACATCCTCACTTCAGGATGACTCCCCATACATTAACATAACTCATGTAACCAGTTCTTCTGAAGCAGAGTGACATATCATAATGTCTAAAGATCTGCATCTATGAATAACAAATGCCAAATTACACTCAAAAAATTCACCCTAGTCTTTCACTGCTAGGACGCACAAGTAGGAGATAACAGTCCTTCAGACAATTTGTTATTGCTTTCCAGAGCTGGGCAACACTAAAGGAGTACATGTCCATGGGTCTTCACTTTGCTTTTGGAAATTCAGCTCCGAGTGTAAGTTGTGGGAGACATCAGGCCATCCATTTTTGGTAGGGTTTACTCAACTGTAGCTTGCATTAATAACAGCTAAGATGAAAATTGGTTTTCTTAGCTGCTTTGAATCATGAGGTGCACCAGCAGATGTGCCTGTATTCTCCCAGTCATAAGAAACATGTAAGCGGCAAAGTTCTGCTGATCACTGTTGATTACAAATCCAGATTCACCATATTGAAGGTACCTAGAGGAGCAGAGATCGTCAATTCCTTTCTTTAGACATAATTCTCATTTACTTCACATACCACAGGTGTGACTGTGATATCTGTCCTCTCCCGTATACTAGAAAACCCTTCCTACCTTCTCACAACACCCAAATTTGTACCAATAATAAAGACTACCCAGCAAGTGGCTGGTTGACTTAGAAGGTGGCATTTGGCAGAAGATCCAGACCACTGCTGTAGTATGAGCCCCTAAGTGCAGTGTGACAGCAGCAGGGTGACACAGATGCACATCTTCTGCAGGAGATGATGCAAAAATAGTTTGAAGAAAGCTCTAGAAATAGTGGTATTTTATAGCTAAGAAGAGAAAAACCGATGACAGTTTCTTTTTCTACTGTGCCTGTATGTTGTCCTGGAAAGGCTGTTTAAAAAATATGCTGCTTTCTGATTATTTCATCCTTCTGAATAATGCCTGAATTGACATGTAGTTGAACCAAACAACAGTACTAATTATAAAATAATGAAGAAGATTATGAAAAATAATTCTTGTATACCAGCTGCCTCTATTCAAGTAATCTTTACAAATGTAAAAAGAGCAAACACATGTCAAATTATATCATGGGCCATAGGGCAAGTTTAAGAATCAGCTGTGAAAGTTTTGCAGTCAGAGCAGCAGAAGTTCTGAAGACTGAATCTTCTTCCAGAGCAACTTTTGTCCTATATCTACAACACCAGACTTAATAGTACTCTCACTGAGTCACTTGTTCCAATCCATTAAGGTACGTAACAGCATTACACTCCTTTTGTTCAGCACTGTCACTAAGGAAATGCAAACACACTGGCTAATTACCACATGTTGTGTTGATATGCTAGATTCTAAATGTAATCTTGTCAAGCAATAAATTAAATGAAATGTTTAAAATTTGGATAAGACTGGTTAACTAGTTAATTTATATCCTGAACTCTTGTTCTCAAAATTAGATTCTACACTTTGAAGGAGCTAAATATGACTAAATATAAGACGTATGCTTTTTCTCCCACTATGAATTGCTTTTTGCAGAATTTACATCAAAGTTACCCATTACAGCATTGTATCCTGATATAGATGAGTTTGTAAATCTGCAACGGCAAGTATACTATCAGATACAGAAAACATATTCACAGAGAGATATGCACAAGATCTTTCTATTATGAGAAAAAAATATACTGAAAGCTGCAGCTGATTTGCAGTTTCGAGCACTTAGTCATATATGCATGTATAGGCCTAATAACATGTGGTTATGAGTGCATAAGATAGCATTTGCACTGATATCACTAGTTAAGGAGATCAAGTCCACAATTAGTACAAAAATAGATTTTAATTACAAGTGAAGGTTATATAAGTGAATATGATAAGAACCTTTTTAGCAAAAACCTGAATGCTTATTCGTGAAACCGTAGAGAGCTATATCAGCATCTGATTCCATAATCAAGAATAGCATATTTTTTCTATTTTATAAGTACCTGATAACACGAAAAGGCAAGTGAAGTGAATCGTGTGAATACATTGTAGACTTCATTTCTGAAAAGCATACCAGTACATTACTGACTGATGAATGAATGTTTTAAAGTAAGGTTCTGATGAACACTGAATAAAGCTGTAAGTGAATGAATTTACCTTCTTGTCTTTAATATAGTCCTGGTGATACTCTGGTAAGAAAAAAATGTTATTTCTCTGAAAAACTGCACACAGCACAAAGGTGAAGACCACTCTTTTATAAACAACACACAAGGTGTCCTTTAGCCGAACGGTTCCCTTTTTCCCGTCTTTGGTATCATTAATAGCAAGGTATACTGGAATTCTTGGATGGGTAAGGAACTGGCTGGAGGGCCGGGCTCAGAGAGTGGTGGTGAATGGAGTTAAATCCAGCTGGCGACCGGTCACGAGTGGTGTTCCCCAGGGGTCGGTGCTGGGGCCTGTCCTCTTCGATATCTTTATTGATGACCTGGATGAGGGCATTGAGTGCACCCTCAGTAAGTTCACAAACAACACCAAATTGGCTGGGAGTGTGGATCTGCCTGGGGGTAGCGAGGTCCTGCAGAGGGATCTGGACAGGCTGGAGAGCTGGGCTGAAGCCAGGGGGATGAGGTTCAACAAGACCAAATGCCAAATCCTGCACTTTGGCCACAACAACCCCAGGCAGCGCTATAGGCTTGGGGCGGAGTGGCTGGAGGACTGTGTGGAGGAAACAGACCTGGGGGTGTTGATTGATGCTCGGCTGAACATGAGCCGACAGTGTGCCCGGGTGGCCAAGAAGGCCAACGGCATCCTGGCTTGCATCAAAAACAGTGTTACTAGCAGGAACAGGGAGGTCATTGTCCCCCTGTACTCCGCGCTGGTGAGGCCGCACCTCGAGTATTGTGTTCAGTTTTGGGCCCCTCATTGCAAGAAAGACATTGAGGCCCTGGAACGTGTTCAGAAGAGGGCTACAAAGCTGGTGAGGGGCCTGGAGCACAGGCCTTATGAGGAGCGGCTGAAGGAGCTGGGATTGTTCAGCCTGGAGGAGAGGAGGCTCAGGGGAGACCTCATTGCTCTCTACAACTTCCTGAAGGGAGGTTGTGGTGAGCTAGGGGTCAGCCTTTTCTCTCGTGTAGACAGTGATAGAACTAGAGGCAATGGTTTCAAACTGCGCCAGGGGAGATTCAGGCTGGACATTAGGAAATATTACTTCTTGGAAAGGGTGGTCAGGCACTGGAATGCACTGCCCAAGGAGGTGGTGGAGTCACCAAACATGGAGGTGTTCAAGAGACATTTGGATGTTGTGTTGAGGGATATGATTTAGCTGGGGAGTATTGGTGATGGTTGGACTGGATGATCTTTTAGGTCTTTTCCAACCTTGATAATTCTGTGATTCTGTGATTCTGTGATTCTTGTGCCTCTGCTTTTTAAGCCTCTGCTTGAGAATGTGCCAACTTTGTGAAAAAAAAGGGCCCTGTTACATGCTCCAGCCCATGGTTCAATTACAAGGCAAAATTCTAATTGTACACAGTTCATGCAAGTAAATTCACATGATTTTTACTATGAAAGGAAGGAACACACATAATTAGAGTAAAAGGTAACACTTGGGATGCCATTGCACAGATATCAGTTGGTAATACTCCCCAAAGGATGATGCCTCAGAAGTACTTGATTAATATCTCATGAAAGGAACAAAGAAATATAAAGCAAAATAAAATTGCTACTTACATATCTTTCTATGGTAAAAATAATATGGCATCTGTTCGCACTATGTGTGAGAACAAAAAATGGATGGGAGATCTAGGAAGTAAGGTGTAGGAAGGTGTCTTTGGAACTTTCATCACAAGAACTCCATAGCAAAGGAGTTTTCCATTTCCTCTGTGTTGATGCTTTCTAATTAACTCTTCACATACAAATAATAAAGTTGCACTCTGAAATAATTTAAAAGAAAAGCTGTGTCTCAGTTTTGACTTGTAAATTGAAGACACCAATTCACTCAAAAGATCAGCATTCTGTTTCACAGAATGACTATTTTCAGACTGTAAGTAGATCACAGATAATTTGTAAATCTCATGCATGTTACTTTTTCAGTAGTCTTCTGTATCTAATTCCTTGAAAAATGCCTTATGAAAAAAAAAAATATTACACTGACCTCTATAATCTTTGCTGCAAAGAAAATATAAAGTATTCTAAGATCTGTGTTAAAACTGAGGAAGGAACACTCTCCTTCTGCAATATTACTGTTCTAAGCACCGTTCTTTACAACAGTTCTACCACGTTGCCTTTTTTGTTTCAGTCGCACTTCAATTAATTTCACTTACAAAGTTACCTGAGTGTTATGATGAAATATCTAAAGAAACATTTTGCTGCTTTTTATCTGTAATTAAAAGACTTCAGGTGTTCCTGTGGGTGGTGCTACTTAAGTACAGCTAAAGATAATTCACAAGTTTCACACTTCATCGGTTTAACTCAGATAAGTTTAGGAGGGCATATAGATTCTCCCAGATCTCCAGTACTTCTGCACACTGATTTTGTGGTCAAAGAATCATAGAGTCATAGAATCATAGAATCATGAAATGGTTCGGGTTGGAAGAGACCTTTAAGATCATCTAGTTCCAACCCACCTGCTATCATTTATAGCAACGTACACCTCCCTCTTGACCAGGTCGCTCACAGTCCCATCCAGCCTGGCCTTGAATGCTTCCATGAAGGGAGCATCCACAGTGTCTCTGGTCAACCTGTGTCTCACCACACACACAGTAATGAATTTCTTCCTAATATCTAGTCTAAATCTACCCTCTTCCAGTTTAAAGTCATTTCCCCCCCATCTTGTCACTACATGCCCATATAAAAAGTCCCTCTCCAGCTTTCCCATAGGTCTCCTTCAGGTACTGGAAGGCCTCTATAGGGTCTCCTCAGACCAGTCTCCTCTTTTCCAGTTTGAAGACCCCATCTCTCTCAGCCTCTCAGTCCTTGTCGGGGAAGTGCTCCAGCCATCTGATCATCTTTGTGGCCCTCCTCTGAATCCACTCTTTGTGTGTTGAGGGCTTCAGAACTGCAGATAAATTAAGGCAAAACCATCTTAAGACTTCTCTGCGGTGTAGGTAAAACTGAATTTTGCAAACTCACTGTGGGACAGTGAACTCACAGCTGCACTCTGTACAGGGCCAAGACTCTCCTTTGATGGGAACAGGGTGGGAGTGCCACATACCATCCCATTGCTTTGACTTGCAGAAGCCATGCTGGTAGTAGTTGCAAGGGCAGCCAGCTCTACCAAAGCACTAGTGCAGACATTGTAACAGGACCATAGGCCTTCTGTTTGTCCATGAATATGATCTATTTTTGCATATTCCTATAGGTGTCTCTGAAACAACGCTTCCAATATGAATACAGCATACCCATAGTCACAGCAGCTTCTTGGATCAGCCAAAACAGTTTTATATCCAGAACCAATTCCAAGTCTGAGACAGAATTCACCCTGTCATGGTTTTATGTTTTTTGGTTTTTGGTATTCCACATCATAACATCATATGGCGCAGATAACGTGCATTTGGGGACTTGATCTTTTGGAAAGATTGTAAGATTTGTGTTAGAACTTTTGGAAAGATCAAGTGGAGAAAACATCCATGTTTTCTTCACACGGGAGTTCTATTGGCTAAAAGTATTACATGAGTTGCATGCTGCAATTGAAGAGATGAGTCTTAGTAAAGGCAAAAAAAGAAACTGTAAGAAGCTGGAACAATTTTTGGCTCAAAACTTGTTCAGTGGCAGCCATCTGAGACATAACCTGCTCAAAAAGCTTTTGGGGTTAATGGTTACCATGAGCACAGTGGTAAGAGAAACATATGTGGCTGAGCAACCAGGTGAAACTTGTTTTGTCTGTTGTTCCTTGTGGGCATTCAAGATGACTTGTGGGGAATGTCTCAGCAGAGGCCATCATGTAGTCAGTGCACATACCTAGCAGCCCACCTTGTGACAACTGCATGATCAACTGCCGATTTCCCAACGTGGGGGTATGTACTATGAACATGCTATTGCCCCTGATGAGCAAAACAAATGCCCCTGACAACTAAGGGAGGCCTCATGAACCAAACAGAAGTGCCACTGGCAGCAGGAAATACTACCCTACACAACTGTTATTTTCAAAAGAAAGTGAATAGAAAAGAGTGAACAGAAAATACAGTGCCAGTATAAACTAATCACTGTTATTTGTATTGCAAAATAACAGGCTGGTGTATTTGCTTGCTGGAACTATGTCAAAATCTAAAACTTCGTTACTTTGTACAATGACTGACTATCTTCTTCCTTACACCAGTTTTGCATCTGATGCCTTATGTTCACCGGAATATACTTCCAATTCATCATGGTCTAGAATGCAAGCCATGGCAAACAAGAAGCCATAACCAATGCCTTGGAGATGATACATCTTGTGATCATAGGAGTTAGGTCTGCCATTGTGAGGGGGGAAGTAGGGTTTTGTTTTCATTTGTAATTATTTTCATTAAGCAATCAGAAAGTATTATGACTAAGAAAGCAGAAAGTTTTGGTGCCAGATATTTAAAATGTTATTCTGATGTTCCAGGAACCACTTTCTTAATTTTGCCTGAATTAAATGAAGAGTGTATTTTATCCTTGCTAGAGCCATATATTATTTCCTATTTTCTATTTTCCATATTTTTTCCTTACTTTGCCACAGCAGATCTTCTATTAAATCTGTAGTGGCTGTGATATCCGTGGTAGAGAAGACTGCGTGAGTGAGGACTCAGCATTCAGACTTGAAAGGAAATAGTACATGTTGTTGGGTTTTTTTGTCTCCACTTGAGTACACAGTCCTATGCTATGTTTCATTGTCTGCTAGAAATTGGGGGAAAAAAATGAGAGACAGGTTTGTTTGGACATATGAAGTTTTTTTTCTTTTTTCTTTTTTTCTTTTTTTTTTTTAATGCTACAAATAGAAGAGAAATAATCTAAAAGAGCAATTTCTTTGTCTTCCTCTGCTTTGAAATCTTGCTGCCAGGGATCCCAGATATAGCCACTGAAGAGGTAGTCGCAGCCTCATCTGCCATCTTTTCTTAGCTCTGTGGTAGCTTTCTTACAAAGGACAAAATGTCATTGCAATCTCTTGCACTCATACTGTTGATTACAGAGTAAAGGTGGGTTCCCTTCATGAGCAGAGGATTTCTAGGTCCTGCTGGGATGCTAAGCACTGTCTGCTTTTTCTGATAGTGTGGAAGGAAAAGCATTCAGTATCAAAACGTTCATCCGTTGCTATTCAGATTTTTGCTGTGTTCAGGCCTGCTTCTTGGAAGATGGTTGTTCTGCTGTTGGACTGTTTGCTGATTGTGCCAGAGGTAAGCAGTGTTATTTTCCCACTGAAAACAATCTCTTCCAGAGACCTATGGAATACACTTATGTTTATAGATCAATTTCTTATTTATAGAGTTTTGAAAAGAAGATGGAACAGAATTACTGAACTTATAATCTCAGTTCAGTTCAAACTGCCCGTTTTAGCTCTATGGTAAAATCCAAGTCAGGTTAGACTTGTCTGCCAGCAGTGCTCTTAATTGTTGCTCAAAGATTTTTGTAACAATCTAGATGGTATGGTCATTATTTATTGTGATTAATGTTTGAAGAAATTTTTACAAACCCACAAGCTAATTCACATTTCTCATCAGGTAAGTAAGTGATTTTTGGCACCTTTTCAAGTCACTTAACTAAAGTTCCCTGGAAACAAACAATCTTTAAGCAAAACTTTTTGTTTTTTCGTTTAAAATGTTATTATATTAACAAACAAGCAAACAAACAAAAAAGGCAGTTTAGAACACTTTTGGTAGTCCTCATAGCCAAAATGAAGATTCCTTTCCCCTAATGAATAAGCATGAGAATTTGTCTAAGGAAATTAGGAAGAGAAACTGGAAACAAAATGGAGAGCCTAAATGATTCATAGCTGCTACATCACTGGCAGTGGTTCAGCATTACAGTCAAGGAAAATTAGAACTCACCAGTACAAGTTTGTAGAATTATCTTAACAGTTCTGTAATGTATGAGCCAAAATAACAGCAGCAAGCCAACTAAAGGAAGCGTGAGATGAAGCCTACTCTGAAAACATTAGAAGATACAGATTGAGTCAAAACTTACTTACAAAATTAATAATGGAATAGTTGGAACAGCTACAAAAGGGACTTCTCATCAATCACAAAGAAAGAACTGAGAAATTAAATATCTGTTTCAAAGGGATGAGTTGATTATCTTGAACACAATTTGCAGGCCAGACCTCATCCCTCAAGGAAATTGTTTGGCAAAATCAAAAGAATTCTGGATGCATTTGTAAGATAACTAATCCTTGGAGAAATGAGGCCTGAGAAACAGGGACTAAAATAGAAGATTTAATGAAAATGCCACTATAGCAAAAGAACTCTTCCGGCAGTTATGAGACAGATACTTATGAAAGCTGTAATGAGTTTGATGAGTAACGTGCTTTTAATCATCCAGCTTTTGCATGATTACTTTTTAAAATATGCAATTTGGTAATAGCATGGGCAAAATAAATAAATAAATAAATAAATAAAATAAAAAAGTAACAGCTGGAGAATACAGCAGGAAACTTGAAGTAATGGAAACTTCAGAAATACTACTTCTTTGCATATTAGTCAGTTACTAAATGGTTTGTTTCATACATATCCTGATTAGACATTAACTGGTACGTTAAATGCCAGATTTGCTCAGATCACCAAAGGAAGCTGATGAGCACCATTAATTTAGCATTTGCAACAAAATGTGTAAAAGTCTGCTAGGATCTAGTTCCTCCTGGGTCCAGTGGTATGAAACTCACAACACCAAATGCCTTCTAATTCTGTTCCTATTTTGCTGTTAGTGACAGTGGCTTCAAAATGGACTTTCTAATGCAATCATTCCAATTTAAGGCATCTCCAAGAGTTTTTTTTTATCAGTAAATGCAGTATCTCAATCAAGAAGTACCCATTTGTGACTGTGTAAGAATGACTTTTCAAATGGCTGTAATTAAAAACTACAACAGGACAGCTTTTGTGTATGTTATGGATGTTACTGGCTCCATTTAAGGCAGTCAGGCTTGGACACTGTGCCAGGGTCATCCAAAAATCCAAAACAGCTGCAGATACAAGCTGGGCATCAAGTTCATCTGTCCTGACAAATCCCATATTCCTATGTACCTATACAGAGGGAAAATGTCAAGCTCAAAGTAGCAGACTGCAATTGTTAACCACAGTTACAGACCAACTGAGGGGGGTCGATAGAACTTGAATTTTAGACCTGAGTGACTACATTTCCCTAGATGCTCTACTACAACCTAATATTTGGCAGGATATTTGGACTGAGGAACCATTAACAAAAAGTTTTTATTAATAAATGAACCAGATAGTCTTGCTATTGTCTCATGTGCCTTTCTAACAAAGAATACTTATAGTTGCTTTACCGGTACAAAGTGTTGAGACCCTAACAGCTTTCAAGCCCTTTGAAAGATCAGGTCTTGCCTGAGCTCTCTCTCTTCCCCTTCAAATGTTTTTCAATAGCCTTCAAGGGTCTTCTGCTTTCCTTTCTCTGCTCTTGATTTCTAGACTGATTTTCCTATCCCTCTAATTGGTGATATCTTAACAGGTCACCTTAAACTTAAAATCCAGATTTGAAAAATTATTTATATCACAAGCCAGTGTAAAGTTCTACTGTCTTTCAATGGAACTCAGAGATTACTTGGGCTGACAAGACCTGAAACTATCTCTTCTTAAGCACTGGATGAAAGAAATACCTTTCCTGATGATTTTTCTTTCCTTCAAGAAAGATCTAGTGACAAAGAGTATATTCTGGGCACCCAGTATTTTAGAATTAAAATAAAAAACCAACACATTGTCTACATCACAATATATAATGGTGTATGCAAATCATCAGAGATGTGTATTAATTCCCCACAAGTTTATTAGCCAGATCACATTTTCCTACACAACAAAATTTTGAGCAAGTCCTACCCCAGACTCTGTATTCTGCAATATTATGTTACGTTGTCAGCAGTATTCTTTTTTTAAACTACTTCACACAGAAACACTGATTTTTATAATCAGTGTTCCCTCTTTCACATATCAGTAGTACCCCAATTCTTAGCTGCAATCCAGATCAAGATTAAGCCATACTGCAACAGGTATGGAGCAGCAGGCTGTCTTTGGACAGAGATGCTTGCCTTGTACTTTAAGCAAGCTGCAGGCAGGAAGACTTGAAAGGCAAGACATGAAATCTGTAAGATTGTGAAGTTGCAGAGACTCAACCTATGTAATTAGTATTAGATGATGGCTTTCATGTTATTACTCTGTATGAGGAGAAGTGCAAAGAGGAGTACCAAGGAAAGTTTGTTTCAAAAAATCTGTAGTCTTTCATGGGGATCTTTGTGCCCAAGGAATGATTAATTCACTCATGCACTCTTCCTCAGGGCACAGTATTCATCATGCCCCTTACAGAACTGACTAAATACAGGGCTAGGTCTCCTATGCTAGAGATTTCTGGGATTCATGAGAAGAAAGGAATGATCAGTCTAAATTCTGCTCCAAGGAGAATTCTCTCTTTCATATATATGTATGTGTATATATATATATATATATATATATATATATACAGTCTCTCTCTCAAATATTCAATTACTTCAGCAAAAGAAAGACTACAATGTATGTTTATTTTTTAAGTAGTTGTAGTGGAAATGCTAAGTCACAGCCTGTAACAGTGACTGAGAACCTGCTAGGAAGGCAGGGCCAACTGAGGGAGAGCTCAGGTGCAAGCAATGCAACTGAGTGACTGGAAGGGGTACAGCCAGGATCCATCACTTCCCAGACCTCATTTAAGGGTTAGCAATGGAGGAAAGGGTAGTTCTTGCTGGAGATTCCTGCCTACATGAGGCCTTTCAAAGGTAAACAACCCTTTTCCTTCCATCTGCTGCACTTGGGCTTGTTCTCATTTGCTGTAGCCAAAAATGTTGCTACCCTGTTATTATCTCAGTACTTTCCGTCCCATTATAGTATTACAGTAGTCAAGGGTGAATAGAAGTGAAAAGAATTTATCTGCTTTGAATTTCTGCAAGAACGGGTTTATCCAGTTCTCATATATACCAATGTATATCTCAAATACTTTAAAAGATTCAAATTATTCCTTACATTTCAATTACTATGCACAAGTAATTGAAATAGAAATTGAAAAAAAAAAAAATTGTATTTGTTAGACCCAGTTAGCTTAGTAATAGGACATAATAAACCATGGCACATTGAATGCTGAAACATGGCTAAATACAACTTTTTCCTGTAGAGGAGAGATCTTGTATTCATTTACCAGCAAGGTTCCAAATCCAGGAGTACATTCACAAAGCAAAAGTAAATCATACCTAAGAAAATATGTTTTTGATGGATTTGGGGACAGGGTAATCAGTAGGTTGTGGGTTTTTTTTGTTTGTTTGTTGTGTTGTTTGTTTGTTTTGGGGGGGGGGGGGTCTTTCAGTGTTGTAGCAAAATTTATTCCTTGCTTTCAAAGGAATCGAAGAAAACAAATATTTGAACAGAAATCAAACACAGTAGAATAAAATAATACACTTAGGAATTAGATGAAAAACCATTGAGATATCCAAGAACAGATAAGTGCAATTCCCCACATGCCATTTCTACTGTATGGTTCAACTACAGAAGATCTCTTTTATGACATGACATAGTGGTCTCAGTTTTCAAGTCATGATCTTTGAAAGTGACTTTTAATCTCATACATTATGTCATATATGTCATACATTATGTCATATAGAAGTGGCCATTAAAGAAAGAATTATTATATGGTAATTTCTGTTCAGAGATTCTTTCATTTACATGGACAGTTACTGAAAAAAGTAATCATCATGACTCCTACCGCTGTATATGAATTCATCATTTTGGGCCTTTCACAGTAATTGACAGTACACCATGGTAAAAAAAATACAGCCCTAAATTTGATATTAACAATTTGTTGCTGTGGAAAGGAGAAGTGCAAGCTGGAGTGGGAGTTCTATATGTACTCAGATTACAGTATCACAATGATTGGTGGAGATCTCTGAGTCCATCCAGCCCGGTCCCTGCACCATCAGACATACCCAAAGCAGGGTGCTCTGAGAGATCCCCAAGAAGGACATCCCACAAACTCTCTGGGCAGCTTGTGCCAGCGCTCCAACACCTACACAACAAAGAGGTGCTTCCTGGTGCTCTAAGAGAACTTCCAGTGTTCCAGTTTGTTCCTGTTGCCCCTCATCCTGACATATGAAACCACTGGAAAGAGCCTCTCCAACCTCTTTGCCCTCTCCCTTATGATATATTTATACACATTGATGAGATTCCCTTCTGAGCCTTCTATGCTCCAGGCTGAACAGTTCCTGCTTTCTCAGCCTTTCCTCACAGGAAAGATACTGCTGTTCCTCCCTCATCTTCTTGGTCCGTTGCTAGACTCCATCTAATGCGCCCTTGCCTCTCTTCAACTATGGGGACCAGAACTGGAACCAGTACTCCAAGCACAGCCTCAGTAGAGCTCAGTAGAAAGGAACAGTCTCCTCTCTACATCTGCTGGTGACAGTTTGCCTAATGCAGCCAAGAATAGCCTTCTTAGCAGCACGGGCATACTATTGGCTTGCGTCCAACTTGGTGCCTAACAAGGTTCCTAGGTTTCAGATGCTGATGGGCAACCAGTGGGAGTTACCTTTGAGTAGTAAGATGTTTGGGAAAACATGAGACAGGAATGGAGATAACTAGGGGACAGTGAAAAAGTTTAAAAACTAGGTTTGTAGAACCAGGATTGGAAAATTATAGGTGTCCATCTCCACATGATACAAAATATCATGACTCTTTAGTGGCTATCAAATGTCAGGTTCTTCAGGAGTCTGTACAGTATGGAGTTAATACCGCTTCCTATGTATATCCCACACTATTTTCCTTGTCTGTTCTTATCTCCTTTAATTCCCAGCTCGGACTTCTTTCTCCTCATCTGTTCTACTGCTCTTTTCATCAGTGTATTTCTTCTTCCTTCTCTTGATCACCTTCCCCTAGCTTTTACTCTCCTTTCCCCCTGTCATTCATTTCCTCATTTCCTCTCCTGCTTTCCTAGTACCTACTGTATACCAGGGGCATCCAGGTGCCCTGAGTCCTCCAGCAACATGGCTGTCTGCCCAAGGGTTCCTTGACACACTACCTAGTTAGGCAGCTGCAACAGACTTGCTCCACTCACCTCATTTGGCCATGTCTGGGGCATAGCATCTTCCATGCTCAAAAGCAAACAGCTGAGCTCTGACAAGTCCCACTGCACTGATGAGAACTGACTTTTTTAGTTTTCTAATTTCTCTGAATTACTTTTTGCAGGGATGACACAAGGCACACTTTGGTTTTGAGCGTGTATCCTTCCTGCCAAATCTTATGGCCTTGTTGGGGTGTGCAGATCTTGAAGTGAATGACTGTATTGCTCATATTTACATGCAGGAAGGCACTTCTTTTTTTTTTCTTTTTTTTTTTCCCCATGTTTGCCCAAAATGCTTAAGCCTGAACCAAAAAAAAAAAAAAAGAAGATTAAATAATACTCTAATGAACAGGATTATATGAGGCAACATGCCAAGCAACACAAAGATATGCTTCAACTACTTAGTCAGTTTGAAACATTTTGATCTGATAGGGGGAAAGATAAAGAGCTTAAATGAAAACTAGGAAGAAGTGTTCAGAAGAGACAAGAAAATGTAATGAAATAAAATAAATGGAAAATCTATAACTAGAAAAAAAAAATCTTCCCAGAATTGAAATTTGATTAGCTGTAGAATATTGCTCCTTTGGGGATGGTGTAAGCCTGATGACTCATCACTTAGCCTATAAAAAAATATTAGAAACATATGTCCTACCGAATAATATCCCTGTGCTCTCAGAATGATGAACCAGATGACTGCATGTGACTTTTCCATCTGCAATATCCATGAATCTAAGAGAATTTCTGCATTACTGTGCTATGGAATTTAAGATTCTGTCTGAATAAACCAAAGTCCTCACTGAAATATCCGGTTCTATCATGAATGTTCTTGACAGCTTCCACTTCGTTCCACAGCAGTTTTCCCTCCTCTAAATTATCCTCAAAACTGCCTTGTAAGCCAAGAGGCTCTTGAAATAGAAAATATTTGTGCAAATCTTTGTGTAGCTAGGTAGAAAACATCCGAATTTCTTCTCTTGACAAAGAGGTTGTATATTCTAGAAAAAGAAAGGAATGCTGCAGGAGGACAGAAAGGAGCAAGCACATTGTCTGCTGGAAATATCTGAAAATCATAGATATTCAAACAGTTTAGCACCTCAACCTGCAACACTGCAACTCTTCATGTAGCAGCACTACTGCCTCTGAGGCCTTACCATACTTCTTACTCACTAGCAAACCTACGCCCTCCTCCCAGCCCCCATCAGTGAAGGAAACTTTGGAAGCTGCTTTAATAATGATTCAAGAAACATAACTAATTTGTAGTTTAAATGGTCACACAAAGTGCAGACCTCAGGAGCACTCCTAATTGGCATGAGAAAGTATGAAAGAAAAGTCAGATTAAAAGTTTCTACTCCCTGCAACAGTGGCAGCAGATTGCTAGCTCAAAAGAAAAAACAAAAACAAACAAACAAACAAAAAAAAAACAAAACAAAAGAAAACCAAAAAAAACCCCAAAAAACGAAGGATCATAAGACTACTCCTGTTCAGTCATAGAAATAAAAACAATACTCTTCCTATAAAGCAGGCTGTGTCTCACTGCAATAAATTTGAAATAAAAGAAATGTTCAAAGCAATAAATTCCCATTATGTTTCATAAAAGAAATGCAGAAGTTTGTAGTAATTGATAGACAGAATGCAATGTGGCAAACTGTTTTTATTAAGAATTAGCAGGTTCAAATGAATCATGCAGGAGTATTCCAATACTTAATAGAAAAAAAGAGATATTTCAGTCAAGTTCTCAGAGTGACCTTTTTCAGATTATTTTGTTTAAAATTTAGAACCAGCATTACAGAGACTGATCCTAGCAATAATCATTTTGAGATTGCATTCAAATAACAGTGACTGTGAAAATCCAGAGCTTTGGTTTTCCCTAAACCAAGTATAGATATATAAACCTGTAACAAGAGCATTCATCCCAGCGTTCCATTTCCAGAACTTCCATTTCTGTCTGGCCAGATATGCCGCCTCTGTCATTTGAACTCAGCAGGTCATAACAACTGTCCTGTGACTAGAAGCTATGTCTGCCTGTTAGATGCTGGGCATGGGCATATCCATCTCTTACTTAGGCTCTTCTAAGACTAGTTGATTTAGGGGATGTAGTTCATTCAATTTCATAGAATCACATTAGAGTTTGGATTGGAAGGGACACTGAAGCACATCCAGTTCCAACTCCCCTGCTATGGGCAGATCTGCAATTCACTGGATCAGGCTGCCCAGGTCTCCCTCCACTCTGTCCTTGAATGCATCCAGAACTGGGGCATTCACAGCCTCTCTGGACAGCCTGTGCTATGCCTCATCACCCTGTGGTAAAGGAGTTTGACAGCATTCATGTGTTCCTGATTAACTGCTGATTAAAATTGCTATTTCCCAAACATATCTTTTTAATTCTACTGGAAATATCCTGAGCAGAGGTAAGTTTCCCTACACTGATCATTACATTGATCAGTATTTGCTAGCCAAGATTCCTCCTGAATCCAGACTTCCCTTTTCTGCCCCACAGCATAACCTTGAATATTACACAAGTAACTGATATTTGTATACAATCCCATACATTTGCTTTAAATTTCACAAAAGTTGCCAACTAATAACATAGCTTGAGTCTCCATAATTAGAGTCCAGTTTTGCATTTAAAACAGGAATCCAGTTAGTTTGTCACGCATGAGGAAAGAAGTGTAAATTTTCTGATTATGACATTAATTCCCCATTTTATGAAATGTAGGCAGCAAAGCAAAGAGCATAAAATAAAGGTTGGGGGATTTTCTCATTCATTTCTTAGGGCCAGTGAAAAGGAAGAAGGTTGTACTGATGAAACTCAGAGTGAGGAAAGTGTTGATGATCACAGGGCTGCCAAGAGAAAAACAAGGGGGTACAAAGGCAGCGGGATACCCGTCATCCTTGCAGAGCCATCTGGTGCATACTGTTCCTGTGAATGGCTTGACCCAACTAAAATTACAAACATTGAGAATCAAGACTTAAATGCTTCTGGAGAGAATAGGAGAATTCAGTATTGATACATCATTACAAAGGAGTAGAAAATGGGTAAGTTACTCAGTACGGAAGGATACGTGCCAGAGAAAAGGACTGGAAGAATAGACCGATTTAGGAGATTTACCTCTGGAAGAATGTAGCCACAGAAAAGGAGAGGAAGAAAGCTACTAGAAGCATGGTAGCATGAAGGAGGAGATTGACTGAACAAAGCAGAAATGGGTAGAAACAGGAAATGAGAACTATGGAGCAGCTTATCCTAAAAGACAGAAAAGAAGGAAAAATAAAAAGAATAGGCAAGGGTTGAAACAGAAGCTGGTATAAAGTTGATGTACAGAAAATCATGAGAAAGAGAGGGTCAAATACAGAATAATATGCAAACAGAAAGAAGAACATGAAGGGAAGGATTTTCATACAAATGGCATTCCTCAGGGATCAGTGTTGGGACTAGTGTTATTTAATATCTTTTTGGCTACATGGACAATCAGATCAAGTACACCCTTAGCAGGTTTGCTGATGACACCAAGCTGAGTAGAGCAGTTGACACAGTAGGGGGAAGGGATGCTAATCAGAGGGACCTGGTCAGACTTGAGAAGTAGACCCATGCCAACCTGATGAAGCTCAACAAGGCCAGCATGCTGGGTGGAGAATGACTGGAGGACAGCCCTGAGGAGAAGGATTTGAAGATGTCAGTTGATTAAGGATTCAGTATGAGCCGGCAGTGTGCACTTGTGCAGCCCAGGTGGCGAAACACATCCTGTGTTGCATCAAGAGAAGCATAACCAGCAGGTCAAGGGAAGTGATTCTGCTCATCTGCTTTCATAAGATTCCACCTGAGTACTGCATCCAGTTCTGAAGTCTCCAACACAAGAAGGACATGGAGCTGATGGAGCAGGTCCAGAGGAGGTCCACAAAGATGATCAGAGGGCTGAAGCACCTCCCCTACAAGGATAGGCTGACAGAGATGGGGCTCTTCTATAAGGAGACCTCATAGTGGTCTTCCAGTACCTGAAGGGAGCCTATAGGAAAGATGGAGAGGGACTTTTTATATGGGCAGATAGTAACAGGATGAGAGGAAATTACTTTAAACTGGAAGAGGGTAGATTTAGACTAGGTATAGGAAGAAATTCATTACTGTGTGTGTGGTG
Source organism: Perdix hodgsoniae (assembly GCA_035772895.1). Classification (NCBI taxonomy): domain Eukaryota; kingdom Metazoa; phylum Chordata; class Aves; order Galliformes; family Phasianidae; genus Perdix; species Perdix hodgsoniae. The sequence continues at coordinate 2,374,701 of JAPSGF010000061.1, read as the reverse complement.
AGACACAGGGACAGGTTGACCAGAGACACTGTGGATGCTCCCTTCATGGAAGCATTCAAGGCCAGGCTGGATGGGACTGTGAGCAATCCAGTCTAGGGGGAGGTGTCCTTGCCGATAGCAGGGGGCTTGAAACTAGATAATCTTAAAGGTCCCTTCCAATCCATTCTATGATTCTATGATTAGTACTAAGGGCAAAAAGCAGGCTTACATGAAGCCTCGGGAAAAACTGATAAGCTTGTCTTCAGAGTACATTCAGAGAATGGAAGAGTGGGTTCTCTGCCAGGATCAAAAATGTAGGCAAGTAAGAGTGGATGAGAAAGCACTGAGATGAATGACACTGACTGACTACCTCTGAAATGATTCAAAGACAGCTATACACAGCTGGAGAGGATGGAGTAAAAGATAGTAGGACTCCATCTTCAGTGGAGTTCTTCCAGTCTCAGAAGAGACAAAAAGTGGACAAAAGATTTTAAAAAATGTACTAAAATATCTGCTGAGGGAAAAAGTGGCACTACATCATGGAAGTTTTCTGGCTTCCTTCTTTTTCTGTATGTAGTTTACCAAAGCTGTATCTTCTGCTACTGGCAGTCCTTTTGATTCCACCCTTAAGCAAAATACTTGGATTGAGACAGTAACAACAAACTAACACTATCTATGGAGACTCCTCAGGAACAGCTTACTCCATATTAATAGTTGCACTGATGAGTGCCAACATGAGTATAAGAAAAAAATGTTTTTTCAGAACACTTTAGGAAGTTACTTCTCCAAGCTACAGTTTTAAGACAGTCATTCTTTGCAGCCTGGAAGTCCAGGCTGGAGGACTGCAACAGACAAGAGATGGCCCACACAGCGAGGGAGGTGATTACCCCCCCTAAGCTCTGCCTTCTCGAGACATTGTCTGGAGTATTGTGACTAAGTCTGGAGCCCCCAGTTCAAGAATGTCATGGAGCTGTTGGGGTAGTGACCCAGAGGAGGTCCATAAAGATGATCAGAGAGCTGGAGAAGCTCTCCCATGAAGAAAGGTTGAAGGATCTGGGCTTATTCACCCTGGAGAAGGCTCTAGGAAGACCTCACTGCAGCCTTCTGGTAGTTAAAGAGACCTTACTAACAGGAGGGTAACCCACTTTTACATGGTCTGACAGTGATAGAACAGGATGTAATTATTTTCAGCTAAGAGGGAAGTGGATGCCCTGGAGATTTTCAAGGCCAGGTTGGATGGGGCCCTGGGAAGCCTGATACAGTGGTTGGCAACATCGCCTATGGCAGGGGTCTGGAACTGCATGGTCTTTGAAGTCCCTTCCAACTCAAACCATTCTATGATTCTATGGTTTTGCTTAAGTATTTTAAATTCTTATTTTGTTCAAAATAATACATCTATGATAATTTAAACATTTATTTTGCTAAAAACAAACAAACAAACAAACAAAAACAAATAAGACTCCATGTGTGCTTTGGTGTTATGTTTCCAGGTTCTATTTCTACCTTTAGATAAAACAAGCTCTGTTCACAATTTTCAGAATAAATTGAAAAAATGAAGATCGTGGTACTGATTAATGTTTCTGATTAATTTCTACATTGGCAAGTGAGAAACTTCATCTTGTGATAAATTTAATCATACACCATTTTAATCACTCCTAAATGTCAGTACAAGCCAGCGGCATTAAAATATCCACTCAAAAGTTGTTCTACCTGAGGGGTGGAGAAACTTTGAGGGGAAACAATGCATTTGTATCTGATCCTACACAAAATATGTTACATATGGCAGTGGGAGAAAAGGATTGCTTTTTGGTGCTGCTGACGAAGAAAGACAACTCATTTATAATACAAATGTATTGTGGGTCATTCAAATAGAAGACATCTTCTTAAATAATCTAATAATCAATACATTTTGAACTTCTGAAAGCTCTTTAAGAAAATATTCTTTCTACAGTAGAACTGGAGCTGAAGCTGTTACAGTATTAATGTATATAGCTTCTAGCATTGATTGCCAGTGCTCCTGTCTAGACCGCATTTTGGAAAACCTAGATTTTTACATAAAAAGGAAAAGCTTCTTTGTCCCCTTAATTTTAAAAAGTAGTGTGTATGAACAACAAAACAAAAAAAAAAAAAGAATGACTCTCCTGACTATCAAACATATTCATAGGCCCTTATTATTTACTCCACTCAGGCATAAGATGATCATTTACGTTGTCATTCGTACTTTCACCTAAATAAACCAGCAATTCACTGTAGATGAAAACATTTCTCAGAATAACAAGTCTGTATATATTTCATATTTTGTATTATGCATGCATAGAAAGAAACAGAGATTTCAATTCTGAAATGTTTAGAGATCCAGAGATGGATGTCTGTTAGTATGATGTTTTAGCTCTTACTAATTTAAAACAGAACAGTAACTTACATTTTCATGTAAAAACCACTTCAGACTTTCTCCTTCCAGCTGTTCCAGCCCATCTGCAGTTGCTGGTTACCAATATCCAAGGAGACAACTTGCCAAAGCACAGAACCACTGGGAAAGAATTATGATGTCTTATTAATCCAAGAATGTATTTCTCCTCAGAGACTTTATTTTGAAATCATATTACTTGCTGTTTATAAGTGTCAGTCAGGCTTTTAGACAACTTGAGTTCCCTGGAGTAAAGAATTAACAATTTATAGAGAAGAATTCATATAGTGGAAACCAAATCCAAATATTCACTTCAACTTTCAAACATTATCAGAATCACAAATATAATTAACAATTTTAATCACTTCAGTATTTTTCCCTTCAATTGTTTGTGACCTCCATGTACAGTAAAATGTCCTTCCTGAGCAGCATTTCTTGACTTTACTAATTTTTTTGGAAATATTTCATTTACAAAGTAGAATATAATTACATGGAAGCTTCCCTTGATATGCTCAGAATCTGAAGCAAATCCTTTCCCATAGGAAGTACTGGCAAATCCAAGAATATCAGAAAAGTCTGCTATGTCCTGATATATTCTCCTTGCCCCAGTAACAGTTGTATGTACTGAAGATCACTTATGTCTGCTAGGAGTATGAGAAACTTGAAAACTCGAAAGAATTGAGTGTGTCATGTACAGTCAATATTTCTTCTCATCATCACTACTTACCTATCACTGCTGTAGCTTTCTGCAGCCTTGTTATATTCCTAACAGATCCCGTGTGATTAAACAAGATGAAACAATGCCATCTTTGGCTTTGCTTTCAGTAGAATTTAGAATCTACTGGCAAGACAGTGCCTTTGCTAATGGACTGTCAAATTCACTTTGTAGGAGGAAGATTACTCAGTCCCTTTGTTTTCTCTCCTTTTCTTCCCTCCCCTTCTACCTTTCTCTCTCTGAGCAGTCTAAAATGGCTTTTATGGTAGCATGAGACTCTGTCATAACCACCCACAGTAAATACTGGATAAAGGAGATAAAAACCCCATGACACAGCATAGAGTCTTGTGTTGAAAGATGAATACAAAACTACACCAGGAAACCAGGAGGAAACCAGATTCCAAGTTCTTTACGTTCTAGAGATCAGAAACAGGTGACTTCTCCTTTCCAGTCTTAGGTTTTCCATAGGGAAACAACACAATATATTATGGAATATGAAGATTTTCAAACATACCATATTAGCTACCCACTCAGTCTTGTAAGGAAACTGTTGAACAAAGAAGCTAATTCTTAGATTTGCACTCATTCATTCCAAAATTCATTGAGAGCCCCAACAAGATGAAGAGAGGAACTACAAAGAGCATAAAAGCACCTGAAATAGGTATTGAACTAGTGACTTTTCTACAGTGCAATATCAGCTTCAGATAATATTCTTGTCACTTATATGTCTCACTAATGGAACAGTGAAATTGAATTTGCCATAGAGAAATACTGAATAGATATATGTCACTGCAGTGACTTAAAATTAGGCTGTGTAAGATGGAGATAGCATGAGCTGTGTTCTTTTGAACTGTGATTTTGCGATCCAGACAGTTGCAAAATCTGTAGAAAACCTGCAGCCAAGGTAAGAAAATATGCAGCTGGATCTGCATAACTGATAATTTGTATCCTGGGATGAATTAAATGAGTTAGACCAGGGTAGCCAAGTTTCATAGAGTTGTCATCACTAAAATAGATGGGATTATGAGGACAGACTAATCTCAGATGTGCAGTGATGAGGTGAGAAGCAACCATCACAACATGCTGCAAAAGAATTTCAAACTCAGTGCAGGATGAAAATATTATCTCTGAGAGTGGTTGAACAGTAAGCACTGGCACATGTACCTTAAGAAGATATGGAACCATCACGCTTGGAGAATTCCTGTCCTCAGCTTGGCCAGACCCTGAGCAACCTGATATGCCTTGGGTATGAATCTGTACTTGGTTTTCATAGAAGGTCTTGTCCAAATTAAGTTTTTCTATGAAATGAGCATTTTCTATACAAAGACTCCTACCAGTTATAAATTCACTTCTCTATGTTATTTAATTTTAATATATATCCTTACCAAAATTTTACCAAACAGTAAGCAAAACATGAAATTGTAGACAAGTTTGTTGTGTCTAGGGCACACCATGCATTCTACAACTCCCAGGTTCTCCGAGATATCAACAACAGCTATGTTTTTTGGAGGGTGTTGGTTTTTTGTTTGTTTTTGTTTTATCAAATTAGACAAAATAAGTTTTGTTGCCTTCAGAATTTGCCAATTTAGAAACCATATGGCTATTGTAATAGTTTGCCCCATCCCATACATCTGGAATTCCCAGTTGTTGATGAGACAAGCGATACTTAGGAGTCAGAAGATTACTGTGGTCTAGGCAGATTGTGGACGGAACTCATTTCCATTTCCCAAACTCCAGCAATACTGTAGGCCTGGGGCTTGGAGTTAGATCATGTCAGAGGCAATATTAGGCCTCCCTTTAGAAAAGTGAGTTCAGAGCATGAGCAGTAGTGCATTATGGAGAGTAAGATGAGGATTTCCTCACACTGATCCAGTGTCCCACCTCTGTATATTCTTGAGGTCTTCATGGAGTCTGCAGAAGAGCCATAAGCTCTCTAGTGCTGGAACACACACATGGGACATGGGCTGATACATACACTTGTAGAAATGAAGATCCAGACTAGCAAGGTGAGGCTGTAAGAAATGGTGCTATGATGTTTTATGGACCTGTGCAGAGAGCACTGAGTTTGAAGCCTATTGCAGGTACTTGCTACTTACATATGGCAAGCAGGACACATCCTGATTTTTGGACGTTACATAGCTCAGCACAGGAGGACTAGAATTGCAGAGCTGATTTTTTCACCCTCATCCTTTGTCAGACTGGCGGTGGCTCATGAATGCTTTTGCCCAAAAGTTGTTCTGCCAGTGACAAATCACAGTTGGTCAGCAAACTTACTGGTTTGTGCCACCAGTACATCTATTCAAACTCTCATTTGCTGAACAAAAAGTGCTAGCTCATAGTGCCACTTAGACCAACTCTGCCCAACTCTGCTGGCATAGCCATGCCAATTGTGTGCAGCATATGTCTGAGAGCGATCAGCAACAGTGAATATAAGAAGCTTCCTCAAATGAAGTACTATCATTACTCCTCAGGGCACAAAACTTTATTAACAATCACAGCTCTTAAGATAAAAAAAGAAAAAGAATTTTGCTCCTTTCTGTCCTAATTTAGTACTGACCATACCTATACTACTGAGTTGCGGCAGAGCTCTTCCTGCAACTTTGCTCTCCCCATCCCCTTTGAAAAAAAATAGTCATAGGCATACTGTGTGCTTGGAACAATTTCTGGACTACTTCTGAACTGCACTCAGAAATTGTCAAGGAAAGCCATCATTTACCAAAAAGATTTCAAAAACTTGCTTGTCTTGGATAAATCATTCATCAGAGTTTTGATTATGTCATGCTCTGCAGAAATCTCTGCCTCTCACTCTACCAGCATGCTTCAGAGGTTTGCCAAAGAGCTTGTTTTCAACTCCCAAGTAGATTTCTCCTTCCCTGTACCATTGACAGTGTAGAGTGGCACATAGGTAACATCACCAGACCTCCATGGTTTAGTGAATGCTAGGTCTACACTACCAGGAAACTGTGTAGCAATCAATTTGACAGCAAACGTGAGCATTGTATACATGAAATACTGCAGGCAGCTCCTCTAAAAAATCTGCAATTATCTCAGTGAAGCTGTTAAGAAAATGAATTGGCATGAACATAACACATCAGAAGGCAATTTGAGCCAAACAATCATATCCAAAGATCAAGTCCTTTATTTGCTGGGAAACCAGGAGAAAGCGCCTCCCAAAAAGATATGACACTGGCAAATCGCCTCCAGATGCAGACATTAGATGTAAAAACACAGTATTCATATAGGTTTTTACTAGAAGGAATTTGTTCAGGGAGAATACAAAGGTCAAAGCTGTACCCAACACTGTTATACTGAGAAAATATCTAACAAGAAGAACAACATTTTTTTTCCTGCAAAATAGAATTTTTCCCCTGTGGGCTGGTGAGTGGGAGGCCACAGTTTCTTTGGTATATGCATAAAGAACAAATCCTTGCCTTTTTAGCTCTAGCACTAGTATACAACAGATATGTCTTTTCATTCCAGTAAAGAACTCATTATTGCAAACACACAGGCTAAAGGTTAACATGCTTTTATAAAATTCTCCAGTCTTCCATATCTTGAAAAGTAGCTTTCAGATAAAATCAAACAGTCTGTGGGCTTCTCCAAGGCTGCCTCCAAACCAAATTCTTCTGGTATGGCCAAGATATGAGCTATAGGAAAATATATTGTAGAATAAGCATATCTGTTTTGTTCTCCTTCATGTGAGGGTATGATGTATATTATTTACTGCATTAGAAAATCTAATACATAAGACACCTAAGCATGTGTCTTGTTCAGATTTGTAAGGTTTGGAATAAAAACTGATAAATCAGGATTGTAAGAAACCAATTGGCCAAGTTCTCTGATAGTTAACAGAACTGAGTTACATTTCTTGGAAGAATCTGACAGTTGCCATATATCGGCATACAAAAATAGCCCTGCTCTTGGCAGTGCCTAACTGCTGGCTCAGCACTGTCTTCCTCTGGTACGCATTTTAGCCTATCTAAACAAGCTTGCCACTTCAGCTAAGACAAATTACACCCTGGGTTCTTCTTCAGGGCATTTGAATTTGTTTTGTTTTGTTTTGTTTTGTTTTTTTTGCTGAAGCATCACATGCATTCTATATAAAATATTATATTTAATTGGAACAAGATTTATACTGACCAAGTTTTTTGGATTGGTATCATACAGAAGGCTGGGTAGCTATTCCCTTGGTCACTGAGAGGTGACCAAGTTCAGATTGCAGTTGCCTCCAACAGTCTGCCAGACATGAAGCCAGGTAGAAATGCATTCACTCTTTTTGAAAACAAAAACAACCTGGAGAGTAAAGGGTTGAATGAGGCCTGCAATGAGGAAGCAATTAGGCAAAACTACAAGGCTGTGCATTTCAGCCAGGCATATGTTCTTTTATTTACCTGTGTTCATAAGTGAAGACTACAAGAGGATCCAAATTATGAAGAGCAAACTGTATATCTTTAGTACTTAAATTCTACACATATATAATTCTGGATGCACTAGAAACAGTGATCCGAGGCCAAGATGGAGACAGTTAAGAAAGCTATAACGAAAAATGAGATAATCAGAAAAGAAATATAAATATTTTATTTCGCAAGTATATTTCGCAAGTACAGGAATGCTATAGATCACCTCAAGCAACTGTGACTGCATGGACTTTTCATCCTAGGTTCCAATTTCTTCCACTACATTACTCGCAGACCAGAAAAATACCTACAGTACTTTAAATATCCTTTACAGAGAAAGTGCTAGCTTTCAGTGAAATCCTACCTATTTTTATACATTTATATAAAATACAACTGTGCAAAAAGCAGACCTTTCCTTATCTGTGGCAGAAGCCCTTCCCTTGCATCAACATGCACAAAGGTTACAGCTGTCTTGTATGTGTAAAATGTGCCCCACCATCAAGTCCATGACAAAATGCATAGTTAATACAGAGAGATATTACTACTCCAGCTGAAGCCAGAACTCACTTGATGAAGTACAGCATATGTCCAGGCACTTCTAAGCGTACAACAAACCTACCTGTACAAAGCCTGTGCAGCACTCATGTGGTTTAGGAAGAGATGTCAATCCTAGTGGGTTCTAGTCACAGTCTTATCTGAAGTCACTCACACAGAATAAGGGATAGCTTTCAAGAAAGAAGTACTGCAATTCCACTGAGTAAGATATTGAAGAGTAAGATATAAAGTTTCACGTGTTTCTTCCTCTTTAGGCTCTTCTATCCAAAATAAAAACTAGTTGTGAATAATGAACCAAGGAAGTGGATCTTCCAATTGAATATAGAAAGAGACAATAGCTATATGGATGAAAAGCCATTAGCTAGTGTTTAGAGGAGTGAAGATAGACACATGTGATGCAGACATACGAGACAGTGGATGAAGAAATCCTTTTCTTTCTAACCACATCAAAAGAGCCCTATGAACTGTCTTCTGCATGCTGAGAAACACTGGATACTGGAGTTTTTCCTTTCCTATCTCTGTCACATGATTTTTCCAAAATAAGGCACGTCTTTGAGCCTTATCTGCAGCCCACTGGCTATGACCAAATCCGGCAGTTCAAAGCAGTAGATGTTCTATGAACTTTAGGTATATCTTCCAATGTATTTCCTTAATTAAGTTCTACAGTATGATTTTTCCCATTAGCACTTGTTCAGAGACAAGACAAATAATATAACTTGGTTATTATGTTTTCTTATCTGAAAAAAGGTGTCAAGAAGCAAAAGCTCCTATTCCTGATTCTTCATTAAGACCAGTGACTCACGAATGCCATGTTTCCATTTATGTAAACTTGTGAATAAATGCCACCTCCTAAACAACAAGAAAATAAAAGAACATCACAATACAGAGTGAATCAAAAATCTCTGACTAATTTCTCTTGATTTCTTTTCTTAAATGTATAAAATTATTGCCTTTTCTTTAATTATTTCACTCATGGCATTTGCTTCATCCTCAGATTCTCTAGAAATAGACACTATCTATCCTTGTTTTACATGGGAGAGATGTTGGTTTTAACTCAGATTAGAAACTGAGTAATGCCAACTCTTGATATCCTTGTCAATTCCCATTCCCATTTGGTGAAATTAATCTTTATGTGGAAAGAAAAGATAGAAGAGGATCAGCCCCAGATCTATGCATCATTTTGGCGAATGGAATAGTTTCTAACAGAACCTAGCATGACTGTTATTTTACCTTTCCAATAAGAGGCTGACAATATACCTGCTAGTCTCATGCCATGACCCTGATGATGGCTGTCACCACAGTCACTCATTTCTATAAAAGACTCAGCAGTCTCCTGACAGCCTTTGTGTTACAGATCCAAGCCTATGACTCACTTTAAATCTCTGAAATGAGATATAAGCAGAACTTCTGTCAAAGCATAGAAGGCTCATGACCTATATCTAAACCTACTGCTAAATAAACCTTAGAGAAAAGTAGGATTTGAGGCAACAAGTTTACAGGACGCCTCTGGTTCAGCTCAGCATCTGTGTAGAATTGACATAAAAACTCACTGCCTGGCTCCCTCCAATGGTCCATCAGGGCCCATGGTTACTCCCTTTTTTGATCTCAAGGTGCTGGGTTTAGCAAGCACACTGAAATGCACTCAGTGTGCTCCAGCATCATAAAACTTCACATCAAACACAAAAGCAATGACTGTGACTGTATTCAAGATTACAGTCAGCCAAGAGAGATCTGGTGATTGCATATTTATATAACAGTCTTATACTGACTAAGTATCAACTGGCATTCTTTGTTGCCAGTTACCCAGAAAGGGACACACAGCTCTTAAAATCAATAATTCATAGTATTCCTTGGTGATATACTAAATTATTTCAGGTGATGTCAGAGGAGGCAAAAATATGCACAGATGTTTTCAGGACCAGATAATTTTGTCCTTCCGTATTAAATTCTGAAAAGAAACACAAATTGAGTTTTCCAAATATTTAACTAGAGTTCTGAAACAAGCAACTTGCTTTCATATTAGAACAATAAAAATAGATTGTATGGTAATATATATATGGCATATGTACTATATACTAGAGAGAGAGAGTGCATGAAGGATAGTATATATAGTAAATAGTGCAATATATGTATATATATTCTATTAACAAAGTACTGAGGTCATCTCAGACAAGTTTGCAAGTTAATATAGCTTTGTATTGTACAACACAATATCATCATACAGCTTGCACATGAAGCTATTTGTATTTCATAGGAACATTGAACAAAACAATCAGCATTTCAGATGTCACAGGAATTATCATTCTAAATTGTCACAAAAGAATGACTAGTACACAGAATGCTGTTATTCCTAACTAGTATTCTACTCTGCTAATGAAAAGCACATCTATATTTTCCTCAAGATTAAAAAATGAATTCAGGCACCAAGCCTTCATTCATACTAAAAATAGGAATGTAAAATCAGAAATTACAGGTCAGCTTTGTTCTTCATCATATCATCTAATTTAAGGGATTATATGATTAAAATCGGGATTTTCATAATCATTATTCATAATATAATTTTATCCAGATAATCAATTTAATTTATTTTTTAATTATTATTGTTCAGTTCATCCCTATACTGACTAGAAGATCAAAAGCCACAAGTTCATTTAACCTGTTACCATTAAAGGAACTCTTGTATCTTCATGCACCAACCTGAGATCCTCTACTTAGTCACTGATTTTTAATATAAGATTTATCTTTTTGCGATCGGATTTCCTCTTTTAACTTCAGAAGCATATTTTGTCACATTAACAGTCCACACTGTGGACAGCAATGACAACTTGAGATGTTATATAATATATATTGAAGTTAAGTGTTGGATCTGGACTGCATTAAAAAAGGGGTGGGCAATAGAGAGAGTGAGGTGGTTGTTCCCCTCTACTCAGATCTTGTGAGGGCCCATCTGCAGTGCTGTGTTCAGGCCTGCGGCCCCCAGTACAGGAAGGACGTGGAGCTCTTTGAACAGGTCCAGAGGGAATGGTTTTAAACTGAGGCAGGAGAGGTATGTCTTAGATATTAGGAGGAAGTTTTCACTCAGAGGCTGGTGACGCACTGGAACAGGTTGCCCAAGGAGGCTGTGGATGCCCCATCCCTGGAGGCATTCAAGGCCAGGCTGGATGCGGCTCTGGGCAGCCTGGTCTGGTGGTTGACGACCCTGCACATAGCAGGGGGTTGGAACGAGATGATCATTGTGGGCCTTTTCAACCCAGGCCATTCTATGATTCTTTTACATTAACAGCTGTACAAAACTCTGAGCAGATGTGGTATGCTTCATATAATTCGAAGTGCTAACAAGTTTTTAAACCACTAATCAACATGGAATTCTCCATGCCACTGTCATCCAAATGAAGGAGAGAGGCTAAGCAGTAGGCACTTCCACAGCTACAAATTATTATGTGGATATTTCCGATGTAGAAATGCAGAGATCTCCAAGAGTCTTTTCTAGGCTCAAGACTGTTCAACAGCAATTCAAAAGAAGCATTTTGGATACATTGCAACCATACAGGATGAGAACAAGGCAGTATTCCTCATAATTATTTCAGTGTTCTAAAGTCATTCCACCTCTGAAAAATGTGCTATTAACTGTCAGCAAACATTCTTGAAGTTCATGGTTCCACTGAAGGTTTTTCTGTGTGACTGAGGCCAGACTGGGAAGAGAGGGAAAGTCTTTTTCAGTATATTATTTTATTTCAAGGAGTTCCATATCCCCCTTATAATTCAGTGCTCAATTATGAGCCAATTTGAAGAATTTAAATAAGGGACAGATTTTCAAAACATCTGTTTCTATAAGTGAGGTTAGAAAGCACATGTATCAAACACAAAGTTCTTGGAAGTCAACCCATGAGCATCACAACTGGGAACTGCTGAGCAATAAACACTGCTTAAAAATAAAATAATATGGTCCTAAGTTGGTTACTGCAATAGGAATTGAGTGCACTTAGTATTGTATACTTTCCCCTTTGTTCAGAGTATCTGTCACACAGTACTCAGGAGTCCACATTTTCTATTACAAGGTTCACAATCCTTTGACTCACCATTCTTCAGGTTGAAATTCAAGAATGGTATAGAAATGAAATTGTATGAAGTTTCAAGATGAAAGATGATGTCTGAATCACTTTCCCAAGTCTGTGGCACTCATGAGCTTGTTAGTGTGGAGGAAGAGTGTATTTCTGATGAAGTAATTTTAAATACTTGCTTGATGTCAATATTCCATTCATTCCATAGTTACTCTACTTAAACAAATTCACAGATGCAGTTACATTCTAAATTATTAGTTGGCTTAAAAACTGTTCTTTAAAAATGTTATTTTAAAACTGTTTTTCCTGCAAAACTTCCCTGTGGTCTCTGTGAACTGTTATATACAGCTCTGGCAAGCATTGAGTTCACAGCTGCTGTGAATTATTTATTTATTTAAATACCATCTTACTTGGCAAAATATGTCTGATTTTCTTAAAGGCACAGTGAATTAAAGTAAATCAGAATTCTCAAACGAACTCTTTACTATCATCATCTGTTAATATTCATGACTGAAAGTCACTGCTCAGACCCACAAAATCAAAAGCCAGAGAGGCGGCTACTTAGCTATCTTCTCTCAAGTGCACTTGGCTGGAAGGGTAATCATTTAAGGAGAGAAGCATCTCAGCTTCTGGGTCTTCATGTAGCTGACCAGAAAATACTCAGAAATATTACCGTAGTGGGAATATTTGGATCAGGAAGCGTTTTTAGAAAAAACAATTTAGCTTTTAATCTCCGATTTATCATTGCCAAACCGGCAGCCAAATGAGTACTAAGTGTGGATGTTACAGTGTAAAAACATACTTCTCCCAAAGGGGCTGAAACTCAGTTTTCTTTAGATTACCTTGTAGCTGTTGAATTATGAGGACTTAAGGTAGCTTCTGACCTTAAGTGCATTGCAAGCCTTAATTTCAAGCAAGCAAAGTCACACCACATTCCTGGGCAGAATTCTGATGAGGCAGTTATGGTATCTTTCTGTGCCCAACATCTGGCTGATGCTACTTGAGTTAGGAACCCCAGCAGTGTCCATCTATCCATGGGCTGATGAAGCACATTAAACTGTCTGTGCTTTGCACCAGTCAGCTGTATAATGATTGTATAAGATGAAAATAAAACAAGGGATGACAGAAGTTTGCTGCCTATTCTGATTGTACACATCATCTCAGATTCTGAAGATTCTTGAGAAAATCACCTGGCAGGTGAGGCAGGATAAATTGTGGAATACTGTCTTTTTTATTACTTTTTTGTTGTTATTAGCAGTCCATGCTGTACTGCATACTGACTGGAATTCTTAACAAATGCAGTGTCTGGTTACATTAAATGGGAAGACTCCTGTAAAAACTGTCTTGCCTATGAAATGGAAGGCTGTGGTGTTAATAATTTATGTACCCTCTACCAGCACTGCAGTGTCCCATTGAATAATTCAGAAGCATATTAGGTTCGTGTTATGAGATTTCAAAATTAATATTTGCGTTTTACTGCCACCTTTTCTAATCAAATTTCTATAAACATCCTAATTAAGTTAAATGAATGACTAATCTGATGTTTTGTACCGTTTAGTAAGTAAAACTAGACTGCAGTCTAAACTAAAATTGGGCTTATGTCTAAACAACCACTGCATCAGTCCATTTTTCATTGGAATCAGCTGTTCAATATAGCTCATTTTGCACTATCACTGAAAGCTATAACATCCTTGAGAACAGACATGTGGGAATCTCTACCCTAGCAAAGTACTAAGAAAGCTTCTCTAAGCAAGAAGATAAAGATGTTTGCAACCTAGAGAACTCCAGTTTTTTTTACCCACTTTTCACTCTCCATTTCTAACAGAGATGCTTGGCAAAGAAGAGCAAGAGAGCACTGCAAGAGCAAGAGAGCACTTGGCAAGAAGAGCAAGAGAGCACAATACTGCTGTCTTTTACTGATACAGAACAGCAGAACTGTCTGAAAAGAGCACCTACTACCAACCTATTCTTCTCACACACTGGGATTTGCCAACACCAGAGAATCAGAAACAGCTTAAAGGTTCTCCTTTCTTCCTTGATTTTCTCCACATCAGGCAAGCCAGAATTCTGGTCCTGTCTGGGTCCACACATAACTCACTCCTAACTTCAAAATCAGATCAGTTTAGTCAATATCCTCAGAAGTATTTTCATGCTCTGCCTAATGCTCTGAGGTAAACTCTGTCCTGTACATAGAAGCACTGATGAAAGTCTTGCTAATAACTACCTTCTAGACAGACTCCCAGAGCTAGCTAGCTATACAGCACCTGTACAGCTGCACAACCACAGCCAAGGTAGCTTGTTTCTTTGCTCTGCATTGCTGTCTAACCCTGTGCTCTGCATCTAAGGACTCCTATAGGATCTGCATACCCACACAGACTGTTTACCACCTGTTCTCAATAATTAACGCTCTGCACTATTGATTATTTCCTAGATGATTCAGTGCTTGTTTAGCACTGCTCCTGCACTATCTCACCACACGTGTGGCATCACAGCTCCCCATTCTAGCTTCTAAAATCTTACACTTTTTTCTTCTGTATTTTTCTTTCTTCCTTCCCTTCTTGCATCTTTTCCACTTTATTATTTTCTTTTTCAAAGTGTTGTGTCTCTAGAATCTCTTCTGCTCTTAGCTCTTCAAAGCAAGATTTTTCCACTTCCTGCTTGCCAACCTTAGCACGGTTTCCTACCTTCATTATCAGCTGTACTACTCCATGGTTTCCCATTCAAGCCTCACTTTTGTCTTAATGTTTATTTCCCTCCTGCTCCACACAGTGTTTCACCAATTTTCATTAATCATCATTGCCATCTACAACATCTAGGTACCTTGGCAGGCCATAGAGCCCTACAATTAGTAGTACCATGTTATTTCATGCCAGCTTTTTCTTCTCTCCCTACTATGTCCATTCATACTCCTGTGAAAAAGCAGCTGAAGCATCAGATTTTTCTGTTCCCCTTCACATCACTTCCACCTGCCTCTGATCTGTATATCATTGCTTCATCAATTCAAGCTTTTCTAAGTAAAATTTTTAGTGCTGTGCATCTCTGAAACAATTATTAAAACATTTCTTCTATTATGACTTTGCCCCATTCCCTCCCTTATTTCTAATTCCAGTTGGGTACATTGTGATTAGATTTAATTTGATTGTAAAATCCTGGAGGATGTTCCTGACATGCTCTTGTTTTATTTACTGTCTTGTATGCTTAGCTTTTAGTACTGCTTGGATCTTACATGGACTTCCAAATGACAAAGAATAAATCAACTAATAAGACAGAATTACATTGCTATCTGTAAGTATATTGCTAGTTCACCCAGTGCTTATTAGAAATTAAAACACAAAGTTAACTGTGGATAGTCCACTACTACTCATTCTCGTGTTATAAATACCTCTTCCAAAAGCAAATCAGAGAAATAACAAAAGGAGAGTGTGATAGGAAAAATAGAAAAGGATGATAAAAAAGAAAAAATAGGAAATGTCAATTGGTGGCCACAGGCAACATCTGCCATGATCAAAGATTTATGCTTCTTGCGTTAATTAACAAGTGTCCTGGATGTTCCTGAAACTTGAAGCAAACACAGGGCTCTTTACAGCAACTTAAAACTGAAGAGTTAGAATTTGTCCTCACCATCCAGAGGACTACATTTGATGGATGAGACTCACTCAGTGACAATCAGATGACTAGAAGCTCCTTTTTTAGTTTAACTAGAAAAAAAACATGTAAGATTAAGTCCACTTACTAGCAGTACACTCCCTGCCCTTCTCATGAAACCTTGAAAAAATGAAATGAAACCTAAGGAATGTTTCTGGTAAGATTTTATAAATTACCAAGAAAAGTATCTTCTTTTTTTCCCATTATATTTTAACTGACCTAGCAAGAAGTACCTTCTCACCAAAAAATATTTTATTAGGAAAGAAGGGAAACTCTATCTTTAAAAGAAATTATATAAATAAAAAATCAGTGAAGTTCTTGGAATTTTACTTTGACAGGATTTGCTAAAATGTTTTGCTTCCTTCCCAGAAGAACAGAATGGCTGAGGTTGGCTCCAGCAGGGACCCCAGAGCAGGGGTCAAGGATCATATCCAGGCAGCTCTTGGAAATCCCCAAGAAGGAGGGTGATCCCACAGCCTCTCAGGGCAGTCTGTGCCAGTGCTCCAACATAGCACAAAAGTACTTCCTGGTGCACTAAGGGTTCCTCCTGTGTTTGTATCCACTATCCCTTGACCTGGCACAGGGAACAGATGGAAAGAGTTTTACTCCATCCTCTTTGTACCATCCCTTCAGGTACCTTTGCACATGTTGATGAGATCTCCCTGAGCTTTCTCTTCTCCAATTGAACAGCCCCAGATCTATCATCCTATCCTGTCAGGAGAGATGCTCCTGCTCTTCAGTACATTCATGACCCTTTGTTGGATTCTCTCCAGTGTGTCCATGTCTCTCTTGTACTGGATGACACAGAACTGGACACGGTACTTCAAGTATGACCTCCCATGCCTGAGTGTAAGAGAAGGATCACCTCCCTCAACCTGTTTGCAATACTTCACCTAGTGCAGCCCTGGATAACTTTGGCATTCTAAGCAAGGGCACATGTCTGACTCATTTTTGACTTGATGCCCACCAGGATCCCTGCATCCCTTTCTGCCAAGCTGCTTTCCAGCATGTCCTGGTTGCTCCATTCCAGGTGCAGAACTTGGCACTTTGTTCAACTACATGAGGTTCATGTCAGTCCATTTCTTCAGCATCTGGAGGTCCCTCTGGACAGGAATGCATCAGACATTCCCTCCTCCCCTAGTTTTGTTTCATCTCCAGACCTAATGACGGTACACTTTTGTCTATTGTCCTGCTTATTAATGAAAACAGTAGTAAATAGGTCTTGATCTAGTACTGATCTGTGGGTACACTACTGATTACTGGCCTCTAAATAGAATTTGCTCTACTGGCCCAGCCATTCCACCAGTTTTTGATTCACCTCCATGTCTCTCCTTATCGAGCTTACACATCAACTGCTTTTCTATGATGATCATACAGGAAATCTACTAGAGACCTTCCTGAAGTTCAAGCAGACAACAGCCACTGTTTTTCCCTCACCCACTAGGCCAGTCATTTCATCATAGTATTTTATCAACTTGGTCAAGCATTACTTCACCTTGATGAATCCATGTGGACTATTTATAAAGATTTTTTTTGCTGTTCTTGTGTCTGGAAATAGTTTCCAGGATTAGCTGATCCATCGTTTTCCCAGGAATCAAATAGTAGATAAGCAGCCTGTAGTTCCCTGGGTCCTCCTTATTGCACTTCTTGAAGATAAGACTGACATGTGGTCAGACATGTGCGGGGTGGAGTAGTTGCTCTTTATGTGAGAGTGCAGCTAGAATGTATTGAACTCCACCTGGGGGAGAGTAATGTAGCAGTGGAGAGCTTGTGGGTAAGAATCAAGGGGCAGGCTGGTAAGGGTGACACTGTTGTGGGTGTGTACCACAGGCCCCCTGATCAGGAGGAGGAGGTTGATGAGGCCTTCCGTAAGCGACAGAAAGTAGCGTCACGCTCCCAGGCGCTGGTACTTATGGGGGACTTCAATTATCTGGATATTTGCTGGACAACCAACATGACCAGGCAGGCACGGTCCAGACAATTCTTGCAGGGCGTTGAAGACAACTTTCTGATGCAGGTGGTTGAGGAACCGACGTGGGGTGGATTGTTACTAGACCTTATTCTCACCAACAAGGAAGGACTTGTTAAGGAAGTAAAAGTTGGGGGCAGCTTGGGTTGTAGTGATCATGAGATGGTGGAGTTCAAGATTCTGCGTGGAAGAAGCAAAGCAAAAAGTAGGATTGCTACCCTGGACTTTAGGAGAGCAAACTTTAATCTCTTCCGGGACCTACTTGGGGCTATCCCATGGGCCAGGGTGTTAGAAGGTAAGGGGGCCTGTGAGAGCTGGTTAGCATTTAAACTGCTCCTCTTCCAAGCTCAGGATCAGTACGTCCGTGTGACTAAGAAATCAGGAAAAGGTGGCAGGATACCTGCATGGATGAGCAAGGAGCTCATATGCAAGCTCCAAGAAAAGAAGAAGGTTCATGAAATGTGGAAAAAGGGTCTGACCACTTGGGAAGAATACAAGAATGTAGTCAGGGCCTGCAGGGACGCGACAAGGAAGGCTAAAGCCCACCTGGAGTTGAATCTACCTAAAGTGATAAAGGATAAAAAAAGGCTTTTCAAAGTACGATAACAACAAAAGGAAGGCTAGGGAGAATGTGGGCCCCAAACTAATTGAGGGGGGTGTTCTGGTAACAGGGAATGCTGAGAAGGCGGAAGTACTGAACGCCTTCTTTGCTTCTGTCTTCAGTGAAAAGGCTCCCCCTCAGGAATCCCAGACCCTGGAGGTTAATGAGAGAGTCTAGGGAATGGAAGACTTCCCTTTAGTCAGGGAAGAGGTGGTCTGTGAGTGCCTAGGAAACACTAAGGTCCATAAATTCATGGGACCTGATGGGGTGCATCCACGGGTGCTGAGAGAGCTGGCGGAGGTCATTGCTGAACCACTTTCTATAATCTTTGAGAGGTCTTGGAGAACTGGGGAGGTGCCTGAAAACTGGAGGATAGCCAATGTCACTCCAGTCTTCAAAAAGGGCAAGAAGGAGGACCCAGATAATTATAGACCAGTCAGCCTCACCTCTGTCCCAGGGAAGGTGATGGAACAGCTTGTGCTGGATGCCATCTCCAGACAACTGGAAGAAAAGGAGGTTATCAGTACTACCCAGCATGGATTCACCAAGGGGAGGTCGTGCTCGACCAACCTGGTGGCCTTCTATGATGTTGTCTCTGTCAGGGTGGATGGGGGGAGAGCAGTGGATGTAGTCTACCTTGATTTCAGAAAGGCATTTGATACTGTCCCCCATGACATCTTTATAACAAAGCTGAGGAAGTGTGGGATAGATGAGTGGACAGTGAAGTAGGTCGAGGACTGGCTGGCTGGCAGAGCGCAGAGGGTTGTCGTTGGCGGTGCAGTGTCAGGCTGGAGGCCTGTAACTAGTGGCGTCCCCCAGGGGTCTGTGCTGGGTCCAGTCTTGTTCAACATCTTCATCAGTGACCTTGATGAGGGGATAGTGGCCACTCTCAGCAAGCTTGCTGATGATACGAAGTTGGGAGGACTGGCTGACACGCCTGAAGGCTGTGCTGCCATTCAGCAAGACCTGGACAGGCTGGAGAGCTGGGCAGTAAGAAGCCAGATGAGGTTTAACAAAAGCAAGTGTAGAGTCTTGTGCCTAGGAAGAAATAATTGCAAGCACCAGTACAGGTTGGGGGATGACCTGCTGGAGAGGAGCTCTGGAGAGAGGGACCTGGGCGTCCTGGTGGCCATGAGCCAACAGTGTGTTCTCGTGGCCAAAAAGGCCAGTGGCATTCTGGGGTGCATAAAAAAGAGCATTGGCAGCAGGTTGAGGGAGGTGATCCTCCCCCTCTACTCTGCCCTGGTAAGGCCTCATCTGGAGTACTGTGTCCAGTTCTGGGCTCCCCAGTACTAAAAAGACAGGGATCTCTTAGAAAGAGTCCAGCGGAGGGCCACAAAGATGGTGAAGAGCCTGGAGCATCTCCCCTGTGAGGAAATACTAAGTGAACTGGGTCTATTCAGCCTTGAGAAAAGAAGGCTGAGAGGGGATTTGATCCAGGTCTATAAATACCTGAGGTGTGGGGGCCATGGTGGCGAGGCGGGACTCTTTTCAGTAGTGCCTGGGGACAGGACAAGGAGAAACGGCCAGAAACTGCAGCATAGGAAGTTCTGCACAAATGTGCGCAAGAACTTCTTTACGGTGAAGGTGGACGGAGCACTGGAACAGGCTGCCCAGGGAGGTTGTGAAGTCTCCTTCTCTGGAGATATTCAAGACCCACCTGAACGCCTACCTCTGTGACCTGGTGTAGGGAACCTGCTTTGGCAGGGGGGTTGGACTCGATGATCTCTGGAGGTCCCTTCCAACCCCTACGATTCTGTGATTCTGTGATTTGTTTTCCTCCAGTCCTTGGACACTTTTTGCAGTCACCATGATTGATCATGGATTATTGAAAGAGGTCTCACAGTGACATCTGCAAAATTCTTCACCCCGTACAATAATAATACACACCCTTTTTTTCCCTAATCTGCAGTTCACCTTTATTCTGGGACTACAGTAGGAGACAGTGTTATGGTATGTGCTGGTTGTTTTTGAATCATGTTGTGTACGGTAAAACTATGGCTGTCTAAGGTGACTGTTCTTGGTGATGAGCACGAAGGTAATCAGAGGACAGAATTCTCTCTAGAGTGGAAATTAATGTTATGGAGAGAACTCCTGCTACTTACCATTGCACCCAATATAAAATCAGTGGTTCTACCTCTCCATTTGTGGTTTTGCTGATGTAGCCTAGACTGTCACAGGCTATTGCTACAACAAAGCAGTATTCAAAGTCTCTAATCTACACTTGCATTACTCATTTGTTCTCAGTGGACATACAGAAGTTTATTTCACACACATTTAAAGATGTGGCCAAATGTGCCTCTCCATTACCACTGTGATATTGATCAGAAGGCATTTTAAGCATCACTCAGTATGTACTCCACAAAGCTGGCAGCAACAATACGTGCGTAAAGGACATAGACTGATTTCAACAGTTCTACCCTTGCCAACAGCTTTCCTAGTGAAGAATAAACATCTGCAGGCCTATTTTTGTACCTGTACAACTCTAATCCTGGTCACAGACAGATCTGTCACTGTCCTTCTTATACACATAGCCAGCAGTGACTACTGTTAATATCAAAATTGGTGAGACTTGGAAACATTAATGTTCTTTCTTTTTTTCTTTTCTTCTTCTTTTTAATATGCTTTTTAAGAGCTTCTACTCCCCTGAGATCCTCTACAATTTCTGCTGAAGCTGAAGTATGGAAACAGAGCAAGTTTGTGTCACACCAGTAGGTTCTTACAAAGAGTTTTCCTAAGCAATAATGAGTGAACTCACTTTTTATTTTTCTTCCTCTTAATTATATCTTTGCTCTTTTAGTCTGCATTTTATCTGCAGTACCTGCAACACCATATGCTGAATAGTTACTCACCTCCAGGGAAGGAAATGTAAATTTTGAACAAACTGAAGTAAGTGGTTAGCTATAAGGGAGGTAAGTATGCATCAATGTTGCTTGAAATGGAAGGAGGTAGAATCTCAGAAAGTACAGGGGAAAAAGGCTAGTGTGACCTTCTGAGAACCATGTGTAATTTCACAGCCACAGGTAGGAAGGCTAAGTTTGCAAACAAACGCAGGACGAGTCCTACCATGTGCTATTGATGAGACACTTAACCAAGAGTCTGCATAAAATCTGCCCACAGGAAAGGATGGGACAATGCCGCTATAGGTTAGCGCGAATTACTGTATTACAATTAAATCATAATTATATGAGAGCACTACAGCACAAGAAATATACTAAGAATTGCCTCTGTGTAACATGAGTTTGTTGCTATTGTAGATCACGTTCCAGTTCCTCTTCAACACGCGGCATAGAGCCAAGAGGATGAGTATATGCTGTGAGCTCATCTTGGGGGAAAAGGAGTGAGTGGAAGGAAGCTGACTGCATTGAACAGTGAGTCCTGATTGGGTGAGTTTCTTAGTCAGTCAGTGACTCCCAGTGAGTTAAGACCTGCTGCTGTCTCCAGTGATTTCAACATAGAGGTCTTCATCAAAATGTTTGCATCTACACTCTGCCACTAGTTTTCTTAAACTCACTTTTTAAATTTTCTGCATTTAACTCTTCTTCAATTACACAGTGCTTTAAATATCATCCTTTAAACTACTATTTTGCTGTGGCTGACTTTGGATTCTTTACCAACCAGAATATCTTAGAGTACTTCTGGGACATCTAAGTCTTAGTCCCCCTAAGCTTTTCTCCTGACATTCTTATCACTGCCTTCTGATCTTGTGAAAACTAGTACCATTGGAATGTACCACTCTGCACCTCAGCATATACGCTCTTCTGAGACAAGCGAGAGATCTGCTTATTGATATCAGTCAGCTGCTTTGGTTTTTCTGGGAATTGAAATTAAAGAAGTCTTTTCTATTTGAAAAGTTTTCTCCTTTCTTATTCCATCTTGTTCAACAAATTTACCACTGACTGTGTAGGTAATCTCTAACATAACTAATGTATTTCAGTTTAAAGTGAATCCACCTCCCTTTAAAGATTTCTCCTCCTTTTTTGTGATGTTCTGCAGAACATTGCAGTATTACTTTCTTGCCCCAAGGCAGTGGATTCTGATGGATTTGTTGAGGCAATCGCAGTTACTTCAATCTGTAAAGTTTGGCTTCTAAGCTCAGGTGACTAGTTCCAACTGACTTCCTATGAGTCCTCAGTAATCCTGGTAAGAGTTGGAACTACAGAGTAAGTGAGGTGGTACTTGTTCTTGAGCTGAAAATACTTGTACAGTGTGATATATAGGCAAATTCTCACATTGTTACTTCAGGTTTGTTCTTGGTGTATTTTTTTTTGCTTTAATTTGCTGTAATTTTAGGATAGGGAAAGTTCTTGGCTTTATAAAGCTGACAATGCTTTCAGCTGAATTTACATTTTATCTGGTAAAATCCTTTCACTGATTTAGCCAGCATACCTGCTGTTGGATCCTCATGTGAGGTAGCTGTATGTGTCATCCTCCTTCTTTCATACTTGCACAGAACTATGATAGTATGTGGTGCCAGGGCCTTAATTTCCTGAGACAAAAGAATTGGACTCATTGTAGGACGCTGAAGATAAATACCTCCATTTTCAAGTGGCTACTCTTCTCTCTGAATCCTTGGGTTTAATCATGCTCTGCATACCCAGGACCTGAATTAAAAGGGTGCCACATATCTTTGGAGCCATTCTCATTCCTAGCCTGACGCAGATCAGCATTACTGTTGACTAAAAATGGCCACTGCACAGCTTTCCAAGCAGCAATGAATTGCTGGAATGCTACAGCCATGTGCTTTTCCCACAGTCTATCTCCCATTTTGAAGCAATCAGGAAACAGGACTCAGAGAAAGTGTGCAAGAAAAAACTGACTTGTCACAAAGAGAACAGGTAACTGAAATTTAAGTTGTACTGGATCCCTTACAAAGATGTCACCTCGCTTCCCATTTAGGAGGACTTTTGGGTTAGACGCTGTTCTGCTCTGTTATTTTATTTTATGCATCATTACTTTCTCTGCAACATATATATATTTCAACAAGTGTCCCCATGAGAAGCAGTAAAGAGGAAGACAGTATCAAACTGTGCTAGTGCAGGTCCCGTCAACCTCGCAATCAAACCCTGAGAAGTGCGACACCCGCCTGCAGTACAGCATAAAAATACTTTATTTTCATTATAACTGATTATGTTTGTTCAATTAAATTAAAGCACACAATAGTTCTGTCTAAATCAGAGCTTTCAGCATTGTTTGCACAGACAAAGGGAAACCTCAACCCTTTCGGTACAATCTAGAACTACCTATTCAAGCAGAATATTACAAAAGTAACCATTCCCAAAACAGAAACGAGAATTTAAAAACCTTTAAGTTTCAGTGCAAACTGTTTTGTGGAACCACTGTCCCTGCAGAATCTTCTTCAACACAGAGTCTAGGCAGTACCTTTGACAGGCTTATCTTTTATTTATTGAAGACAAGGGGAGAATAGGAAAGAGAGAGATGATCTGGTTGTTGCAGATTTCATTGTAAACCCGCTCATTTTTTTGTTTTGTTTTGCTGACATCTGTGTGTTTTGTCCTTTTGCATCTACATCCATCATCATATATCCTCTAGTCACACACATGGTCCTCAGGGAATTAAACAGACAAATGCTCCAAATATCAGATATTCAGATTTCCCACTGTACACATATTTATTAGGTGCATTTCCATCAACAGGATGGATGCAGGTTCTCACATACATTTCAGACCTCCTTCTCACAAATCATGGGAATGTGGGCATTTGGGTTAGTCTGTCTGAGTTTATGTTGTCAGTCGCACACAGTGTTTATGCAAGCAGTGGCCAGCCTACACAACTCAAAAGCCATCAGATTTCCAGAGCCTTCTAAGCCCTACTGTTGGGAGTAGGGAGAAAGGAGGCACTACAAGTGACCCTCTTTGTTCTGCAACAGGAGCAAGCCAAGGCCAGTTTATCTCCCTGAACCTTCCTGTTCTCCCCCATTCCTCCACTGACTGAGGCCTCACTCACCCATAGAAAAACATGAGCAGCAACAACAACAGAGATCCACAGTGAGCAAGAGAAACAAATCTTGGTAACACACCAGCAGCCCACAGTTGTCCCAGTGTCTTGTTCCCCTCGCAACCTCACAGCTGATCTTACCCCAAACAGGAATAAATGGAGGAAAGGCAGAGATATTCATTCTTCTCACACTGAGGGCGCACTTCCCATTTTAACAGGGGTCTTTGATTGTCCCATGAGAACTATTTAAAGTCTCCATAGCTTAAATGAGACACGGGCTGGAGGCATCATGTACCCAGAATCTTGTCATTGGTCTGATTCCTAGACTAAAAAAAGCACACCTCTGCTGATGACTGAATTATAGCAGAAAAGTTATATTTTTGAAGTTGCAAGCAAGGAGATTCCAAGGGAAAAACAGGATGCCTGATTGTGCACCTCAGGGAAGGTCTGAGTAATGCCTGGTGGCAGCAAACCTCCGCTCACTGCTGTGAGAGACAACTGTGGACACAGGTGTAGGGTGGGAAAATGACTGGAATCACCAGAGAGACAGGTGGTACATATTACTAATATTGGTATTCTTTCATTGTATTTTGCACTGTAAGTTATTTTCCAATTGCCACATTCTCAGACATCAGAGAATCAGGAAATTCAACCTTCTCTCCCCTTTAACATGTTACACTTTGGCAGCTCACAGCAGTTCATTTGGCAGGCGTGTGTACCAAATGTTCATTTCAGTCTTGTAACAGATGGGGTATATTACACACAGGACTGCAAGCCCCATGTATAATACCTGATACCCCAGCTAAGAAAGGATATCCAGCAGATCCCACTGACCACAAAACTGCTTCTGTATCACTAGAAAGGAGGAGGTCTATGAAAGAGTTAGAAGTAAATATATGTCTATATGATAAATAAATGGAAATGCCTGACTCCAGCAGCCTTAGTTTTCAAGCAAGCTATTTATTCTTTCCTTCAAATTTTACTTTGTTTATGTCCCACCTGAAATCCAAACTTAAATAATTAAACAGCCTTTGAACTGCCTACATTTATGGAATAATTCTTACATGAAGAATGATTGCATGATCACTTGCTAGTTGTTTGACTTCAGTGGCCTTCTTGTTATACTGTATACATCACATATAAAATATTAGCCACACAAAACTGTCAGGGACCACTGTCTTTTGATTGAACTTTTGATTTAAATGCCTTTCTCCTTTCACAGATCAAATCTCAAGTTACTAACACCATCAAATACAATTTACAGGATATTTCTGGAAATGTTTCTTGGATACTGATGAGTATACACAACAGCTTCATTGCTGGAGCTGAAGAAAGTACCCTCAAAATATAGCAGTTGCCAGGTCCACGTCTGCTGCTAACCAGGAAGGGACAAGAAGAGAGCAGAATGAGAAAAACAACGGAAGGAAAAAATATAAAAAAATAACATTGATCGGCTCATTATCTATATATTCAGAAAGTGAAGAAGAGTTTTACACAGCTGTGACTCACTCAGGAACTAAAAAACAACCTATGAGTTTTTAATATATATTACACAAGATGTATAAATTGTGTGTAAAACTCATTATTAGCTTCTAAGTAGCTATATGGTTTTAGATGAGTTATTCATGCCCTTCTTCAATTTCAGAATCTGACAGATGTTACAGATGTATAGTGTTACAGATTTTATCACTGAATTACAAATAATGCTGTGAGTACTACAACAGCTGAAATACTAATGAAAGCCACGAACAGAAAATCAGCTTATTCACTGCAGGTCTGCACTTAAGAAACAGACTGTGGGTCCACTTTTTGTTCTGCGAACATTTCCTCACATAGAACAGGTAGGACTGTAGTGACAAGGAAGTTTACTGTGCCATGTATGCCGCAGTGTTAGGTACTGTTGAACATGGCTCATCTGAGACCATCCTCCCCTACCATGACATATCGAGGGAAGAGTTAACTCCACATTTTTCTATGCATGTATATATGGTTTCTGCTTATATATAACTTGATATGAAAAACTTCTAATATAGCAAAAGGTAAAATTTCATTTCAAATCATGAGTCAGTGCTTGACCTGCTTGTCTCAAATTATGTGATAAATAAGTGCATATAGAATTAGACAGCAAATATACATAAATGAATAGGCTTCTAGTACAGCTTTCAAAAAAATAGTTTTTTTTCTCTCAATCTACAAGTAAAATTCTAGATGAAAATACTTTTCTTCAAAAAATTCACTTCTTGATGCCATAGAAACAATCTTTCACTGAGAGAAACAGAAGTAAAAAAAAATTTCTCACATTCCAACAAGTTATCTAGGCCATGGAGACAAGATATTAGGAAGGGTAACTCCTAATTCCTGGAAAGAGCGAAAGAATTTACGAAGAGCAATACTTCTGCATTCAGCCAAGAATTATCTCTGCTCCAAGTTCAGATGAGTTTTACTGCAGGAAAAAAAAAAAACACTGACAATAAAGTAAATTATTTCACACATTTCTGTAAGGTTAATGAAACGTTTTTATAACAAAATTAGTATGTAGATACATTATTTCAATATGGATGTATTTCAAAGCATTTCAGGCATGAACTCAATCCTGCTTGAGAATCAGCTGTACCTATAAAACAAAACAGCAGGCAAAAAATTAATAGTGAGAAGCACATCTGGATTAAGTTTTCTTTTCTTAGACACACAGTCACATGCAAATCTCCTCAGTTCTGCTGTGCTTATGACAGGAGCATATTGTAACCCCAATGTACACTGGAGAATCTTCGGGATAGGGTCTGTTAACTGTTAGGCACTGGTAAAAAGCTTTTACAGTGGCGTTGTTACAATGATAATGGTGACATCATCAAAGGTGCTGATGAGAGTGCACCTCTGACAAACATACTGAGTTATGTCACCAACAAAAGGTCTGCAGCAGATGAATTGTCAAGCCTGAGCTGTCTAACCACTTTGCTTTCACTGGCACATGTACTTGCATAGTTATGTGCAAAGGCTCTTTATCCACCTTTCTTTATTGACTGTACGTGCAAGACATCAGCTGGTCTAAGCACGCCATGCTGCGCTCTGAGAGGAGTTAAACATACTGATCTCCTTATGTATTAGATATAACTCTAGAAATGAAAAGATAAATATATGCAATATATACAGAAAGTATAGAGCATGTCTAGACAGTTCAGTGATGGTGGTCCAGAATTTTCTCTATTCACAACGACTTGATAAACTGCAAGGCAGGTCTTCTATAAGCTGTGTCTGTGACCTGTTGCATACTCTGAGTCATAGTTGTTGTGAAAGCTAGATGACACGTGTCACAGATGAAGAAGCAATAGCGCTCAAGTCATCCATCACCCCACAAGTAGTAGTGGCAGGAAAGGCAGTGTGTCCAACTTCAGCAGAAACAGTTCACAACCAGACCACTAATGTGACCTCTCACAAACATGTGGGAGCCAGAAGTTGGGGTATAGCACTATCACTTATAATAGTACCAGAAAAAAATTGGTGGAAAGCCCTGCCTCTAGCTCAGCTAAGACCAAAAAGAAGTTATCAGTTATTCATCTACCAGAGCAATTTTGCACCCACCTCAAAAATATTCATCAGTAAAATGTACTGTAAAAATTGTTTATCACTTCTAAATACTGAAAAAAAGCAAACCCCGATCCAATGATTCTTCCAGAATTCAGAGTATTCTACTCATGACAGAAGTGTGTTTGACTGAATGGAACACCTTTGAAATCTTAAGGTAATATAATGTCAAATAAACTGTTTATTTTTTAATAAACTAGGGGGGAAAAATCTATCATAAAATGCTATTATAGTATGATTAGGTAACAAATCAGTCTCTTTGTCTTCCGATAGTAAATACTACTACAAATGAGTGTACTGATAGTAATATCCCTCAGAACAAGTCCTGCTAAGTGAATAGCCTTAAGTATTAACATAAAAAAACATGAGTTTTAGAAAGGAAGTTTCTTAAGAGGAGAAAAACATACCTAATGCACAAGGAAATGCAACTCCCCGTATCATGTGACTGCTCTTTTCAATCAGAATTAATAGGCCTGTGTCATATAGCAAGTACATGTAAAGAGGTACTCAGTTATTGTAAGAGAAATTGCTTAGCAATTTCTTTCAAATAACAGACATATACAAGGAAACCTCAAATCCTTCATCATTAATTAAAAGAAATAAAGAATATTCATTGAATGAAGGAGTTGAATCAAATTATTGTCTTGCATCTGCCAGTTCAAGTTTCCATGACAACTTCTTTTTGTTCACGAATAGCATGTTGTGAAATACTACAGAACTGTGATTCAGATGCATTCTACATTTGATTTGAGTTTATAAAGCAGGAACCTGGAATGAAAAATAGAAAATATATGCTCATTACGTTCATCTTACAAGGTATGTAAATGCGCATTACAAAAGACAGATAACTCTAATGTGACTAGCTCTTGCAATTTAAACTCCCGACTGCTGATGATAAATAATGAAAAAACACAACTTACGGTTAAAGGAAGCTCATTGTTTCAAATCAAACCTATGTCTGCAAAAAATCTGATTGCTATAAGGGAACTTAGTCAAACTGATTTCTAATCTCAACAATTTCTGTCCGAAACTGAGACATGTGGGGTGTATAATCTTGAAAATAGCAAAGGATCTAGAACTCCTGTTAACTACAAAGCATCCTATGTGAATGACCAGCAGCAGAAACTACAACAGGCTATTTCATTCTCGTTATGTGAGCTGAGTGTTACATGGAAAGCAAAAAGCTTATGGTAAAAAAAAATTTTGACCTTCTATTGATGATTGATGATGATTCTATTGATTGATAACTGACCTTCTATTGACAGAACAGTGTCCCTATTCTTTCACTGGCAGCACTGAGATTTCTCGTTCTACTAAGTTACAAAAAACACAAGTCATGAGTACAACTTTGTATGCCCTCTATTTGTTAGCAGTGTTCTTCTCTATGATTAAATGCTCTGAACGGCATTGTTACTTAGCTTTCTGTATCTGAACAGGGCATCTGCTTTCTGTCTCCTAGTGCTAATGAGTATTTATGCAAAAGAAACTATCACCAACCACAACTTCAATCTGTTGCAGGGAACTGCTGATTTCATGTGTTTCATAGTGCTTGCCTGGGGCACACATTTGACCAATGCCTTTCACTTATTTGCTAGGAATATTTTTTTAGGTATTTTTTGTCATTTTCTGTCACCTTCCCTAGAGGTGTTAAGACATTACAATGAACTTCTCTAAATAAAAAGTAGATTTATAATATTTGTATCACAAATTCTTTCACACTTGGTCTGTACAGTAATTCTCGGGTTGCAATTAGAATGACTGATTTACTAACCTGGGTAAGGTAACTATGAGTAAGCCATAGATAATACCCCAGCTCTAAACTCTGCTGCTTGATATCAATCCAACTAAACAGGGCATAGTAAATATGCAGCACAGCTGGGTCTTATATAGCTAATCCCAGATTTCAAAAGTTTGAATAAATCCTGTAGGTGATAAATTAATAGGAACTGCATATTAATATGACAAAGGCACCAGATAAATTGAAGAGAGTTAGCTGATTTACCAGATGAATAATCCTGCATTCACATAAACTTTTAGATAGACCAGCTAAGTTTTTCTATTGAAGAGTTATCTGCACTGTACACCAGTACTGCAATACCACACAAAACATGACAGTGCCAAGATAGATATTCTCTTTTGCAGAATAAAAAAGTTGATTTATATCTTACTACATTACACATCTTTCTATATGCATATACATATATAAGTATATATCATAAAAAGAGGACGCTTGCAAATATTTAAAATCTAGATAATGCTCCCAATGTGTGATAACCTGCATGTGCCGTATTTTGGAACTAAACCTAGTTTCTTCTACTCATCTCTTCTATCAAGAAAATAAAGGGATAAACACATGGTGACTATCTTCCTCTAAAGAAAGGCTTGATTTTGCTGTTCTAGATTATATGCACAGCACACAAACTTCAGTAGAAGGACACAAATGCTCAATTTTATGATAATAATTTGGTGACCCGAACTGAACCACAGCAGAAAACTACAGTTCTCCCTACAATGAACAACTTAATTTGGAAGTTAAGCCTCAGAATACAATGAGAAATATCACCAGCATTCTCTCAGCTCCTCTGCTCTGAACAAATCTAGGGATTTCAGCTGCACTTCATATATTTTACCTTCTAGACACATCATTAGCTCCTTAGCCTTTTTGGACATTCAAGCATGTTAAGTAGAACTCAACTGAAATGACAATTTTATGTTTTCGTGGCAGATATGTCAAGCACAGTTCTGATTGCTGAATATATCAAGGATCTTGCCTAAACATGTTGAACTACTACTCACTATAAGACCAAACATATCAGAAAGTCTTGTTTCTGCCAGCAGAAGAAACCTATTTGCTCACATTTGCACCTGCTTCTAGACTCACATGGCCAAAATGAGGTCTTGAAGGGAGCCTCCACAGCTACAATAAATATCAGACGATGCAGAGCTTTGTGCTACACAGTTGTAGAGCTTTATGTGCTGTCTGAGCTACATAAGTCACGCGAACTATACTATCCATACATTCTAATGTCTGTAAGATTTGCTGTCTAGAGCAGAGGAGGGCTCATTGTCTGTACGTAGTTTCTTTGCAGAGCATGTTCTCTCACACTGAGGTACTACACCTCTCCCTGACTCAGAGGGAATTAATGTTGAAGGTGTTCAGCAACTATTAACATCAAGTCTGTGTTCAGAAGAATAATGTGATTGGTTCTGCAGTGGTGAAACTCCCGAAAACTTCTCATAACTGCAAAAAATAAAGCATTTAAGCATGTGAGGAACAGCTGACTGAATAAGACTGCAAAATGGAAACCGATAGCCTTGGCATCATAGAATCATGGAATCATAGAATCACCAGGATTGGAAAAGATCTACAAGACCATCCACTCTAACCATCAAAGCATGTTAGCTTGGAATTTCTGCCTAACTATACTCTTCAGCACAAGACTGACAGCAGCGTCGTGATCTCTGGCTCTGCAAGTAGTTAATTTTGTTTTCTCCAACAGTAGACACAACAGGTCTTGGAAGGAAGGAAGAGAGGGAGGGAGGGAGGGAGGGAGGGAGGGAGAAAAGCCCTTTACAGGATACATTAAAATATTTTTTTTTAATCTATTTCAAGCTTTCAGTATTTTTCACTGAGATTTTTAAAAAAGGAAGGGTAGCATCATAGTAACTACTAAATATTTCACCCCTTACAGAAGAAATTACCTGCTATTCCTCCATTTTTAACTCAAACTAATATC
The DNA here is from genome assembly GCA_035772895.1 of Perdix hodgsoniae. NCBI lineage: Eukaryota > Metazoa > Chordata > Aves > Galliformes > Phasianidae > Perdix > Perdix hodgsoniae. The sequence goes on along the minus strand of JAPSGF010000061.1, from coordinate 2,343,095 downwards.
TAGTTGTGTATTTCATATTTCAGTGTTTCGGCATCCTCATCACCTGGTAATATATAGGACCAAGAAAGTTAGTGTTCTGTATAATGAAATACCTTAATTAACTTAACACTCCGTATTTATGAAGTTGTGTCTTCTTCTTAAAACAAGTTTTTCTTGATGAAACTATGCAGTGCTTCACATATCATAACAAACTACAACGGAATGAATTTGCATAGAAGAGCACATGTAAGGACACAGAACCTTGTAATAAAAAAGAAAAAAGAAAAAAACAAAAACAGTTCAGTTTAGAATGGAACATTAAAAAAAAATCTTAACTTCTCACAGATAATTTCAAAGTAAAGGTACAGCCAAATTTACAATTTGCATGTACTTAGACGCCTAAGTTCTCTTCCCATTTTTCATAATATACATGAAGTTCTGTTTAGCATTATAGCACTGAAATTGAGATGGTTTTCCTTTCTAATGTAGTATCTGCCAAGAATGACTCATCTTAATCACATGGCTTTTTTAAGTGGCTAGTACTTGCTTTTTGAGTTGAATAAACTGAGCCTTCTGCATTCCAAAGCTGCTCCAGACTCTTTTTAATGTTAACTGTTTATCTTTCCAAGATCAGATAAATAGACAAATGCCTAGTATCTGAGCTCACCAACATTTCTGTAAATCTGCAGCTTTGCATCTGATCTCAGTGGAACAAGTTCAATGGCAAAGTGACATAAATCTTTGAGTAGCATTTCTTGACTAGAAACTGTACTTCCTCAAACACCATTTTTGAACCTAGGCCTAAATTATTGGTAATTATCCCTCTAAAAATCTCTAAGTTCTATCTTCCCTATAAACTCAGATACATGACTTATATATTGCCCTATAATGGAGAAAGACAACAAACCACCAACAAGCTCCAATGTGTATTCAGCTGTATTTTTCTAGAGGTGGTCATAAAGCAGTCTGGGGACTGTATGGTGCATTAAACAATCACTCTGTAGCAGTCAAGTTCATTATGCTAACCTCTGTATTGTTTTTTTAGAAGCTAATGCACTCCACATCAAATAAAAAAAAAAAAAAAACACATCATCATTTTGTTTTTCTTTTCATTGCTAATTTACCTTTTATTTAAATGCCACTCACACCTAACCCTAACTGGTACCTACTTTTGTTTTCATTTTTTGAACACCTGTGTAATAGCAATGTGAAGATCGTAAATGGATTTGGACAGGTTTTTAGATCATCTTTATGATTCAGATTTGATTATATCACACTTTGCTTGTATCACTTTCTTAGGCCAAAATCTGACACACATATAAATTTAAGCATTCAACTAACAGAGGCATTCATTCTGCAAGCATGCAGGTAACCTAATGACAGTTTTTACATTAGATCTTCACTAAACAAGAAAATGATTTGATACTCATCTTCAAGGTTGCATGTGTTGAGACAATGATGTATCTACTCAGCACTCAGACGTTTTCCTGCAGATGATCTAAGTAAGTTGAGTAATTGTACTTGCAGCAATGTGAGGTTTTGTAAAACTGTCCTCACAAATAAATATTTGGGTAGCTTCCTTCTGCAGGGCTGCACAGTGATGTTATTTTGAACACCTGAATGGCCCAACTAAGAAGTATATTGCAGTTGTTTGTGTAAGTGAAGGTAATATATACACCCATATGCATAGGAAAAGGACAAAGTTAAAGCACAGACCTAACCTCCAATCCCCTTCCAAAGGCAAAGGATGTTTCTGTTTGTTTTGACTGAATATTATTATACTATTTTAATATTTCCTAATGTTTCCCATGGCCATTTGGTCAGCCCAATATTTCATCTCACCTAAAGAAAGACCTTTCTTAAGTTTTTTGCACAGAATCAATTTCTGTTTTGAAAATATTGATTTTGTCATCATTCTAAAAATAGAAGCATTAGAGAGTGTTCTGTAGGTAGCAGTACTAACAAAGAGGGTTTCCTATGGATTTATGTCCTTAGTTCTCTCCACCTTCCCACTGCAACAACACCCCCACAAAGAAAGAAATATGACAAATCTGCAGCTGTAAGTGCAATTGATGACTGGCTAATGGGCTACCAAACAGAGTACCTAACAACTGAGTGCTGTCATTTTTTTCTCAGTGAAGGCTTTTACTTCTACAAAGGCACTAATTTTCATTAGATCTATTCATTCCAAGATTTTTTTTCTTCCCTTTATATCACTTAAAAATGTCCAAAAGGGCTGAATAACTGTGGGAAGACCTGGCAATCAAGCAGTCTGATCTCAAAGGCTTAGTGGCCTAACAAAAAAATAATTTAATTTGCAGTAAAAGGAACTTACAAAATATTCTTCCTTCTGCTAAGCCCTTATGGACAGAACTGTGGAGAACTGGCCACTTCATTTCAGATAAGGTATACACTGTAGGCTTTTTTATACTCCTCTCTCAGTGAGTGAAATTGTTGTGAGGCCTACAGAACTTCTGGAAAAGGGAAAAGCTCTAATAAAATTATTTCAATACAAAATTTCTAACACCATGATTAACTAAAACATATCTTTATATACATCTGTATATACACTCAGCTTCTGTCTTACTTAGGCCTATGTTCCAGCTTCTTGACTGCTCCAGCACCAGCTGTCTGTTGCCTGCTTTTAGGCTGTAAATCCTCCATGGAGTATGGCGCTATCAACTTTCACCAAATACTACCATTACATAGGTCTTCTAAGTCTTGGTTCTTGGAAGCATTACTTGCTTTAAGTATCAAGCAGAAGTGGGAAAAAAAAAATGGTGCTGACTGGGTAAATGTCATTCTTTTAAGTTGTCAGCTGCAGTTCAGGCATTGTAATCAACCCTTTTTAGTCTGTAGGGGCAGTCTTCCTTTGAAACACATACATAAAAATAAAGAGGTTTTGGTAATTCTAGGCACTCTCCCTCTTATTTGTTGAAGCTGAAATCCCAACAACTTTACTGACACTACTTTTGATACTACTTTTGTGAGTTTGGGTTCCTTGTTTTTTTGGATATTGTTTGTTGTTTGTTTGTTTTTTAAGTAATTAGAATGAATATTCTATCTCACCTATAGCCATATGCCAAGGAAGTTCCTTATGAAGGACTACAGTGGCAGCCCCTTCTGGGAATTGAATAATCACATCACACATTTGAGACATACACAGAATTATTCTCTTGGCTACTTATGTTCATGCCCATCTGCTGGAGTGGCAAGGTGCCTGCTTGCAGGCTGACGCGTCAGATTCAATAAAACAAAAATAACAATTGGAGAAAGAAATAAAGAAAGAAAAGGCCTCCCACTTACGTAATACTTCCAGCACTTGTACTTCCATGAGGAATCCCTCCTCAGCCACAGTGATGCCATATGTTTCTTTCACACAGCACCTAGTGACATTTGTGCCGTACTTCAGTGGTGAGAAAAGAAGACGATGAGTTTGCAGCTGCCAGGATGACAGACTGTATAGCAGTGGAAACTTGAGAAGTGAACTAAGACAACATGTGGTGTCCAAACATACTACAAAGGAGCATGACTGGTATCTGTAACTCGTAAAAGCATTCATCTCTAAAGTGTAATTAATTGTAACAGATACTCCAACTTGCCTAAAAAGAACAGGAGGGCAGGAGGGAGGGAGGAAGAAAGAGAGAGAAGAGAGAGAGGTAAAGAGAGAGAGAAAGCAAGGAAAGGATGGAAAGGAAGGAGGGAAGGGAAGGGAAGGGAAGGGAAGGGAAGGGAAGGGAAGGGA
>JAPSGF010000061.1:2288076-2329371 GCA_035772895.1 Perdix hodgsoniae | reverse complement strand
CAGTCCAAGTGCGACGCTCTCCAGTCCGAGTGCGACGCCCTCCAGCCCAAGCACGATGCCTTACAATCTGAGCACGACACTCTCCAGTCCAAGTGCGATGCCCTCCAGTCCAAGTGCGACGCCCTCCAGTCCAACTGCGACGCCCTCCAGTCTGGGCACAATGCCCTCCGGTCCGAACACGACACTCTTCAGTCCAAGTGCGACGCCCTCCAGTCTGGGCACAATGCCCTCCGGTCCGAACACGACACTCTTCAGTCCAAGTGCGACGCCCTCCAGTCTGGGCACAATGCCCTCCGGTCCGAACACGACACTCTTCAGTCCAAGTGCGACGCCCTCCAGTCTGGGCACAATGCCCTCCGGTCCGAACACGACACTCTTCAGTCCAAGTGCGACGCCCTCCAGTCAGAGCACAACACTCTCCGGTCCGAGCTATGCGTCCTCCGGAGCGAACTGAATGTACTACAATTTGACCAATTACCGAGGGCACCAGATCCAATGTTGGTTGCCCCTGTAAGAGGGCGAAAGATAAAACGAGTTTCAACTCAGTTGGAGAAAATGCAGAAGGAGTTAGAAGAGCGAAGGGAGTTAGGAGAGCAGGGGGAGTCAGAAGAGCAGGGGGAGTCAGAAGAGCAGGGGGAGTCAGAAGAGCAGAGGAAGTTAGAGGAGCAGAGGAAGTTAGAGGAGCAGAGGAAGTTAGAGGAGCAGAGGAAGTTGAAGGAGCAGAGGAAGTTGAAGGAGCAGAGGAAGTTAGAGGAGCAGAGGAAGTTGGAGGAAATAATAGAAATGTCAGAGTCAGAAGAAGAAGAAGAGGAGCCAAAAACTAGATTTTCTTTACGAGAATTTCTAGATGGGATGGCCTCATCAACACAGTTGCCACCATCAACACCTGAGACCCTTGATAGAGCAAAAGACGAGCCAAGTATTACAACCATTATTGATCGATCTTTAAAACTAAGTGAAATTCGGGATCTAAGAAAGGATTTCACACGCCAACCAAGAGAACATATGGTCACTTGGTTGCTACGATGCTGGGACAATGGAGCCAGCAGTGTGTGGCTCGATGGCAATGAAGCTCGCCAACTGGGTAGCATTTCCAGAGACTCACGCGTGGACAGAGGTATTGGCACATGCCAAAATCGGTCCTTCACCCTCTGGAAACGGCTGTTGATAGCGGTAAAAGATAGATTCCCCTTCAAACGGGACTTGGAGCCTGAGAGAAAGAAATGGACTAATATAGAAAAAGGTATCCAATTTTTGAGAGAAAGTTCCCTGGTGGGAATGCTATACAGCTCCCACTTCAACCGTAATGACCCAAACCAATTACATGATCCTGAGAATGTCCGTGTTCCACGACAAATGTGGCGTGATTTTACAAGAGCTGCTCCAGAAAGGCATGCCAGTGCACTTGCATTAGTATATGGCAAAGGGGAAAGGAAACCCCTTGTGAGTGAACTAATTGATAGACTTCAGGAACTTGAATTATTTATAAGCGCCACAGAAGTTAAGCTGGATAATTCAGCCATTGACAAGATAGTGGAAAGGTTAGACAAAACGCTGGATAATTCAGCCATTGACAAGATAGTGAAAAGGTTAGACAAAACGGAGGATAATTCAGCTATTGACAAGATGGTGGAAAGGTTAGATAAAATTGAGGATAAATTAACCATTGAACTAGTGGAAAGGTTAGACAAAATGGAGGATAAATTGGATAATGTGTCCGATAAAAATGATCGCCTATCGAGAAAGCTAAACATCATAAGTTCCTCCCGACCCATATCATCGAAAATCTCAACCATAAAACAGAGACGTCCTCGTGTTCAAGCAAATGACAACAATAAGACCATGCGTTTTCTTTTGTTGCACTTCCTGAGTAATCATGGGGAAGATATGAGGAAGTGGCATAATTCACCCACTTCTGCACTTCAGGCACGAATGAGAGAATTACAACACATGCCAACCACCAAGGTGAGCTCTTCCAAAAGGGGGAAAGCTCCAGTTGCTGCAAGCCACCGAGGTAACAAATAGAGGGGCCCTGCCCCCAGCCAGGGGGGGGAAAGGGACAACAGAGTATACTGGACTGTGTGGATTAGATGGCCTGGCACATCTCAACCGCAGAAATATAGAGCCTTGGTGGACACTGGTGCACAATGCACCCTAATGCCCTCAAGCCATCAAGGGACACAACCAATACATATCCATGGAGTGACTGGGGGTTCCCAGGAATTGACTATGTTGGAGGCTGAAATAAGCCTCACTGGTAAAGACTGGCAAAGACACCCTATTGTGACTGGTCCAGAGGCTCCATGTATATTGGGTATCAATTACCTTAGGATGGGACATTTTAAAGATCCTAAGGGATATCGATGGGCCTTTGGGATAGCTGCTGTTAACACAAACTGTGTTAAGCAGCTGTCAGCTTTACCTGGTCTGTCAGATGATCCTTCTGCTGTGGGGTTGCTCAAGGTAAAAAACCAAGAGGTACCAATTGCCACCAAAGTGGTCCACAGACGGCAGTACCGCACCAATAGGGACTCATTGCTTCCCATTCACAAGCTAATTCGCCAATTAGAGAATCAGGGAGTGATTAGCAAAACTCACTCGCCTTTTAACAGCCCTATATGGCCAGTTCGTAAAAGCAGTGAAGAATGGAGGCTGACGGTGGATTATCGTGGCCTAAATGAAGTCACACCCCCATTGAGTGCTGCTGTACCAGACATGCTAGAACTTCAGTATGAACTGGAGTCAAAAGAAGCTAGGTGGTATGCCACCATTGACATTGCTAATGCCTTCTTTTCCATCCCATTGGCTGCGAAATGTAGACCACAGTTTGCTTTTACCTGGAGAGGTGTTCAGTATACCTGGAACCGTTTGCCCCAGGGGTGGAAACACAGCCCAACCATTTGCCATGGGTTAATCCAAGGTGTCTTGGAACAGAATAATGCTCCTGAGCACTTGCAATATATTGATGATATTGTGGTGTGGGGCCATACAGCAGCAGAGGTTTTCAAGAAAGGAAAACAGATAATCCAAATTCTTTTGAAAGCTGGTTTTGCCATTAAGCGTAGCAAGGTGAAGGGGCCTGCCCAAGAAATCCAGTTCTTAGGTATAAAATGGCAAGATGGGCGTCGTCACATCCCAGCAGATGTGATTGACAAAATCACAGCTATGTCTCCGCCCACCAATAAGACAGAGACCCAATCTTTTTTGGGAGTTGTGGGCTTTTGGAGAATGCATGTCCCAAACTACAGCCACATAGTGAGCCCCCTCTATCAGGTAACACGGAAGAAGAATGATTTCTCATGGGGGCCTGAGCAGCAGCAGGCTTTTGAGCAGATAAAACGAGAAATAGCCCGTGCCGTGGCCTTGGGGCCTGTACGGACGGGGCAGGATGTGAAAAACATCCTCTACACTGCTGCTGGAGAGAAAGGTCCCACCTGGAGTTTGTGGCAAAGAGCCTCAGGAGAGACCCGAGGCCGACCCCTGGGATTTTGGAGTCGAGCATATAAAGGGTCTGAGGAGCACTACACTCCAACTGAGAAGGAGATCTTAGCCGTGTATGAGGGGGTTCGAGCGGCTTCTGAAGTAGTTGGGACAGAGGTTCAGCTTCTTCTAGCACCTCGCTTGCCAGTAATAAACTGGATGTTTAAAGGACAGGTTCCCTCCACCCATCATGCTACTGATGCCACTTGGAGTAAGTGGATTTCATTAATTACACAACGAGCTCGAATGGGAAAACTTAGCCGTCCTGGAATCCTAGAAGTGATCATGGACTGGCCAGAGAGTAAAAAACTTGAAACATCACCTACAGAAGAGGTATCACGTGCTAAAGAGGCACCACCATACAATGAGCTACCAGAAAATGAAAAGGAATTTGCCCTATTCACAGACGGATCATGTCGTATTGTGGGGAAGCATCGCAGATGGAAAGCTGCTGTATGGAGCCCCACACGACGAGTTGCAGAGGCCACTGAAGGCAAAGGAGAATCAAGCCAATTCGCCGAGGTAAAGGCTGTTCAGCTGGCTTTAGATGTGGCTGAACGGGAGAAGTGGCCAATGCTTCATCTTTATACGGATTCATGGATGGTGGCAAATGCCTTATGGGGGTGGTTGCAGCAGTGGGAACATAATAACTGGCAACGAAGGGGTAAACCTATTTGGGCTGCTGAACTGTGGAAAGACATTGCTGCCCGAATAAGGAACATTGTTGTAAAAGTGCGCCATGTAGATGCACATGTGCCTAAGAGTAAGGCTACTGAAGAACATGAAAATAACCATCAGGTTGATCGAGCTTCCAAAATTGAGGTGGCTCAAATAGACTTGGACTGGCAGAACAAAAGTGAATTATTCCTAGCTCGGTGGGCCCATGAGACTTCAGGTCATCAAGGAAGAGATGCAACATATAAGTGGGCCAGAGACCGAGGGGTGGACTTAACCATGGACGCTATTGCTCAGGTTATTCATGACTGTGAAACATGCGCCATAATTAAACAAGCCAGGAGGATGAAACCTTTTTGGGGGGAAGGGCGATGGCAAAAGTATAAATATGGAGAGGCATGGCAGGTTGATTATATCACCTTGCCACGATCTCGCAGTGGTAAGCATTATGTACTTACCATGGTGGAAGCAACCACTGGGTGGCTCGAAACATACGCAGTACCCCATGCTACCGCCCGAAACACCATATTAGGTTTGGAAAAGCAAATCCTGTGGCGGCATGGCACTCCAGAAAGAATTGAATCAGATAATGGTACTCATTTCAAAAACTCTCTCGTAACCACTTGGGCCAAAAATCATGGCATTGAGTGGATTTACCATATTCCCTATCATGCACCAGCTTCTGGTAAGATTGAACGATTCAATGGGTTGTTGAAAACTATGTTGAAAGCAATGGGTGGCGGAACATACAAAAATTGGGAGAACCATTTAGCAGAAGCCACCTGGTTGGTCAACACCCGAGGATCTAGTAATCGTGATGGTCCTAACCAATCCAGCTCCCTACGTACCATGGAGGGAGATAAGGTTCCTGTAGTACACATAAAGAGCGTGTTGGGAAAAGCAGTTTGGGTCCTTCCAGCATCTGGAAAGGGCAAACCTCTCCGGGGTACTGTTTTTGCCGAGGGACCTGGGTGCACTTGGTGGGTGATGGACAAAAATGGGAATGTCCAATGTGTACCACAAGGAAATTTGATGCTGGGGGAGTGCCGCCAATGATTGCTTGTATATATATATATAGGTAGAGTCTCAGAATTTTTTTTGTTGTTATTGTTGTTTGTTTATTTTGTTTTTCTTTCCTCCTAGGACGAATGTCCGATTAGGTACAAGACTTAAGATAGAGTGGATTAATATTTAGGAAACACTTTCTATATACCTTAATTAGGCATTCTGTAGGCAAATTCTCCATCTGGGCTCTATATCATGCACTGGCCATGCATGTGTAGAGCACACATGGAAAGAAATTTAAGTCAAAAGGAGATCTGCTGTGGTGGTTGAGAAAGGATGAGTGCACCTTGATGTGGGGGACGCCCTACTAGCGCTGCCTTTCTCCTCCACCGCTGATATGTTTTCCTTTTTTCCTGACATTTTTCTTTTTGCCATTTCCTCGAAATTAATAAATAATAGTAAGTTAGGTTATAGAGTTTTGTTCTCAACTTAGGTAATTGTATGGAATAAGCATAATGTAATGATGTAGAATAAGGGGTGGAATGTCATGGTTTAATACTTTTGTAATTCTGCTATTAGTATTCCACATCACAACATCATGTAAAGTATGGATAGTTCACAGAAGAAAACTACATTTCCCAGAGGACATCACGGTCAGGAGATAAGTCACGGGACCAGGACAGTATATAATCTCACTCCCGTGACTGATATCACACACTCTCCCGGATCCTTTGGAGCGTGGGGTGCCTTCCAGCCGTTTCGCCTAGAGCTTACAGTAGGCCTTTCGGTTTTTTTGGGACTCACTCTCTCTCTCTCTTTTGCTTAATTACAATTATATTGTATTATATTGTATTATTCTGTATTCTGATTTAGTATTTAGTAAATAAGTGTGCCTCCTTAGATCGCTGCCGCTGTTTTCTTTTCCCATTCCCTTTTCCCCTTCCCTTTTTGGGCCAGCGGCCCTTTTGGGCCAGCTGCCCCCCTGTCACGGGCACAGGTAGATCTTGCTTAACCCGCGACAGAAGGGAAGGGAAGGGAGACATGTCTCTTACACAAATGTTTTGGGCACACTTTATTAATATTCTCTGTAACCTTCATATCAGTATATTGACATAAAAATGAAGTTTATTTTTAACAAGCCCAAATTTTGCATGGGATTTGAAAGGCAAGGTGGAGTAACTTGTGTTTGCATGTGACTGTGATAACAGCCTATCATATTTGCCCTTGTGCATGAACAGTGAAATCCATTGTTTTCAAAAGACTTCTGTGCACATGTTGTCATTCAGTAAGAAAGTCCACAGAGAATGTCCAAAGAAAAATTAAAAAAAAATAAAAATTAAAAAAGGAAAAGGAATTCTATCAATTTGTAAGGAGCTGATTCTAACATTAACATGAGGAAAAACTGACTGATGCTTGTTTATCTTATCCTCCCTGAATTTAAGCCAGGAACTAAGACTCAGTACAATGGGGATCAGACCTGCTGAGATACAAAAGATATTCTTGCACAGTCTACTTCATGGGACAGAGATAAGTTATTAAGTTTGAAGTAAAAGTAATTTTGGGCAAAATGCTACCTCAAAATGCCATTATCTAATTGCCAATTTAGAATCAAGTGTTCAAATTAGCTGCATTTAGATTCTAGCTTTTAATCTGTCAAGATGGTTAATACAAAAATGTCAGATAATTATACGTCAAGTTTGAAAAGCTGCTTCTTTTATTTCCGATATTTAGATGATGAATTTATACCTGACCAGGCAACAGCAGCGTCCTCCACTGAAAAGTAAACACAGTAGTGAGCATGCAAAGCCAGCACCAGTGATGAAGAGGCCAACAAATACAGTGAAATAGTGACATCTATGTTTCAAAACTGTTTTCATGTGATTCACCCTTGGAGGCTTTCCACAAACTTCATGCCTCTAATGAGTAACATGCATTGGTCTTAGTGGATCCCAATGGAGAATCAGGACTTGGCTGAGCAGGGCACAGATGCAGAGAGAAATATAAGTTCCACTATGCAAAATGTAACTGCAGTGATTCCATGCAGCCTTTGGATCTGGTGTCTCTGTGCAGTGCAAATGGAGAGTGAAATAGTTTAGAATGGGCACCAAAAATAAAGCCCAGTATTTTGAGCAAGTATGACATACCCTGTTCACCAAAAAACGGAAGTCTTACTACTCCCTTTTCTGGAATTTTGGCATTGTATTTATTCCAAGGAGAAGACATCCTTGCGAAGAGGTGTAATTGGCTCAGTGCAGCAATCAGTGTACATGCCTGCATTGCAGCATGTCCTTGAACACAAACAGCTTCTATAGAATGGACATTTGTGGTTATTCTGTAATAAGCTAAAACCAATAGATCTTGAAGTCAAGTGAAAATTTCTATCCCATTTTCCTGGTGAATAATGCTCTGGATATTTCCATATAGACAGGAAAAGAACTGTAAATCTACTTGTGTTTCAGTACAGATGAACACCATGCTGTATAATTTATCATTTTTTATTTATAATTCATATGAATTTATAATTCATAACTCATAATTGCTCTTAGTCAATGGGACAAATATCGTAAATGAATACACACATTTACTTATTGCGGACTGAAAGGATCTTCTAGTCTCCAATTTCCTAATTAAACAGGATGTGCAATCACGGGATGAAAGAAAAGCTCTGATTATCTTAGACCATGTCAAGCCAAGCCATTTTTCCAGTGAAAGTACAATGGTGAAGGCTAGGGAACATAAATCGTGTAAAATGGTGCTAATTCTATTTTCTGCCTCTACTAGGCAACATTATTTCTCAATTACCACACAGTCTTACAACTGAATATTTCATTCACTGAATCACACACTGCTACTATTTGAAAAGAAAAATCTTCTAGGACTTCACATCCCACTTAGAAAGAATATATTAAAATAGACTAAACATGCACCAGATCAATGTTCATTAGAGTACTGTATGGGTATATGGGGGAAGGAGAGGGTAAAAGGAAAGAAGAAAAATGCATTAATCAAACTGATGTGCAGGCCTGCAAGTTCTTTGTAACATGTCATGGCAAGTTGTCTGGAATATAGTTTTCTTCTAGCGGCCCTCTTTCCTGAGGGCTCAGTGGGTGTAGGTCACAATATGCACAAAATGCTTAAAAAAGAGGCAGCTCACACTGCATCTAACTGCCTCCTTTTGAAGGACTCCTCCAGAATTGTCTGTGATTTATTCCAAATTTCCAGGAATTGTCTGATCTACCACATAGGCAGTGAACTGTGTTACATACATGACTGTTTTTTCTGGTCAGGAGCCGGAAATTAGACCTCACTCTTACAACTGGAAAAAACAACACTATCCAATGACGGGAAAAATTGGTCATCTCTGTCTCAGGCAAACATAGGTATGAGTCAAAATTTTCTTAATTGGAAAAGGCACTTTTTTTTCCATAACTTATCAAAATTAGGCAGCTGCTAACCACATTGGTACTAGAACCTCCTAGCAGGGATACATCAGGATAGACAAGTGTCATGGTTTTACATTTTTTGACTTTCAGTATTCCACATCAAAACATCATGCGGTGTACTGGAATTAAAGTGTTGATGCTCCAGCTCCATGTGCCTATCCCTGTGTCATGGGATCAAGGGTCATGGGATCTGACCCTTCCAGGTGGGGCGGTCTCTTACTGCCTGGCAGTGGGTGCTGGATGGTGCTTTCCTAGCCGTTCCAAGCTTTTCAGGTTTGACTCGGTCTCAGGAACTCTCTCCCTCCTATCTTATTTGATTTATCAGTCTCAATTTTACTCAATTTCAATTAGATTGTATTATATTGTGTTATTTTGCATTCCGATATCACAGTTAGTAAAATAAGTTTTCCTCCATAGATTGTTGCCACAGTTTGTTTTTTTTTCCTCCCTTCCTTCCTTCCCATTTTTTGGGGCTGGAAGGGGTGGGGGGAACAGGGGCCTACTGCCCCCTGTCACAGGCATAGATTGATCTAGTTAACTCCGTGACAAAGAAAATGTCACTTTTCCCTTCACAAGAGGGGAAAAACAGAATAAAAGTTTTTTAATTATTTTTTTTTTTTTTTTGAGGAGATCCTCTCATTCTCATGCTTCCCAATCCCCTGAGTGCTCATGACCCAGAGGCACACCACCTTACAAAGTAAATCATTTGGATATACACAGCAGTTCTTACGGTAATGAGATGCCAGCACACCTTTCAGGGCAAGAGATGATGGCAGTGCAACAACAGCAGAGGGAATTGTGATGTGTACAGAAGCAGGAGGCAGACTGCTGATGCACGCACACATTGTTCTGCTCCCTTCAGGCAAAGGAGCAGTGATTACGGAACCACATTTGCCAACAAAACGTACTGTATTTTTTAGTACACAGATGCACTCTTCTGATTATCTGGAAAAGAATAAACAAGGTTTTTGATGAACCCGGGATATCTTCCACTCCTTATTCTTTACCAGCAGGGAAAGTGATAATGGAAAGAAATAAAACAAGTAGACCTGGACCTGTCCAAGGGGTTTTACTAACAGGACACATCCTGAAAGAAACTGAAGGGGTTGTAATTTTTCTCACAATTGTCCTGTCCATTTCTGCAGGGTAAAAAGAACAACATTATTCCAAAAAAGCAGAAGAACAGAGTCAAACAAAACCTATAATCTATACTTCATGTGTGCCTTGTACCAAAAGGACTGAACAGCCTACTCTCGAATATTATGAACTCTTACCATTTCGGAGAGTGCCATAATATAACAGATCTTCTGTGACAAGAATAAAATTAATTTTGGAAAACACCCTGGAAAGACACTCTCACTACCACTACTACCCAGTGTACAAAAACAAAGAGCTGCTTTATTTACACATTAAACACTTGAGCTTCTCAAAAAACAGTTCAGAGCCATAACAATGCTGGCAAAGATGAGTGGGTCTTTGTTTTTGTTAACCAACATTTGGAAAATAAAAACTATTTCTAGAATATGCAAATGTATCAGCTAGAGTAAAGAACTTCAAAACAAGGGTATTGTATCTACTACATACACAGAGAGTGAGTGCCAGTGTAAAACAAAAAATGTTGCTCTGAAGTTCAGTCCTCCTACAAAAAAATTAATAATTTTGTAGGTTTTGGCTTCACAAAGCCCACACTCTTGCAAGTTAAAGCTGGGGCAGGTTTGTCCGCATTGCAGCTGAGGAGCTCTCACCAGGTTGCTAAGCAGAACAGCAGACACTGCCCACCTATGGTAGTGTGCTAACCTTAACACTTCTGGGGAGAACGCCAGTAATTTGGCACAGGGTCCCAGATTCAGGTATTAGTATATGAGTCCTGCCTTGGAAATGCTCAAAGTATCTGAAAATCTGAGTTAATAACTAATTTGCATAAACTTGCATTAGGTACTTCTTGTACTAGTTTCCGCATAATTCTCAGGCCTATAACTATCACAAGAGTGGACCTGTATCACAAAAGAAAATAATATTTGCTCAAAAACAGTTCTTCCTCCAGGATAGCCTAGTCAACTCCCTTGTTCATAGTGAAAGAAATTACAGAACAGGAAGAAAAAATCCTTCATCCTGGGGAAAAAATCTCCAAACACAATTCTCTAGATGAAGAAGAGTGGGAATGGAAATAGCTGAAAGAAAAAAAAAATCACACATTCAGCAGAATTTTTAAAGCACCAGTATTTTACTGTTTTTTTTTTTTTGTTTTGTTTGTTTGTTTAAACTGAACACAGTTATTCAGGCTGCAGTTAGAAGCTGAGCAGAACTTCAGAAGAACCTGTGCAAGCCAGCTGAATGGACAATACCATGGCAAATGCATTCAGGAACATCAGATAAAAAGTAAAGTACATTGGAGAAAAAAAAAAGAAAAAAAATGGTTTGGAGCTAAAATATTTCCTGTTAATAGTACCAGTTCTAAAGGAATCTGGTATTTCACTGCAGCCCAGAGAGGACCTTTTTTCAATCAACAAGTGCTGGAAGGAGGAGAAGGAAGGGAATGAGACGTTGAAGTCCATTAACAAATGGGAAGAGGGACAATACAAAAAAATACTGAAATGCTTTTGTAGAAATCAGTAGTGCAGACTCTGAATTTTTTTTCTGCCATTACCAAATATTCTAACTCAAACAAGTGACATTATTTCCTAATAAAGTTATTTCATAACAAAAATAACAGAGAGATCTGAAAGGATTCTGAGAGAAATACCTCTCCTCTATGGAAAAATGTTAAAACTGGTAATAGCATAGAAAATGATGAAGGCACAAATCCTGGAACTTGAGCGGCTTCATAAAGCAAGATCATTCAAGTGAAATAACAGGTGAGAAATTGGGTATCGAGCAAAATATTTTCCTGAATTGTGACTTGTGGTAGTACAAGGAACCACTGTGGCAAGAACTTAGGAAGATTTGGCCATTTCTTCTGCTCTCACAAATATCTGGAATGCTGATGATTGGAGATAACACCTTTCCAAAGATACAGTAACTGTCACATTTCTGGGTTTAAACAACCTCTAACAGTCTTACTCTCCGAGGTAGCTTCACACTGACGTACTGCCAGCTCCATAACCTTCCCCTAATACATTTGGTACCGACAAAAGATAGGATATGCTAGCTGCTGGCTTGCTGCTATCATCCTAGCGGCTGATAGAACTTTGGCAATTCCCCCCCTTCCCTACTGCTCATCATTCTCGACACTATACTGACCTCTGGTGGATGCCAGGAAAATAAATTGTAAACAGAATCGTCCAAAAACTAAGGAAACCACACCCTCGAACTTTGACGGGAACTCAGAGAAGGTACACACAAAGTCTTCTGAAAGTGTTCCAGATCACTTAAGACAACAGGGTAGGAAAATATTTTAGTGATGACTCACTGCTCACTAAGCATTTTCCAGATATTTCAGCTCACAATGCCCCCCTGAGACACATACTCTCCTTATCAGCACGTTAGGATTTCCTGTAACAACAATCACTAAAATATTTTGTACACATTAGTTCCATATTCTATATGGGGAAAATCAAGAATAGGTCAGTCTGTAATCTTTTACTTCAGTAAACAATGCAGAATAAAGCACATAAATTAAACTCAACTGTTCTTGGACCTAAAAACATAATATTTAGTTATTTATTTTATACTCTACTGCACATTTTAATTGTCTCCAAAGCCAAATCACTTGTTTTTAGAAGCTCTTTTCAGCGAGATTTCTGTGGTATGGTGCCACAAAATGGAATTGGCAAAACTTTCAGAGCAGCAGACTGAGGTTGGGAACAGGTGCAAAAGGCTGCAAGCCAGGAAGGACTATTTTGCTAAAGAAAATATAACAGGGAATCTTACCCTTACAGGTTAGTGCTGGAATTCACCCAGGACAGCTAAGGACATACCCAGAAAGAGTGAAGTAAAACAAGACATTATGGATTCAGATTTTGACTGCTTATTAGTGTCCCAAGTAGTCAATGACTATTGGAAAGACTGAGGAACTAGAGATGGTCCTACAGCACTGTCCTTGGAGAGACTTACTGTTCAATTGCGTCAAATGATTAACACCATTCTCCTTTGTAAGTTTATAATACATTCATGTAATTTGACATAACGTGATCTCTCTAGGGAGGAAAGTCCTCATTTGAAGAACTCGAATGCCAGCTGTTGAATTATACTTTGAAAATAAAGAAGTGTTCAATAACACACAACAGAGAAGGAAAACCTCAGGTTAGGCAGCTGGTGAGAGTTGGGTCTGAGCCACTAAACTCCTATCCACACAGAGATGCATATTCCTTGCTTCTGGAAGACCTCTGCACTTCTAACAAGCTGGAGTTCTTTTGGCTCTATACAGACTTTGCTTTTTCACAAAATCTTTAGGAACTTCTTATTTATCCTTTTACCAAATCCAGCTAAAAACAGATAAAAAATACCACCAGCTGACACAGGAAAATAATTTCAGTGATTAAATAATCAACCAGATCTTAACGAAACCAAGCAGAGGGCTAATGCCTCATCATTAATTCAACATCAAAATGGAACTTCCATACTCTGCTCTTCCATTCTGTTCTATGGAAGATTCTTGCGAAATTTCTGAAGGATTGAAAAAGACCAAGCTTCTGAAGTGCTTCACTAAGTAGCTGATGAATTTCATCAGAAGTCTCCCAAGGTAACAGTGATATGACAAGAGAGGTGCCTCAAGGTGAGCCAGGGGAGGTTCAGGTTGGATATTAGGAAAAATTCCTTCTCTCAAGGAGCAGCAAGGGGCTGGTCAGGCTGCCCAGGGAAACGGTGGCGTCAGCATCCCTGAAAGTGCTCAAGAACTGTGTGGTACTGAGGGACGTGATTTGAGGGCACGTTGGGGATGTACTGGGGGGTTGGATTAAATAATGATGATCTTGTAAGTCTTTTCCAGCCTTAAGGATTCTAAGATACTGCAAGAACACTGCCAGCACAGTAACCCGGACAGCGAGGAGGATCGCCTTCAGCAACACTAGACCCACACAAAGAACTCGTGCCCGCGGTACTGCCGCGCGACAGAGCGAGCGCCCTGAGCAAAGAAACACCGCCACAAGCCGCCACTTCCGCCAGCAGCCGGCGGGCAGCACTGCGCCTGCGCGGTAACCTCTGGCACCCCTACCCTCCCCTCCGGACTTGGAAGTGCTGAGAATGAATGGGGGATTCTGGGAGGATCGGAGGCTGAGTGCTCTCTGGCCTGTGAAGCTGCACAATTATTTGCCATATTTGTCTTCAGACTCCTCATATTGTACTGCTCGGGTATCTCTGTCTTTAAAGTGAAAACAGGGTTTTTCCTTTCTTCCAAATGAAAAAAGCGGAAGTTTGCCAGTGGCCAAAGCAAGCAATGGTGCAATCACATGACATCACAGGAGTATGTGTACTTGTAACTTACTAAACAACGCTTGCTGTATAAAAACATTGTTTACTTATGTATTTTGAAGAATTTGCATGTTGGGGAATTGATATCTTCCAATTTTGCCGAGAAAAACGGTCAGTTTTAATATTCCATTTTTACCTTTGTGTTGCCCATTCATTGCCTACTAAAATGAATGTGGTGTCAAAAAAGGCAAACAAATTCTTGCTCAGGCTGTGTAAGGGACTGGCTGTTTGCCTTTCTCCTCCCTCTTTTTGCAAGAACAGAAAAAGCTGTAGAAACTGTACGGTTGAGCAATTGCATAGCAGATTTTATGCCTCAAACATTTTAAAAGAAGAGTTTGATATTTAAAAAGGGGGGAAAACTGGATTGTTGATGGCCACTCTTAATACTGTTCAGTAGTCCTGTCTATCAGGATAATGTGAACATCTGTACTGTATGCTGTACGTAACTTTCAGACTCCTGTAGAGGCCTCTAGTTATTTTAGTGCAAATAGGTATCTACAGCTTCACAGTACTCAGCAAGAGAATATTTTTGCCTTTATGCATTAGCTTTTTGTTATTAATGGATGTGGGAGCAGAGCAGCATAAAGCGAATCCCGTCGCAGGATTGCTCCATATTGGTCATCAGTGACTTCCACTGTTGTGCTACAGAAAAAACAGTGTTGATGCCCTTTTGAAAGTGCAGAGCATACTGTATCCTTAGCAGATGTGGCTCTTTCCTTGGTAATTAGCAGGGTTTATTCTAACCGGAGTGCTTAACTCTCTTCTTACAGAGTGTGTTTGTGCAGCAGCCACGGGTGATCTTCCTGGCAGTTCACAAGCTCACAGGGATGGGCATGTGGTGAAAGCCTCCAAGCATGAAAAGGGTGAGTACTAGAAGGTGACAAAGTACTGACACCCCTGCAGTTTATGAGATAAGCGATAATAATCTGCTGCTGCTGCTTTCTCCTATTTTGCAGCTTTCTCCTATAATGAAGTAGACTTTCTATTTTAAGTTCAGCAGAATGACTTCAGAGCAGAAATCTGAACTGAAACACTGAGGTTGAACTCAGCCTGATGGCTAGGTTCTCATCAACAACAAAAGCAAAGTAGGAAGGCAGGTCAAAATTCTTGAAGCCAGGAATGTTTGGGACAATATTGGAAATGTGATGGGGATGATTCACTACTGACAAATCATTATGAATGTCATGGTTTTACGTTTTTTGGTTTTTAGTATTCCACATCAACACATCATGTAGTGCACTGGAACTAAAGTGTTAATACTCCAGCTCCATGTACCTATCTCTATACGTGACGGAAGTCATGAGATCTGACCCTTCCGGGGGGCGGAACGCTCACTTACTGCTTGTCAGTGGGCTCCTGGAGGCAGCGTTTTCCTGGCCATCCCAAACTTTTCAGGTTTGACTTGGTCTCGGGAACTCTCTCTCCTATCTTTTTTGATGTATTAGTCTCAATTTCAATTAGATCTTATTATATTGTGTTATTTTGCATTTCCAATATCATAGTTAGTAAAATAAGTTTTCCTCCTTAGATCGCTGCCGCTGTTTTCTTTTCCCATTCCCTTTTCCCCTTCCCTTTTTGGGCCAGCGGCCCTTTTGGGCCAGCTGCCCCCCTGTCACGGGCACAGGTAGATCTTGCTTAAACCGCGACAATGAACTTACTGCATTTCAGGGGACACAGAATCATAGAATGGTTTGGGTTGGAAGGGATGTTTAGAATAATCTTGTTCCAACCCCCCTGCTCTAGGCAGGGACACTTCCCTCTAGAACAGCTTGATCAGAGCCTCATCCAGCCTGGCCTTGAACGCATGCAGAATGGGGCGTTCACAACCTAACTGTGAAACCTGTCCCAGTATCTCATCCCCTCACAGTAATGAATTTCTTCCTACTACTTCTCCAATTAAAAGCCATTTCCCTTCATCTTGTTGCTACCTGCCCATACAAAAAGACCCTCCCCATCTTTCCTGTAGACCCCTTTCAGAAGAAAAGGCCTCCTCAGTCTTCTCTTTTCCAGGCTGAAGAGCCTCAGCTGATAGAGGAGGTGCTCCAGCCCTCTGATCATCTTTGTAGCCCTCCTCTGGACCTCCTCCATCAGCTCCATGTCCTTCTTGCATTGGAGACTTCAGAACTGGATACAGTACTGCAGCTGGGGTCTGATAAGAGAATAGGAAAGGTGCAGAATCACTTCCCTTGACCTGCTGGTCGTCTTCTCTTGATGACCAAGGATATGGTTTGCCTCATGGTCTGCAAATGCACACTGCAGGCTCATGTTTAATGTTTCATCAACCGACTCTCCCAAATCATTCTCCTCAGGGCTGCTCTCAAGCCATTCCCCACCCAGCCTGTATCTGTGTGTGGGATTGCCCTGACTCAGACACAGGACTTTGCACTTGACCTTTTTTGAGTTTCATGAGGTTGGCATGGGCCCTCCTCTCAGGCCTGTCCATGTCCCTCTGGATGGCATGCCTTCTCTCTAGCATGTCAACTACACCACTCAGCTTGATGTTGTCTGCAAACTTGCTGACTCAGTCTCACTGTCCATGTTGCCTACAAAGATGTTAACACCAGTCCCAACAATGATCCCTGAGGAATGCCACACGTCACCAGTGTCCACTTGGACACTGAGCCATTGACAGCAACTCCCTTAGCGCGGCCATCCAGCCAGTTCTTTACCCAGTGAGTGGTTCATTCTTCAAATCTATTTTTCTCCAATTTGGTGACCAAGATATCATGGGGGACAATGAATCACACTGAATGAATTATTTGACAGCATACACTAAAATTACAGAAACTATCGTTGGAAAGGAAATTCAAAGTGTAAACAAGTTTCAGCTCAAACTGAAGAAATAACTGATAGTCTTGTAAATCAGAAATGGTAATGATATTACATCACATGCTTGTTGTTCCTGTTGAATACTACAGGAATAGAAAATATGTGCATCTTTCACATCTTGTGCAGTGTATCTTGTGCAGTCAATTAGACCTCATTATGCAGAAAATACATTCCAGAACATTGAACAAAAAGCATCTTTAGCACGTGTGTCTGGATTCTTGTTCTTGGTGTTTCACTGAGGCATCCAACATTTCTATGTAGAGGAAAGAAGGGTTCTGAATTGAAATACGTCACAGTGGTAATTCCAGAAAATAAGTATGGATGCAAGAAAACTTCATTAGAACTGGAGAGTGTAGAAATTGGAGAAGCTTAAAGAAGAATCGGAATGGTATTTGTCATTAACGATTTTGTTGCATACCAAATTGGCCTACAAAATCTACACTGTCTTGATGAAGAATTAGTCCAATGATATTTTTTTCATTTTTAGATAAACACAAGATACAGTATTTTTATTTTGCAAATATGTGTTCATACAAAGATATGATCTTAAGTAGTGAAAGATTCCTACATTGCTGTTTGTTTTTTGGAGTTGAAAATAGAAACGAACATAAAATTTCATTGGAAGTCCCAATCTTTTACCAGTGCCTGTGAGAGAATGAAGTGGTGAAATCCTTCAACACTTCTAACACTGTAACCACTTCTGAGTTTCTTGCAAGCAGGGGCAGTTGTTTTTATGAGACTGTCAGACACTGGGAAGAAAAATGTGTATATAAATGGTAATCCAGGATGAATAACTATCTAATAACATGGCTGTTCCTTGTTTTTCAACATGAAATAATGCTTTGATATGCAAAAAGCATGTCTTTAAAAATAGTATTTGCAGATATTAGCTTCTGACTTTTTCCAGAGGGATGAGAGAAAGCTGATCCTCGTATCTTCATGCTGGTCTCAGGGATCTGGCTATTCAGAGGATGTTACTGAACACACCTGTGTGCTACATGTGCCTAGTCTCATACTGTTTGCCTTTTTTTCTAGGAAGAATTGTTAGAACCAGCCTGAAACAAGTGGCAATACAACACTACTCAGTAAGAAAGAAAAAGCTGTTACAGACTTGGAAACGTTAAGCCTTAAATGCTTATAGTAACACGAGTTCTTTCTACATTAACAGTGTTAATGTAGACATTGACAGTTAGTCAGTGTTAATGTAGACATTAAAAAAATATATATATATATATATGTTTCTGTTATTAGCACTCTACTCTTTTCCAAGCTGTATTAACTGCCAAATAGAAGCAACTGACAAGACTTGTTTTTTATCATTTTTTGGTTACCACTTCACTAGTTCGGATTAAAATGCAGGAGTTAATTAGTGTAGAACATTATCATTGAAAATATGTCCTTCTGTAGCATTCAGGGTGGGTTAGCTGAGTTACAAGTTGTGAGGAAAAGCAGAAATTTTAATTTAGCAAACCTATGTTTAAAAATCACAGAAAAAAGTGTTTTTCCAGCATGAAGAACTGCAAGCTAGTTCTGTAACTAGTTACATAGATCAGCTACATGTGATACTTCAAGTAAACTTCAAGTAGAGTGAAATGCACTTCAAGAATAGCAAATTAATTTCCTGGTTGTTTTTTTTTGTTTGTTTGTGTTGGTTTTTGGGGGGGGTTGTTGTTGTTGTTGTTTTGAAGGAAAGTTCATTAATTTATTGTATCAAAAGAGCAAAAGCTAAATTTCTGTATTTCAGTCTTCCTGTGTATTAATGTAAGCAAACTATTAATGCAACATATGAGCACAAGTGGGAGTTGATCTCTGGTTTCTCACAAGAGAAGACAGTTTAGACAAGTGATTAATTTTTAGTGATTCAGAATGTAATTACTGGATGCTCTTGAAAGCTTGAGGTTGTACTAGGGACTATATTTCCTGAAGATACCATCTGTTCAAGAGTTTTGCACTTGGGTCTTTGTTTTTGAACTGAGGGACAAGCAAGGGTAATATTTTAGACTTTAAAAAAAGAAGAAAAAAAAAAAGCTGCCAACGGCTAGTATCATTTTCTTGATGGTGAAAATGTTAGCCTCCTTTGAACAAGAAAAATAATGGGTAATCTCAGGCATCAGAATATATTAACTGTTCCATGGTTTGGTGGAATGAAGAACAAAAAAGGAAAAAAGGTAGAGAGAAGAATATAAGGGGCACCGATTACTAAAACAGTAATGGTAAATAGAACTGTGATAAAATAAGTAAATATGAATGCATTAAGACCCCCTTTCTTGTTTTTTAATGAGAGATAACTCAACTTCATCTATAGAAAAAAAAGTGAGGAATCTCAGGTTTTTCTCCATTATTATTTTACACTGACAGACTGTTTTATTAAAATGAGTTGAAAGGATAAGAGATTCCCAGGTGACCTAGGGGAGGAAGAGAGCAAAGATACTTGTGCTAGATCAGCATTGCACCAATCCTCAATTCTGCTACCTACTCCAGTGCTCTGTGGAAGAAAGTATTAAAGCTGAGAAACAGAACTCTTGAAAGGTCTGCACAGAAAGAGAAGTGTCATGTTCCAGATTCTTCTTTAACCTAGCATACTGCATCAGCTTCACTGGGGCAGGTTCTGTTGAAGTAAATATTGAATAAAATTGTAATAAATTTAAAAGAAGAATATGAAGAAGGTCAAGTGCATGTTTGTACCCTTACTGAGGAAGTAATGCACAAAACCAGCTGTTTTTTGAAAATCTAATGTTACAGCAAATCAGGCATCATATAAACTAACCAGCTGGGAGAGTAGTGAGTTTCTTAACTCTTACTGTGAAGAGAGAAAATGGGCATGTAAAGGGGAGATAGCATCTGCCATACTGATATCTGTATGTTTGGTCATCTACTGTGTTGATGCATTCTGGTGATTTTTTAGATAAGTATCTGTACCATGTATATGTATTGGAAGTATGAAATATAAGGCTGTCAACATTTTGCTACCAGGAAAAATACTTTATCTGGAGAGGCTGTATACTCAAGTGCATATTAGTTGGTAGTACACCTGTTTTACCAAATGGTGCTGTCAAATGAACGCATGTTTATAAGGTTTTCCCTCATTTGTGTAATGTAATAAGACACAAAGGCAACCATGGAATGCCCTAAAAATTCAAGTTTTACTTGAGTTTTTTAAATAACCTGGACACAATTATTGACACAGCCATCTATCAAATTCAGTTTAAAATAAAGCACATAGTTGCTTCATGAATACTTAAGGTACATAGAGCATATGAATCACATCGCTGATATGTTTTTGTATGTTGTTTTAAAACATCTTTCTAGAGAGCTTTGAATTAAACAGGCTTTCCCAAAAGAAAATTTGCTATATATTCAGTCCACTATTCACCTGCATAAAGATGACTGATTTGGCAACTTGTAATGATTTTTGTAACCAACATCTTCAATACAATAAGCTTTATTAGAATATGAGTTGTAATCTTAGAGTCATAAGATAAGTGATAAGAAATGCAGTATAGAAAACCGCAGGTCAAGGCTAGCT
The DNA here is from genome assembly GCA_035772895.1 of Perdix hodgsoniae. Classification (NCBI taxonomy): domain Eukaryota; kingdom Metazoa; phylum Chordata; class Aves; order Galliformes; family Phasianidae; genus Perdix; species Perdix hodgsoniae. Next base: position 2,309,004 of record JAPSGF010000061.1, on the reverse strand, counting down.
CCCAATGAAAGAAATCAGCCAGCAAGCAGGGGGACCAATCTAGTCTGTGCCAAAATTTTTCTAAGTTTTGTGGTACAGACAGTAAGCCCTCTTTATCATATAAAATGTGTTTTACAAAGAAATACGTCTATATTGTTGGTGTAATTATTAAGTTCTGCAGATTGCTTATTCGTAGTGTTCACAAAAGTCTCAGGCAAATACAGAGGCACAAAGTTAAAATTGTTGGCCAGAGGTCACTTCAGCAGACTAGAAGTTAAGCTAACAACGTTTCATATTTTTATCAGTTATTTGTCCATTTTATGACACGTCTGTATGACATCCAACCTCAGTTCTCACAAGAAGAGGTGCCTCTCCTCAAATGAATAAAGAAAAGAAGCTTGAAGGGAAAGGAAGTGCATATTTATGGAATAACTTTCTCTTTCATTAGCTGACAATCACATCCATGTTTTGTTTTGTTTCACAATCAATAACATGTAATACATGTGCTAAGTTTGGACTCCCTTGTGCTGAGAAAAACCTAAAGTAGTTCTCCAGACTGATAATCAGACGTGATAAAATCCTGCTTTCTAAATGATCTCATAGGGAATACAGCTAACTCAAATCCAAGACACTGCAAGTTTTTCACTTAAATGCAAACAATTTGACTTGGCTAGAAAACAGCTGTGAACTGAGAATTAAAATCTACCAAAAGACAACTAGGTACAAGCCTATTTTCTCATGCAGTGGGGTAAATAATATGCCACAAATCTAGCTGATGGTATCCACCAGCAATACACAAAAGCTCCCAGGCAGATGGTAACAAACAGAAAACATTAGGTTGGATGTAAACCTTAGAAACAGTTTTCTTCCTGATCAATAATATTTGAAGATTGGCAAGATACAGACATTATGTACAGATAATGCACAATAATAACACAAATACTCCTAAAGAGTATTTGCTCCTAAAGAAGCAAATGTGTTCTACTTGCCTGTACCTGAGTAAGTAATCCAGAATGATGGCAATGATTTAGAAAGCAACAAAGTGTGCAATCCTCCAGCTTGGAACATTTTCTTGAACAAATGAGTGGCTTTAATTACAATTGACTGTAACTAGTTGTTGCATGGTTTGTTGGATTTCAGTTTCAGTAGTCTTGCAGTTTTGCAAAAGATTGTGATGACCTCACCAGAATCTTTGCACAGTGCTAGGTTTTCTTTTTTGTTTGTTTTTTTGTTTTTGCTTTTTCACTTCTGCTTTTTGTAACAGCACTTGTAAGAATGCTTATCAAAGTCATAAAAGGGTCACTTTAAATTGGAACAGTGATTGATAAAACCACTCGACAATTCAGGGCATTTTTTAGCAGTCTTACAGCTAAAAGCAATTGCTTTAGCTAAAAGCATTAAAGCAATCTGAGCAAGTACTTAAGTGAAGCTCAGCAGTGTCCTAGAATGACATCTCCATGAAATTCAGAAGAGCATCCATGAAAACAGCATTTGCACCACAGCTGGGTTCTAATTGCTTTCCTTCTCTTAAAACTATTTACTGAACAAGCAGCACTGTCCAAAGTACTTGTTCAGGGAAAAGATTACCAGGTGAATCTGCCTTGCCTAGAACAATGCCTAGAACAATGTAGTATCTCTCAGCCTGCAGACAAATCTGTTGTAATAGGAATTTACAACATACTATGTCTACCACCCTCGCTAGCGGCATCCATTTGACCACCTCAGTTCATAAAAGAATTTAGGAAAACTGTGGAAAATAAAAGACGTTATGCAAGATTTTACTTCTCACTTTTGTTAGGGAAAATGACGTGCCTTTTGTAAAGCATAACTTTGGTGCCATATATATACTCCAGCTCACAAATTGTATTGCTTTTCTGAAAGAGCTGTACTCCCCTGGTATGATGTTGCTAGGGGCAAAAGACAGGATCACTATGAATCAATAAAGCTAACAGGTTGACTTTATGGAGGACAAATGTAAAAAAAAATGTTTTGCTAAGTTTCGTAATTAGCTGTGGACAAATGTGTGGCAGAATAATGGCTTCTGTGTTTTGTACAAAGTGACAGGACATGAGAAGAGCTAGGCACCACTTCAGATCTACAGTGTAAGATAACGTGCTCAGTCTGCAGCATAATTAACAATTATTCTGCCTACCCTGAAAAGAGAAAAAAAGTTGCAACTATCATACTTGAAATACTGCCTTTGTCATTTTATCATCACAGAAATGGCTCAGAGAGGACTAACAGAAGGTATCAGCATTGATTATTTCATATTAAAAGAGATTAAGGCAGGCTTTGCTAGTCTAATCATTTAAAAAATAATAAAAATAAAAATAAAAAGAGCTATTTCCTAGCTCTCTTAAATCCTATTCTACCAGTTTTGTTTAATCATTACTTAAGTGCATCGCTAAACAATACAATAGATAAGTACATATCCCCTATTTTTTCCAGTATGGTTTACCATAAAATGACAGATGTATTTTTATGGTATGGAATGTTCAGTTAAATTAGCCCTCTACACAGGACATAAGGACATTCACCATCCAGAACACTGAAAATTGCTGAGTGAGTGTAAGTCTGTACAATTTGTGGAACTCTTTGCTACAAGGCTTTACTGAATCAATTATTTCTGAGCTAAAAAGGTGAATTATGTTGACAACAGTATTAAAAACACCAGCATCTCTTGTTGTGCTATAAACTGTGTAAGAGTTAGTAGTCCTTATGTATCAGGGCACAAGTTGATCACCAGATGGAACTGTGAAGATGATTCTTTCCAAATCAAACTGTATTGCACAACTGACCAAACATATGACTTATTTTGCTTCTCTTGAAGCATCTGGTCCCAATCATGTTAGTTAACAGTCATTTTTTGGAAAGAGGCTATTCAGTTACAGAGGAGACCATAAACCATGGTTTTTTTCTGCTTTTTTTTTGTTTGTTTGTTTGTTTTGTTTTGTAAATGTAATTGCTGATCATTCTGGTTTGTGAGGATTTTCTGGTTGTCTCACTAGTCAGCTTCTCCTTAGTCACGCCCCTAGAATGGTCCAAGTGGTAAAGGCACTGCTTGGCCTTCCCAGCAAGCAGGCTGTGTTCCTGAATGTCCTGTAGAAACTGCCACTGCTTCAGCTTCAGTTTTTTCCCTTGCACGCACAAACACACACACACATATTCTTCCAAAGAACATCCTCTAGTGCAGCAGTCAAGTCTCTACCTTGAAGCGTGATACCTGTACAGTTTTTATCGTTTTAGTGGTGGTTTTAATATCGGTGTTAGTAGACAGCTGAGACTTCTCTTCTAAAAGGCTGTCTTTAGATCCATTCTGTCTCTGAAGGAAACAAATAAAAACATCTTGTTGAAAGAGCACAGAACTTAAATGCCATATTTTGATAACTGCAGCTATGACTGTTGTAGATGAAGGACATGACAGTTTACAGATACATACACTAATGATATGAAAGTCTCTACAATGGATCAAACAGAACCTTTTCCTGCCTCTTGCCTCCTCCTTCCCCTCCCAGCTGCTGCTCCTCTGTGCTATTTGAATCCATATTCCTTGCTCAGGAAATTCCACAACTAATTATTTGGTATTTAGCCAAATCAAGCAGTATTCGGTGGGAATTAATGGCCACTGTTGTAAGGAGGTCTGGGGCAGAGTGAAATGAGAGGTGGTTATGGATGTTGAACACTATAATATTAATTTCTTCCAGGGCCATATCCACAGTACTGGATAATGGAAATAATCTGATTTTGATTTTGAACAGGAATCAACCACAGAAGTTACTTACTGAAACAAAAAACATAAATTTGCTTTGTCTTAAGTATACCAACTTCTCCCTTCCTCCTGAAGCAAATTCTTACAGAATTCTTCCATCATAAGCATGAATGCTAATATCCTTGAAGTTAGCTAGCCTTAAAGTGAAAAAAATCTGATTGCTGTTTTAAAGTTGTTTGAACTTAAAGTGATTCCAACTGTTTATATGACAAAACGGGGCAAGTGTTGCCAGTTAAATTCTGTGTAGTTTACACACTCTATCAACTATGGGCACGCACTTTTTGCATACCCATATGCCAGATTAGTAGACATGAGGACAGCTGTGGGAAGGAGATATTTTTTGTTTCCTGTTATTTTGATTTCATATTTGAAATTATATTGCTTAGTGCTAAATGACAATTTTGTGTTGGTAAGCAATAATTTCTTTTGCTGACAATCACGCAGAGCATTCAGAGTACTGCTCTGCAAAGTGAGGCCTCACCTCAAGCACTGGGTGCAGCTTTGTGTACCACAATTCACCTATCAGAGACTGTCGAAAGGAGGGCTACACAAAGGTGGGGAAGAGTATAAGAGGCAAGATGTGCGAGGAGCAGCTGAGGTCCCCTGGTTTGTTCAGCCCAGAGCAGAGGAGCTGAGGGGAGGCCTGATGGCGGCTGCAGCTCCTCACAAAGAGCGGAGGGCAGCGCTGAGCTCTGCTCTGTGTGACAGCGACAGGGCCCGAGGGAACGGCATGGAGCTGCGTCAGGGGAGGGGCGGGTGGGGGTCAGGGACAGGGTCTGCACCACAGGAAAGTAGAAACAGGCTTCACAGGGCGGTGGGCATGGCCTCCATGCAGGAGTTGTGGGACAATGGTATGAGTGTCTCCCAGAGGGCATGAATTTTAGCTGGTCTGTCTGGAGCCAGGAGCTAGACTCAATCTTTGTGGCTCCCTTCCCACTGGGGGTGTTCCATGATTCCATGAATTATGAATCATACTCATTTTTTGATAGAACATGCCATTCCATACATATAACATCTCATTTCCAGCAGTGATAGCAAAAAAATCAAATACTAATTAATAATAATAAACAGTCTAGGAGAAAGGAAGATATTGCAATCTGCAATACAATTTTACCCAGGTATATAAAATGTGCTATTTAGGTAAAAAAGCTTCTTGTAACTACATAGTTTAGCTGGAAAAACTTCCTCCAGGTAAAACAGCAAGTAACTCTAAGAGAAATAGCACATACCCTTCTAATATCGGGAAATTAGTTGGAAATATGTCTGGAATTTTTCCTTGTATGTTTGTTTCTGTTTAGATTACTACTATAATAGAACTGCAAGTGCTTTCTGAATATTTCCTTCTCAGTTTTAAGTTTAATACAGCTATGCAATCTAAGTAAAATCCAGTAAAATCTGGTAAAAGCTATTGATTACACTTATGGTAACTTTTCTCCTTTTGAGATTTAAGTCAGTTAAAAACTATTCAGCATTTGGAAAAAAAAAAAAAAAGAACAAAAAATGTTCTTATGGATGCAAACTTAAACTGAGAAAGTATCTTTAATAGCAGATGCATGTGTCCACTGCAGGCATGTGCTACAGAATTCCATATATTTGGAAACAAACAAAACAGACTGCAAAATGTAAAATTTCCTGCTATACTGCTTTGGGGAAAAAAAAAAAAAAAAAAAAAAAAAAAAAGGCCAGCTTTAACTATCATTGAATAACAAATTATTTAAATAAAGCACTAGATTCTCTTTTGTATCAAAAAAATAAGATAAAAAATGGAAAATTGTAAAGGATGCGTAATTACTAACCTGTTGAGTAAATTGGATGCTGGGACCTTTAACATCTGATGATCGTGTAACAGGCAGTGGAGGCACCAGATCATTTTTCGCACTGGAATTAGGATATTACAAAGTAGATACTGCTGTAGTGAAGTAAACTATAAAGCATATACAAAAATAATACTGACACTGACCCAGAGAGTTAACCAAGCAAACTGTGGAAGGTCAATGCCTGAGTTTAGCCATCCATAAGCTATCATGCTGACTATCAATAGTCAGTGGGTGGAGGAACCTTTCATCCCATCTTCATTCCAGGGCCTCTTACTTCCTGGTTTAGCGGGACAGTTCATTTTCACATGAGATGAGCCCATCTGGAATCATGCTTGTGCCATGTGTCTTCCAGGATCCCACCTAACTGAATCTAGCCTCTCCAGCCCCTTGCTGCAGAGTACAAACATCTTCTCTACAAATCAGTCTTTTTGGGAAGATCGACCTACCCACTGTTGAGTACACTAGATTTCCTGTGAAGCAACTTAATACAAGTGACATTTTGATTCTAATTATGGATGTACATATTTGGAAAGTAGCTTATGAATTCTCCCTTTAGAAACTTCAAGACTTACCACCAAGGAACAACAGAGGTTTATTTTTCATATTTTCCCTTTTCTAAGTGGACCAAGCAAGCCTCTGTGGCCAAAAGAGACCAGAAACGCTTCTGTACTTCTTTGAGTCACGTAGGTCTGAGAGCTACTATTTACAGGTTTACTTTAATCCTATGGCAGCAAATAATCACATGTATGCCCCTTCTAATCTAAATGCAAGCGAGCTCTGAACAATTTCTGAGCCAAAGTAAAACAGTACTTTGCTAATAATCCCAGTCACATACTTCACTTCAGACAGAACAGATCTTTCACCATCAGAGCACTGGGAGCGGCGATACTGACGGTAACTTCGAGGTGAATGTGAATGCCTAATGCGTATTGGGTCGCCTTGAGTCCTAGGAGAGACACAAAATTCACAACAGCAGGTCAGTATATCAGACCTTTGGAATAAAAACAAAATGCAGCTGCCATCTGAGAGACCCTCCCTTTTATTTATTTGTTTTTGTAATATGAGAGGCAGCTTTTTATACTGGCAGAATTCAGAGCTGATGCTGTCCTGTTGAGTCTGTACCTGGAATTCAGTGCTTTACTAAGTGCCTTGGTCACAGACAAGCACGTCAGTTTTTGAGAATGGAAGTATTCAATATAGAATGACTTAATATATGCAGCTTTAACATCACCCTTTTCTGTCCAGTGGTGCTGAGGAAGCAAATTATAATGCAAAGCGTGATTCTATTTCTGTCACAGGCAGCTGCCTGCATTAAGACATGGCATTCCAAATGGGCAATTATTGCAGCAAAATAGATGACTGTTCTTGAGGAAAGGGCTATGCCATGGCAGCTGCCCATGATAAGCAAGGGGGCTGAACAAGTGAAACAGTGCTTTAAACGGCCAGAATAAACATGTAAGAAGAAAACATAAGTTCAAGAAATAAACAGGCTTGGTTATTTGCATTCAATTCTCCCTGATTCTATAACATACAGCACATAGAACAGACTTGTGTACAGACTGATGTACATACAGAACATACAGACATACTGCAGGTTCATAAGTGTGTGGCACACAGGGAGAGATTAAGATTTTTTTTCATATTTGGGAAAGCAAATACTAGATTTTAAAAAGATGAAGTGTTCTCATCCAACCCATGCTAGGTATACATCTGGGATAGATAAAATTTTAGGGATTAAGTATAAACCCAATCCTAGTTCAGTGTAACGAAGTTCACACTGAAAAAAGAAAAGTAAGCTTTTATATTCACAAACAAAAATCCTGATAGAAACTCACTCTATTTTTGTGTACGGTATTTCTTTCAATTGCTCCTCAGACAGTCCAGATGGATCGACAAGTTCCTTCCTAGAATGCATTAGGCAAAGTAAAAAGTCTAACATAGCTCCCAACTTCAAACCCATTACTTTTGTTATTATTATTTATATTAGACTGGATTTACTGAAACAAGCTGTTGTCAGCCCTGAGACTATCTCAACAACAAATAGAAACCTATTAAGAAATGTGTCTGATATCACCTTTATTGCTCCATCTCCACGTCACATCCTGTTTCACTCTCAACTTCTCACAGTTTGATCTTTCACAGTATGAAATGCTGTGTATACTGAACAACAGATATACTTTGGAATGGTTAATCTTTCCAAGTGGTAGTTTTAGGCACGGTATAATAGGGGGCCTCATCCCAAAAGTATCACTATTACAGACGAGGACATTTTGCAAGCCCCAGCTCTAAAATCTGTATTTTTCTTTATAATTCACCTACAAACAATAGACATCTGTATTTAGTGCATTCAGTGCTCTACAGAATTTTCTACAAGTCATTTACACCTGCATAATTTATCATGGCACTTAACCAAATCCAAAAGTAGTGACCGACAGCCACAGAGAAAGGGATGTGATTAACCATTTGAGGGACAGTGCAGCAGTCATTCAGATGCAATACTTACTGAATATGTTTCCAGAGTTCTTCTTTAGCTTGTATATCTGGGCTTCTCCTACAAACACCAACAAAGACAGTAAACTGTGAAAACCATCATCTGACACATTCTTGTTCAATAATCACTGTTAAGAGCACAGCCTTCAGAAATCAGAAACAAGAAATCATTTCCATCATAGTCCACCTGTGCCTTCTACGTACAACATTTGTTAACTCAGAAAATTTCTTTAATCTAACTGAAAAAGTTAATTCCTCTAAATTACATGTCCTGTTCCACTAGTGAAAAATATGCTTAAAATATCAATGACGGAAGGGCTCCTCTTTGCAAGCCAAAGCATTATAAAGCCACTGCTATCCAGTTACCCAGCTGAAGACAGCCTGTTTTGGAATAACCTTTATAAAGGAGAAATCTTGTGGCCCTAGGAGCAATCTGTGAACAGGGAGAGAGACAGACTATGCCAGTCTGACACAACAGTCATCCCAGTGCTCACTGGTAAAGGACCTACTGCTCTGCTGAGGTATCATAGTGCAGCCTTTGCTTTCTGGTGATTTCCAATTAAGGTTTCTCTGTTTATTCAGCACTGTCATGTCTGGGACAAACCCAAAAAAAACCACCACCACCACCTAAAAGCCAGTAACTCTTCCTCACACAACCACACATCCCACACCAGCTCCATATGTTAGCATGTATTTAATTCACACAGAAATTACTTAGCTAAAATCATAATTTCTGCAACACACATACAGAAATATAGTAAGGCAAGACTGAGCAGCAAGCCTTGTATTTTCCAGTGAAATACAGAAAATACTGCACCCAAATTGGGTCTCCTTTCTTTTCTTTTGCTTATTCTACATCACTGCAAGGGAAATGTGAAATCCTCACTGTTGCTGAATCTCAGATTGTATAATAGATTAAATAAGCACTCTACACATTGGCAGGGATGGCATCTGCATGGAGTAATTAGATAACCCTTTCACTGGGACTATACTAACTCTGTGTAGTCAGCTAGATTGTTCTAAATCATCTTACAGGAGACATAAGGGATGCCACTTCTAGAGGGATTCTGTATGCATAAATGCTCCCACAGTTTCTCACTGATTCTTACATCACCTCATGATAAAGCTTTTTTTTTTTTTTTTTTTCTTCAAACAAAAGAGGCTGTCATAGTCAAAGATGCTTCTGGAGTGAAATAATCCAGATATGAATGAAGATATCTGAGAGGAGGACATGAGCCTTTTAGCATCTGCTAAATTGGCTCCCCACTGTCTAACGGCAGAGCTATGTTGGCATCAATTCCAAAACCATTTTCTGTCACTGTTCCACTACTTCTTCCGTTGATGTGCTCAGATCAATCCCAGACTTCAGTCTGGGAATAATCTGATTTCAAAAAAATCTGTACTTCAGTATATGTTATACGGATGGTACGAAAGCAGATTACATAAGGATGTTAATTTTACTTTTTAGATTTTACAGGTGTAGAAATACTGGAAGATACCAGTTTAATGCTTTGCAAAACCAGAGAGACATAGAAGAGAATCCTGTTAGTGACTCACAGGACTAACATGAACTGATCTGTAAAGTTCTTGAGCTGCAAGGGACAGCTGTTCCCACACAGCCTCCCTGTCTTCCCTTACTTCTCAGCTCCTCACGATGGTAACAGCCACAACCAAAGCCACTACAAGTAGCTTGCAGTATGATTTTTATTAGTGTTCAGAGGTTTTTGTTTCTCTGTGTACTTGTGTTTATTGTAATGTATTTCATTTTCTTATGTTTTCCTTTCTCCCATCTCACCTCACTTCTTGCATTTACTTTGCCTTTTCTCTTTACACCGGCCCATGTTTTCTTTAACTCGCTGATGTAGAAGCTTGTGATTCAGTGTCTTTTAGCAGCATTTTCCACTCCTCAATTCTGAACTCGTTCCTCCTTCTCTGCAATCCCTTGCTGCCCTTACAGAGCAGCAGCTGCTGTGTTCACCCGGGAGCCAGGAAGACAGGCATCCTCCTTGTGCTGAAAAATCCAGCAGTGGGGAATGCAAAGGCTCCATGAAAAATGCCAGCTTCTCCAGGGAGGCTTTGTCATGCTTACAAGCCCTAGTTTGCCTGAGGAGGCACAGCCTCAGGGTCACCCCCACAGTCCAGACTCCCACAAAGCAGTGTACTGTGCATACCACTAGCCCATCTGATCAGCTCATTGCTCTTAGGCATTCACGTAAATACAGTTGTTCAAGATGTGGCTGTAAGTCTCACAGTCCTACCAATCACCAGGAGCCCTCGCCTGCAGTAAGAAAGGCTAAATTCTGAGGCATTATGGGACGAGAATAATTAAATAAGAAATCAACTTCACTTCCCCATCTTTTAGGAATGGTGTCTTCTGCCTCCCTGCTAACTCTGTGATCTCCACCATCTCTCACTCCTCCTCTTCCTTCCATCCCACACCTCCACTAATAAGGAAGCCACTGTTGCAAAATTCCTGTACAGTCAAACATGGCATGCCATGAGGGAAAAAAAAAATCGCAAAGGAAAGGGGCTGAAAACAATAAATCCTCAAGGAAATATTTTTAGGAATTCTCATCTTAACATTATTTATTTTCCACCTGCTTAAGAAGCGTTACATTACCAGGATTGCCTTACAGCATTTGTTCAGCTTAGCTCCCAAAAAAAGAATGTTCAGAAATATGATACATGTGGAGTATCTGAATAAAAGCATTTTTCTATTTAAGTTGCTGTCTCCTTGTAAGGCAGTAGGAACACTAACATTCTGAAATGAAGAAAAGTCTGTAGAAGGAAATGTCTTGTTAGAGTATAATGGAAGAAAAGTCTGTAGAAGGAAATGTCTTGTTAGAGTATAATGCAGGTATTGTATATCCTGCATTAAAAAGTTGTGTTTGTACAGCTCTGAACATTATATCTTCAAAGCCAGATCACAATACCTCTTTCACTTTGTTTACAACTTTTAATTGTGAGTTGTTATACAAATCATTGTTTGGACACATAATGTATGCTCAGATTGTCTTACTGCAATATCTGAATCGAGTTTTGAATGGACAATTTACCAACAATTTGTTCATTAATCAGATTCACTAATATGCAAGAAATCCAACGGGAATTCTCTAAGTGATGAGTCTCCAGAGTTCTTTGTTTCTGTTTGGTTTTTACTAGCTCAAACAGTCCTACATTTTAATATGTCCTACAATATGTTTTGTGTCTGCGTCTGCACACTTATTAATACTGCAATGTGATTCACAAATAGTAAATTTAAATAGCCATGGAATTTTAATGGCCATTCTTCTTAATTAAAAATGCCCTTTGGCTACACAGATGTTTCACACAAACTCTTGAAAATAAACCCTGTAGAACTAGAATTGGGAGCTCTCTATATCTCTGATTCCTTTGAAAGAAAGAAGGTCAAATTCTTGTTAAATATTTTTTATTCCTGAGACTGAGGAGACATCGAACCCTGACACCAACAATGATTAATACCACTCATTATCAAGCAAATGAAATACAGTGTGCCAGACACAATAAAAATGTTTCAGTCATTACTTTGCACTTTAAAAATGAACCTTTACTTAAGCTGACTGAAATAACGAACTCAATGTGAAAGGCTCAGCTGTATTATTAAAATGATGGTTTTCTATTAGATGTTAAATCTGCAGATTGAGATGACCATATGGCCAGATCTAAAAATAAAAATAACCATACCTTACACCCTAGAGAATCATTTCCCTTGCTTCTGACCTGTATTCAGTCCTGTAAGCAAACAGCTGAGCCAAACTAAACCAAATTAACATTCTTATACCCTAATGTATTTGGGTTAATCATTCAAATAAAGGCCTTTTACTAAACTTTTTGAAAAATACTTTTAAAGCAATTCACAATTTACTTTTTCCATTCATGCTTTCATACATTACGTATCTACACTATACATCATATTTTGAGCTGGTTTTTTGTTGTTGTTGTTTTGGTTTGTTTTTTTTCTGTTTTAACTGAAAAATGAGACAAAGGGGGGAATATGATCATCACTAACACAATACAGAGAAGAAATGAGGAGTCACCCAGAACCTATAGGATTCCTCCTTTCTTTGCATCATCTGTAATCATTCCTTCTTTTGTATGACATCATTCTTTGCTAGCAGTAATTTAGGGACATACAAAGCAGAGTTTCGCTGCGCTGGAAATAAAACTCACATCTTACTCTCAGTTGGCCACGAGAGGGAGCCGGTAATGTCCTTGCAATGAAATCCACTTGGCATATGGAAAGAAACTGAGTTTGCTGTAAATTTAATCTAACGCAGTTTACACTACTTCTTGTATAATGTTTATTTAAAAAGTTAATCAAAGTTGGTCAACTGCATTTTGTGGCATCCATACAAGTGAGCATTAATCTCTTATTTTTAGTAGTTTGTCATTGTGTAATTACACCTAATGAAGTTTGACTTTTGTGCCGCTGAAAGTGAACAAGACTGCACAAATCCAGGTCAATTAGAAATTCCAACACTTGAAAATGTAACACTAAATATTACTTCTATAAAACACTATTTAAATAAATAAATTGAAAAAAAAAATAAGCTATGAAAATGAAGATAAAAATTAGTTTCAGCACTAAGTGTAACTGAAAACAGAACTCAAGGGACTTTTAATACCAGAAACATAAATGCAGATTAAATTTCAACAGGTAAGTGAAATATTTTATTAAGGCATTATACAGGTTCTGCTGGCCCATTCTTAACATGAAAGGTAAATCTAAGAGAAGACATTAAAGGGAATTTTCTGCATAATTGTGTCGTAGAGATCACATAATGTGCATCACTGTTGGAACAGTTCACCTGATTTAACGAGGCAGTGAGGATGGGGACATAGTTAAAAAGATTGCTCTCTATTGCTTTTCTCCCAGCTCTACATAGCTGCTCTCCCATGTACCAATGATAACTGGACATAGAGACATCAGCAGCTAGTCTCATCTGCAGGTGTTGTATTGAGGAAAGACACATACACGATTTCACAAATTCCTGTATCTACCACACAAAATCTGAATATTTTCACAGACACACTGTCCAGAAGTCGGAACCACTGTCCTCATTATAGAATTATAGACCACATCAAAGGCAATGCAGAGTCCAGGTATGTTACAAAGCTCTTTTTGTACAGTTACTCAGTGTCTGAAATACAAATTAGTAGAGTGATTTAGACCAGAAAAAGAAATCTGCTTCAGTAAAGATATGCGACATGACTATTGCTTTTGCTCAGCAGTTGAGAGCAAAAACCACACTGGAGATATTCCTCCTGTGTTTTAACATACCACAGCAGCCTTAATTTTCATGCCAGAGTGCTCAAGGGGTACATACGATCGAGATCTGTGCCTGGATCGCCGGTAGTTTGGATCTGCCTGGCTTTTTTCTTTTTGTCGCCGTAGCACAGCTTCCCACTGAGGAGCTGAGTCAACCATGTCATTTTCTTGCCGTAATCTGCAGAAAAAGTACCAGAACTTAGTCTGAGATTTCCAACACAGAATGCTCAAAGGCAGCAAGAGGGTATTTATCTTCACAAAAATTCATCTCCTGCAATGCAATATTTTTACATTTTATCCCGCCAAATTTTGATTCATGTCCCCAAAATACATAAAATGCAAGAGCCTATATAAAAAATAGACTTGCTGATTTGTTATCTAGAAATAGCTCAAGCTGAAATGAATCAGTCCAAGACATTAAAAACAGACCTACAACTCAAATTCAACCTGTCCTCCCAGCCCAAGCCAAACATCTGGAAAGTTTTTGCTATCCCACTTAGGTGATGAAGGCCTCCTCATCTACAGCAAGCGTAAGGCCAATATTGTGACACAGGACTCCAGTATTACTATAACTTACTCATCTCCTCTGTCACCCAAGGCCTTAGCAACCCTTCCCAGTGAGCATCTCTGGTCCCTGAAACAGGCACAAAGCCCGAACAGAAAGGGAAAATCCCATCACAAAGGAGACAAAGATAATCTTCTGATTTTATTTATCTGACAGAGGGAGGCAAAAAAACTGGGGAAAGACAAAAGCTTTGAACTCCAGCTCTGCTCAGTGTGGATGGGTGTGAAGCATGAGATGAGTCCTGCAGATAAGAGGTGCAGACAAACTTAAGAGATGAGATGTGCAGATAAACTCATTACTCAAACAATGGTGGAACTAACAAGGTAGAAAGGAATATGAAGTCCTAAATTCTGTGAATTATTTCATACAGTAAAGTATCCAAATTCTTTGGAGCTAAGATATTACAGTATGAATTGATTTTCACATGTGATTCTTTTTCTTCCAAAGTCATGAGTCCCATTACTGCAGTGTATTAAAGATTAAAACGAATGTCAGTATCCTGTAGGATGTACATGTTTGACAGCAGGTTGACATAATTCTATCATGGAAAAGCTAGTCAGGACAATTGGCACAACAATGGTTGGCCATTAAAAGCTCTGCAGAAGCTTCAGGGTTTTAGGGTTGCAGATACTGCTGTTGTGATAAAATGCTAAGCTGGGACAATTGGATGTGTTTAGCTACAGCAGTAAACTTAAAATTCAACAGTGATTTATATATATATATAACCCTGGAAGATATCACTCCAAGAGAATGAAAGTATGACCAGTATAGTGAAGAAACTAGGGAAGTTTAACAGAAAAAAAAATAAATGGGAAGACTGGCAACAAGGAAAGAAACCATCAGAGGTAAATGTTTTACTTGGTGGAGACATGACTGCCTGAAATATGTACGGCATGCTGTTGTTGTTGCTCTTCAGTAAATATTACCTTTCTAGCCAAAATTACTCTATCCACAGCAGCAGGTTGGAGCTCAATGATGTATAAGGTCCCTTCCAACCTAAGACATTCTGTGATTCTAGATTTTTAATTGTATTGGGCTGAACTGACAAAGCAGGTTGCTGCTTTTGCTTCAATAAAATCTTCAATCACATGCATAATGAGTTTTGAGCTAGATCCCTAAGTACTGTAAACAATCATAACTCTACCAAATGGCACTAAGCATCTGGAACAGACCACAATATCAGGTATTGATTTCTAAGCAGATTTTTTAAACCTGTAATCTGGTGGTAGGGATTAACATAAGCATCTATCTAAGGCTTCTGCAGAAGAACTCACACAGTAACAAGTAATGAATTGTGATTTTCATCCTAAATAATCCAGTTTGTGGAGCCAGCAATAATCCCCCACGCATAAACAGTATGAACTGCCTTACACATATGGCCATCACTTAACCCTGAACAAAAAGAAGACATGTGACTCACACCAGTGCTGCTGCACTGGGTGCTGATCTGCCTGCTTGCCATCTACTCTAAATCTATCCTCTTTTAATTTTAAACCATTCCCTCTTGTCTTATCTATATATGCACTGAAAAAGAGTTTCTTTCCATCTTTCCTGTAGGTCCCTCTTAAGTATTGTAAGGCCACAGCCAAGTGCCCCCAGAGCCTTCTCCAAGTTAAACAAGCCCAGCTCTCTCACCCTTTCTTCATAGGAGAGGTGCTCAAGCACCCTGATAATCTTTGTGGCCCTCCTCTGGATAGGCTCCAAATCTCCTTGTCTTTCTTAGCTAGAGGGCCCCAGCCTTGGATGCAGTACTCCAGGCAGGATTTCACGAGAGCAGAACAGAGGGGGACAATCACCACACTGTGCTAACTCCCTAAGCTGGCTATGCTTTCTTTTTTTTTTTTTTTTTTTTTTTTAATGCAGCTCAGACTTTCTTTGTTGGCTTTCTGGGGCTGCGAGCATGCACTGCTGGCTTTCTCATAAGCCAGCACCCAGGTCCTTCTCCTCAGGGCTGCTTTCAATCCATTCTCCACCAACCATGTTTGCACTTGGGACTACCCCAATCCACATGCAGCACCTTGCACTGGGCTCTGTTGATCTTAGTGAGATTTGCACAGGCCCGCTCCTCCAGTTTGTTCCTCAGGATGGCATCTCTTCCCTCCAGTGTGTCAACCACACCACACAGCTTGGTGTTGTTGGCAGAGTTGATAAGATTGCACTCAGTCTCATTGTCCATGTCACTTCACTAGCAAAGATGACAGTGCCGGTCCCAATACTAATCCCCACTTGTCACTGGTCACTACTTGGACATCAAGCCATTGACTGGAACTCTTGGAACATGATCAGCTTACATTCTTGGTTAGGGGAATGAAGTCTAATTGGAGACTAGTATCTCACACTGTTAATGCTGGCATCCTGTTTGATACCTTCATTGTTGACATGGATGATGTGCCCTCAGCAAGTTTGCAGACAATATAAAATTCAGTGAATTGGCTACCGTATCAGTGTCATGCTGCCATTCAGACAGACCTTGACTGTCTGGTGAAATGAGCTCACAGGAATCACATGAAGTTCAGCAGAGAGAACTTCATAGCTGGGAAGGAACAGTCCCAGGCATCAGGACATGCTGGGGGCCAGCAGCTGGAAAGCAGCTCAGTAAAAAAGGCCCAGAGTGGCCAAATACATACTGAACATGCATTAGCAGTGCACCCTTGCCACAAATAAGGCCTATGGTGTCTAGGGCACAGAATTAGTTCACCAGCAGGTGAAGAGAGGTGATCCCTTCCTTTTGCTCAGACCTGTTGAGGCCACACCTGGAAGACCAAATCTAGTTCTGGCATCCTCGGAACAAGAAAGTCAAGTATACTGCAGAAAGTGTCCAACAAGCAACCATGAAGATGATGAAGAGATTGGCTGTGAGAAGAGCTGGAACTGCTCAGCCTGGAGAAGCCTGAAGAAAGCTCAATACATTTTTATCCACACTATAAAGGTTTACTATAGCATTAGAAAAAAAGCAGACATTTCTTCTGTAACAGAGGTATGAGCACTGCTCTGAAAGTAACGCCTCCTACTTCTTTATGTCAGACCACGACATCAGAGCTGGATTATGGTGGTACGGCAGTAGATTGAACCTTCTCACTGTTACATTTTACTGCTGTGCAACAGATGGCAGCAGAGGGGTAGTCTGATAGAATGCCATCTAAATGGAAGTGCGCATGAAGCAAAGGTGTGGAACTGAAATGAAGAAAAAGCTGCACTCATTTACATTCACCGACATCTGCTGAATGTTTCTGGGGACCAAACAGTGGATGAGAAGGTCTTTACAGAGAGAGTGCTGAGGTGCTGGAACAGACTGACCCAAAAGGTTGTGGATCCTCTGTCCCTGGAGGTGTTCAAGGCCAGGTTTGATGGCGCCCTGGACAACCTGGTCTAGTACCAGATCTGGAGGTCAGTGGTCTAGCCTGCGGCAAGGGGGTTGGAACTTGATGATCACTGGGGTCCCTTCTAATCTAAACCATGCTGTGATTCCATAATTCTATGTGAGTACAGTGAGGGATGCGTGGTGTGTTTCAGCAGTGGCAACTGCAGTTTACCTCCACTGGTACATATTTTCACTAGCACAGTATGCAGGATCTAATTATCACTGGCAAAAACACATAGCTAATGGTGGTGACTACATTAAAAAAGAGTGTTTTGTAGCTAAGAATTTTCTCTATCAAATAGTGTTGTTGTGCTCTTTTTACAGTTTCCATGGAAACAGGAGGTATTACTTTCAGAGTGACCGATATTCATCATAGGTTCTTGCTCTTACTATGAATATTTGCTTAGGACAAAATGTTCAGATAATGAGGTAAAAACTCAATGACCTACTGAGATAAAGTAAAAGATTTTCTTCCCAATCTTCTTCCACCTTTCTACCTTTAGTAGCTTTCATCTGCAACTCTGTTTTTCCGTGGTATTTTATTTTCATCTGATAAAAAGTTGACATTAGTTTCAATACACAGTACAACTTAGTGTGCTTGTCTCAGAAACTCAATTATTATACTGTGAAATAAATTAGTATTTGTCCATGCAACAGATAAACTTGAGTAAAAGCACTTGGAAGCCTTACTGTATTGTCACAACTAACCCTATTGGAACTGGATCACCTCTGCTAAGAGGAAAGTTAATCACTACCTGTGTCCTTTTACCTTATTAGATTCTTGCTGTGTCTGCTAACAAAATGCAAAAATTCTTTATGACTGGCTTTTGTTGACAAGGAACAAGTATCTAACCTTCCAAATGCTTGTTTACTTTAGCACTGAAAATTACTTCCGATCTTGTCTGATTTCAAGTGACCATCTAGGAGCAAAAGATGCTGCAGCTTCAACATTTTTAGCATATCTTACATTTCTGAGAATGTCAAAAGAACATTAAAATTCCTGTCCTTTCATACAAATTGATTATACTCTTTTTAATTGTAAACACTTTTCCACTAAGGTTGGCAAAGGCCCATTCACTTCTTCAGAAAAGGATAAGCACTACTTAAGTCTTTTTGCAATTCAATCTTTATACTGCAGGAATCTTTTAAAAACATTGTTGTGGCCGGTCGCTAATTTCCTTGACTTGCCTGTGAAACTGCCAGAACAAGAAGTCTCACAGGAGAAAAAGGCAGGCAAGATTGTATTAAGAGAATGAAATACGGAATGCACCCACTTGTCATTGAAAATATATCAGTACTTCACTCAAGCTTCACAACTTACCCAGAAAACAAAACCTCCATGCACAGTACTTCACTGTTAGCTGAGTATCTCAGAAGACAGCTCTGATTTAAACAATTGCCAAACAAATCTCATGGTTCAGCTAAGCTTTATACGAGACCATTTTAATGTTAAGGATTTTATATAATCTATTCAACTCTTGAAAGTTATGCTTAAAGTACACATTTCTCACCACTTTTTTAACGTATCAAATAAATCCCTACCTTTAAGAGCTTCAAAATATCTGAAAATAATTTATCACTAATAATTCTGTAGCTGAAAGAACAAAGAACATGACAGTTGTGGAAACTGCTTTAAAAGAACTTATTTTAATAATTCCCTCTTTTGTTCAGTGACTGTTCTCTTATGCTTTATTTATGCAGTATGAAGTTTTATGTGCTTTGCTAAAATACATTTTATAAATAAGCTCTCATGCTGCTACAAGTGCAATATAAAGATGGTACAATGTTAGTTGTTATGCCAACTTCTTATCATCAAGAAAAACAGAACATAAGATTCAAAACTTACTAGCATCATTTGATGTTAATTGCTGTTTTTCTATTACAAGCTGTCATTGTACATATTCTGTGTTCAGGCCTACAGTTCACATTTTGGAAAATAAAAATACTGACATAACTAAATGCAAGTATTTAAAAACATCAAGTTTCAGATCCATTCAAAACTATTTCTTGTACTTGCCACAACAGCATATTTTTTGATAAAAAGAGATGTTTGAAAATTTTGACGTGTTAAAGTATATGCTGTGAATATCCTATCCACCATTATTCACTTTATTTGTATCAATACTGAAAGTCTTTTATAAACACATCCAGTATTTGATTTTGCAGTTCATCAGTGAGATCTTTCCAAGCATTAGGTGAGAGTACATATTTGTTGCATTCACCAAAGGCATATATGCGATACAGCAATTCTCTCTCATTTTATTCAAGCAAGAACTTGATGATGCTTCAGGAGGACTGCGTATATATAAAACATTAGTTCTTATTAAGGCTGTCTCAAGAAATTCCATTCTCTAGTTGTCTGTGTTTCACAAAAATAAAAAGGTTTAAACAATAAAAAGGTCACCTGTTTCTCTTCTTTCGATGCTCTCGGTTGGAATTTTCGGATTCACTGCCACTGCTAGTGTTACAACGAGAACGTGATCTGGAAAAGAGAAAAACAATATCTCAGGACCACTTTAACCACTAACATCTTGTAAGAAATGCTGATGTTCTCAACAAGGAATAAACAATGCTGAAAAGACAGTGTTAGGAAAATCAGAGTTACAAGAGTGTAGAAGGCTTATCTATACCTGAGAGTTCATACTACCTTTTGCTTATTATATGACTGGAAATATCTGCCTCAAAGGAAGCACCCAGAATGCAGTCTCAAGAGACTACTATTTTCCTTTTGAATCATTGCACTGCATTATTGTGCTTCATTATTTTAGCTCTCAGCATTCTTTGTGGGTATATCACAGTGAAGTACTTTGAGGTGTAAAAAATTCTGCCTTTAAACTACGTGCATTCTAGCTCCTTTCTTACCCCTTGCTGTGGGACTCCCAACAGAAATTTTACAAAGTTACTCTGATTTTGCTAGCAAATCAGAATGCTCACTAGATCTGTCTTCTTCTGTTCACCTGTAACTTTTAAGTTGAGCTACTAATAAGTTCAAATCATTTTTTGCATGTTGGGCTGTATGGATGAAACATCACTAGCACTGTGCTTCTGCTGATCTTTATAGAGAGGCAGGTCTGCTTATCAGCACAGCTTTGAGATAACCCCAGGCACAGCTACAAAGATGGTGCACCATGTGAGGGGAAAAAAAAGGAAGCAGCACCTTTTTTACCACCTCTGACCCTCAAATGGTAAGGTGACATTTATGGCTCAGATTATTTATTACTGAAAAAGACTTAGTGGACCAGGCTGATACAAAGTAGACAGGTAACACTAAGTGTTGAACTTCAAGAAGAAAATTAGGATCTGACTACGGACAGGCAAGCTCTTCTCAGTACAGGGAAGTACGTGGCCTCTACCATCAGAAACTTTTAAATCCCTGATTGCCACAGATCATCATTTTGGAGCAGACAGACCAACTGTCAGAGCCTTCTTGTCATAGAAATAAAGGCTCTTTTACCATACTGCTGGACTAAGTCCTAAAATACAGCATTAAAATCTGGTTTGGACAACTGTTCAGTGAAATCATGGCCTCAGCCCTAAAGAAATGCCACAGATGATCAGAGGAGGTTTACCAAAATTGACATGGGATGCTCCAGAAGAATTTTGGACATTAGGATTTAAGACTGGTGATGTTTTTGCTGCAGTGCAACACAAAAGTTT